>PVJD01000361.1:0-471106 GCA_004026545.1 Mormoops blainvillei | reverse complement strand
TAAGAAGCCATTCTATGTTAAAATGGCAATAGTCCCCGAATTGATATTCAATGTGTTCACTATCAAAATCCCAATTGACTTTGCAGAAATCATCAAGTTGACCTTAAAATTCATATGGAAATGCAAAGGACCCATGACAGCCAAAACAATCTTGAGGAAGGACAAATTTGGAGGACTCGTGCTTCCCAACCCTGATCAGCGTACCACAAAGCTACAGTAACAGAGACAGTGTGATACTGGTGTAAGGACAGACATAGGGAGCAATGGAGTAGAACTGAGAGTCCAGAAAAAAGTCTTCACATTTACAACCAAATTATTTTTGACAAGAGTGCTAAGACAATTCAATGGGGGGAAGCTTTGTCATTTCAGTCAGTGGCATTAGGACAATCGGATATCTACATGCAAATAGAGATCTATGCAGAATGAAGTCAGACTCATACCTCGTATCATATACACAAAATAACTCAAAATAGATAAAACCTAAATGTAAGAGCTGACACTATAAAACTTGTAGGAGAAAAAATAGATGTAGCTCGGCCTGGCCTTGGATTAGGCAACAGTTTCTTAAATATCATGCCAAAAGTAAAAGCAAGAAAATACAAGCAAATTGGACACTGAAATTTAAAACTTTTGTTCTTTATAGGACACTATTAAGAAAGTGAAAAGACAATCCACAGTATGGAAGAAAATTTTTGCAAATCATGTATATATGTGTGTATATGTATGTGTGTGTGTATATGTATATATAAACAACTTAGTAATAGAAATACAAATAACCCAATTAAAAATGGGCAATGGATCTGAATTGACATTTCTGCAAAGAAGGTATTCAAATGACCAATAAGCAAATGAAAGGATGCTCAGCCCTCAGCCATCAGGCAAATGTAAATTAGAACTATAAGGAGATAGCAGTTCACACCCACCGAAATGATTATTTTAAAAAGATAATGCTTGCCCTGGCTGGTGTGGCTCAGTGGATTGAGCCCCAGCCTGTGAACTAAAGGGTCGCCAGTTCGATTCTCAGCCAGGGCATATGCCTGGGTTGCAGGCCAGGCCCCCTGTTGGGGGAATGCAAGAGGCAACTGCACATTGTTGTTTCTCTCCCTCTCTTTCTCTCTCCCTTCCCCGCTCTCTAAAAAATAAATAAATAAAATCTCTAAAAAAAAAAATTAAAAAGATAATGCCCAGTGTTGAGGAGGATGTAAAGAAACTGGAACCATCGCACACTGCTGGTGAGAATATAAAATGGTGCGGCTGTTTGGGAAACAACCTGGCTCTTCTTCAAATGATTAAACCTAGAGTTACCCTGTGATCAAGACCTCCACAGCTAGGTATATACACAAGGGAAAGGAGGACATACGTCCACACAAAGACTTGTACCTGAATGTGCATAGTAGCATGTTCATAACAGCCCAAAGAGGAAGGGTCCTAATGGCATCAACTGATGAATGGGTGAACAGCATGTGGTGAATACAACAGGATATTATTTGGAATAAAAATGAAATGTGAATAGCTGCCACAACATGGATGAACTCTGAGGAATTATGCTAACCGAAAGATGTCACATGCAAAGGCCTACACGTTGTGTGATTCCATTTATGTGAAATGTCCAGAAGAGGTGAATCTACAGAGTCAGAAAGCAGATAGGGGTTGCCTAGGAGTGGATGTAGGAGCAGTGATGTCTAAGGGGTGTGGAGGTTTGTGTGTGTGTGTGTGGGGAGGGGGTGTAATTAAAAAATCCTAAGATTTTTTAAAAACATTAATTCTTCCTTTTTTCAGCTTTATTAACATATGACTGTAAGCCTGTAAGACATTTGAAGTGTCCATTGTGATGATTTGATACGTGTATACAAAAATGTTCTAAAATCGATTGTGGAAACACAACTCTGTGAATATACTAAACACCATCAGATCAAATGCTTTGAAAAGGACAAATTGTGTGGTACGTTAATATACCTCAATAAAGCTGTTAAGAAAATCTGACAATGCCGAGTGTGGAGGAGTGGATAGAACTCTCAAGCGCTTTTTGGCAGGAGTGCAAATCAGTGGAACCACGCTGGAAAGATGTTTGGTGATACCTAGTAGTTGAAGATAGGCATCCCTGAAACTCAGCTGTATTACTCCGGAGCATACCCCTAGGGAAACTTATATACACGTGTACCAGGATTCTTTGTAAGAACAGCAACATTAATGATAATAACACCACACTGGAGAAAACCCAGATGCCCGTTAGCAGTAGCAGGCGTCGTTAAATTCTGGTGTAGTTATATAATGGAAGACCATCAAGAAAGAAAAACAAATGACCTAGAACTATTCTCAGCAAACATAGTGAATCTTAAACACTCAGTGTGCAGGGAAAGAAACAAGATGCACAAGAAATACAGACAGTCCATTTACGTAAATTTCAAAACCTGACCAAGCTAGAGTTTAGCACTTTGGGGTATAGCTGTACATGACAGAACATGAAGAAATGCTAGAGAGTGGTTTTCTCGAAATCGGGAGAGCGTTTACTTTTCCTTCATAGACAGGGACTCATAGGAAGCTTCGGGGCCCCGGCAATGATCTTTGACCTGGTGTGAGTACATAGCTATTCCCTCTAATGTTATTGGATAATAATATACAACCTGCGGCCTGCGGGCCACATATACTTCAGGATGGCTATGAATGCGGCCCAACACAAAATTGTAAATTTACTTAGGGCATTATGAGATTTTTTTGTTTGTTTGTTTTCGTTAGTGTTTGTGTATTTAATGTGTGGCCCAAGACAGCTCTCCTTCTTCCAGTGTGGCCCAGAGACACCAAAAGGTTGGACACTCCTGAGTGTTAAATTGTGTATTTATATATTTTTGTCTTTTTCTGTATGTAATTATACAGAATAAAAAGGAAAAAAAAAACGCCAAAGGAAAGTTTGAAGAAAGTTTTAGAAAAATAAAGGGGACATTGTGTTACTATTTCAAGCCTATTTTTAATTTACTATTTATAGGTATTTGGAGTGAAGCAGGAAGAATGATATACGCTTACATAGAATACTGCCCTCCTGACTCAGGAGTTGATATATTGCTTTATAAACAAAAGAACTCATTACCTGTAGTGCCTGGAGTGTGACTATGGGCTGAGGTTCAGGAAGGGTTTAGATGAATTGATGGAGGAGAGATCTCAAATGGTGATACGTAGGATAAATTCCTAACCTTTTGAAGCCGATGTCAAAGAGGGTAATTGGATTCTCTTCAACGTGTTTCTTGCTGCTGCTGTCAGATAGAAAGCTAGACTGGATCGATGGAGGGGCTGACCCAGGAAGGCAAATCTCATCTTTTTCTGTAACTACAGAAGACACAATTCTTCCCCAGAGGATCTCAGTCCATGTCAAGTGCCCAGAATGAAGGTCGCAGCTGATCAACCAGAGTTTGCCATGCAATTTAGGATTAGAGTAGGTTCTTGGACCCTGTTGTCAAAAAATTTACAATCTGATGGGGAAGACAAAAGTGATACCCCTAAATAGAAACTTTAAATTTTGAGTTGTGTGGTTTTAATTACAAGTATATTAGGAGGGGTGCTAAGCCAGAAAAATTTACAAATCAATGAGAAAACTGTAACAACCCAATAGATTAAATGGGCAAAGAGCCCGAATAGGCAGTTCACAGAAAAAGAAATTTCAGCCGCAATAAGCATGTGAAAAGCTGCTCACCTTCACTCATAATTAGAGACCTGCATGTATATCAGAGCAACAAGCTATTCCTTCCCACCTATCAGATTGGCAAGGATTTACAGGTTTGAAAGTAGCCAGTGTTGGTAAGGATATAGGGAGACAAAAATTGCTTGCTGCTGGCAAGAATACAAATTAGTATTTACTAAGTTCTAATTGATATTACAGTTGACCCATGAACAACATGGGGGTTAGAGATGCTATTGTATTCAGAAATCTGGGTGTAACTTTTGAATCCCCCAAAACTTAAGTTGTCTCTCAGTATCCATAGGGGGCTGGCTCCAGGGCCCCCAAGAGATACCAAAATCCACAGACGTTCAAGTGCTGTACATAAAATGACTCAGTCAATGTGCTCAGGAGGCCCTCTGAATCCGGGGACTCCCAACCACATACCAAAACCAGTACAGGTGTTTATTGAAAAAATCCATGCATAAGGGCACCCATGCAGTTCAAACCCATGTTGTTGGAGAGTCAACTCTAGTAATTATTGAATTAACATCGACTAATTATTAATTAATTGGTGTAATCTTTTTGAAGAATAAGTTGGCAGTATCAACTTAAAAAAAAAAAAAACAACCCTCAAAACCACATACTGTGATCCAACAATTTGAATACCTGGAATTCAGCTCTTGAACACATTCTGTGAAAAACGTGGAAAGTTACAGATATGTACAGAGTAACTGCTTGTTTTGTAAGTGGGAAATACATATACGGCTCATCTTTGGGGACAGCCGGGGTCGGTGGACTGGCTAAGTACATATACTGTGGAGCGCTATGCAACTGTTAGGCAGAGGGGGACAGATTCCATGGAGAATGTCTCCTGTATATAAGCAACAAAAGCTACCGATGAGGCTGTACAGGGTAATGTCATGTTTTGTAAATGGGAAACAGACATACAGATAATCTTTGGGGACGACTGGGGCTGGGGAGGAAGAATTTATCTCTATTTTGTAATGTCTATATTGTTTGAATATTTTACATTTTGCTTTTTTTGCATATGATTTTTATCTTCAACCATTGTGGTGAAGATCTCCAGGAGATCATTAATTCAGCAAACATATTTGTTGTGTTCCAATTCTGTGCTAGGCAGCAGGGACGAAAACATGAAGAGACATAACACCTTTACTGGAAGAGCTTTGTCTGATTGTAGACCACAGAAATATTTATAGTTGATTATAATACAATGAATTAGGCCCTACTGAGAGAGGGGGACTAACGCTGTCTGGAGAGTCAAGGAAGACTCAGATTTTGGAGAACCTGTAAGGGTTTCCTGGGCAGAGGAGGGAATGTTGCCTTAAGCCAGGCAAGAGATGACAGGACCCAGCCTGAAGCAGTGGCAGTGGGGACGGAGAGGAGGCAAAGGGCTGGAAAACTGCTTCAGTAGTAGAGGTGACCCAAGTTAGGTGACTCACGGCATATGGGTGGACAGGGTTCCTGGGTGAGGGAGAGTGTTGTTTCCATGTGATGGCGTTAGGGACAGCAACTGAATCTGATATTATTTTCAGAGTAGCACAAAGTGTTATGCACACGAACTATGCTAAATGTTGGGATGCAAGAAATAGATGGCAGGGTCCCTGTCCCCTGAAGTGGTTACAGTCTCTTCGATAAGAAAAATAATACTGGTTTCCACAGATGGTTGGTTTAAGCTGACACTTCAATTCCACTAAAACGCACCCTTTTACTGATACCACTCAATCTCTCCCATGCAACATATGTTAACAAACACCATCAAACACCTTCATCGGGCAGCGTTGCCACGGTGGGGTCACACTATGAAAACTTAGCTGGGGTGAAGACCTAGGGAAGAATCCCCAGAAAGCCCACACGTGTGGTAAGGCACTAAAGCCGAAAGAACATTAAGTGGGAAATGAAAGGAGAGGCATTTGAGGAAGAGGAAGGAGCTCTGAGGCTTAAAAAAAAAACAACCCTGAAGTAAAAATAAGGGGATGGAAAAAACAATGAATGAGGCTCTGGTGGGGGGTGCTGATAATGGGGTGGGTATGTACGTGCAGGTGCAGGGGGTCAGTGGGAAATCTCTGTACTATCTGCTCAATTTGGCTGTGAACCTAAAACTGCTATAAAGAATAAAGTCTATCAAACAAAACAAAACAATGAGAAAGGAAGGATAGGGGCAGACCTTTTCCTCTTCCTAAAATGTCTCTTCAAAGAAAAAAAAGCATCTATTAATGAGCTATAATTCATTCCTCCACTTGACATTTGGAGATGGTTTGAGAAAGCCTGCCATGATGTATCTGGGGGCTGCCGGCGTCAGCCTGCCTAATCCCAGATGGCTGGAAGGGGGTGGCTTTCTTTTCTCATGTCTTCTGTGCTGAAGATGTCTTTCTAATGAAGATCCCCCGGCCTCATAAGAACATGGGAGGAAAAGTGAGGTTTTCTGGACCCAGAAAGGCGGCACTGAATGGATTAGAGGACATGAGGCCCAGATGCAGGGGTTTTTTTTGGTGACTGGTACCTCCATCACTCTGTCACATCTTCAGAGCTCTGTTGACATGCGTCCAGGTAAATATATCAGCATGTCCACCTCAGCAGATGTCCATCTGGCAAGAGAAAGCCCATGTGCCAAAGTGTGGGCTGACCCATGTGACACTTCTTCCAAAAAGTAGCAAGCTGGCCATTGTGTGAAACCAAACAGTGTGCCTTTGTCCCAAGGACGACCATTGATCGGCAGGTAGTCACTGTTACATGCAGAGAGGGGCGGCAGGAGGGGACGAGGGGTCAGAGAGTCAGTTACAGTTTATCAAGAGTGATAGTGGCCATGCTTTCTTTAAAAATCTTTCTAGATTATTGACCCCTTTTAGCAATGTTTGCAGTGTACCTTTATCTATTAGGATCTACAGTTACACTGCTTGAGACCTGTAAGCTTTAAAGAGCCTATAAAAAATGTTTGAGACCTAGGAAAAAATGTCTAGCTCCAATTAAAAAAAAAAGAAATTAACAGATCCTGGACTAAACATTCACAAAATATAACTTTATATCAATTTCATGTTATTAAATTTATTGTTCCTAAAATGTTATTATATTCAAAAACTATCTGTATGTTTGATTTTCTCACTTCATAAGAATTATGCTGTATGCTAAATGATCGCTGAGAAGTCACAGCCAAATTAAATGAGTTTTTCAGAGATAAATTTCAAAAGCGACTTACAAAAATCCTTTTCATGTTTTATGGCAAAACAATGATATTTGCTGCAAACTGGAGGTACATTTTTGTCTGATGCAGGGCAGGGCTGTAAGAATGGATAGGGGCTATGAAATCTCACAGTGGCCATGCAGGTCAACATTTACCCGAAAGGGTGTCCACCACAGCGTGGTTTAGAGTAGCAAATAATTTCACGCAACCTAAATTGCCACCAACTGGGGACTAGTTTAACAAATGATGGTACCACATGAAGGATGCTAGCTGACCATCAAAAATGAAGGAGAATGTTTAATGATCTAGATAGACATTTATAATATATTGAAATACAAAACAGTTTGTACAGTATGATTGCTCTATTTGTAAAGGAAAAAATATTCTTAAAACAAAAAAAAAGACTGGCAGGATATATACCAACACAGTAATGATTAGCGGTTATCCCTGGATGGGAGAATTACAAGTGAATTAAGTTTCTTCTCTTTAAAAAAAAAAATCTCTATATTTTCACTCTGGCTGGTGTGGCTCAGTTAGTTGGAGTGTTGTCCCATAAACTGAAAGGTTGTCAGTTCGATTCCCAGTCAGGGCATATGCCTAGGTTGTGGGTTTGATCCCCAGTTGGGGCGTGTGTGGGTGGCAACCGATTGATGTTTCTCTCTCTCTCTCTCTCTCTTCCTCTCCCTCCCTCTTCCCCACTTTTTCAAATGAGAATAAAATAAACCTTTAAAAAAATAAAATTCTCTATATTTTCTCCTGTGAACATTTAATGTACCTGGAAGGCAGACAGATAAGATTAATAAAGATGGGGAATCCTGTACATTTGATGACTTTCTCTAATAATTAATGTATTTTAACTAAAGAAGCCTATGGCTAGGGATGGGATGAGTGGAAACTGCTGATATTTGCCTCTGTCTTTTCTGAGGCTGAACACCATGGAAACATCACTTAAATGTAGATTTTTGACTGAATAATGACAGTAAACACATCACAACCAGTAGTCGGAATAATCCATTAAAAAAATAAATTGAATTTTTCAGCCCTTTGGCGTCTCCTCCTTAGGCTGGGGATAAGATACCTTTATCTCAGCCAGCTCCCTCTCCCCACCTCTGTCGGAATCTCCAGGGTCATCTTTAGCTACTCCCATGCTCCTGTGTGAAAGTCTGTAGCATGGAAAGATGCCCCTATCACACTGGTGAGGGGGAAAAGCAGATTACAGAACAGGTTGTGTGGCTTATTCCCACTAATGTAAAATTGAATACATGTATTTTAGTCTGTATACATGCACAGAACTTTCTGGAAGGATATACTCAAAATTAACAGTAGTTACCCCTGCGTCATTTTGAGTAACTTGAAAACTATATAGTTTCAGATTTCTACAGATCTGAAGTATCATTTTTACAAAATTGATCTGTGACTCTTACCTTGTTTACTTCATTCTTATTTATGCTAACAGCTCTGCCAAGAAAAAGCAAATTAACTAGAGATCTCAAAAGTTAATTTTTTAAAGAAGAAAATGGGTGGAGATTATTTTAGGGTAGTGGGATGAAGTGGGGGCTGCTGGAATACTTGGTTTCATTCTGTGGTCGTGTGTGTTTGGTCTCAAGGCCGAAGTGGCCACTGACAATGTTATGAGGGGGACAGAGATACTGACCTGTCTTCCGGTGAAAGGCTCAGGATGTCAACCCTGCTGAGGCCGCTGTCCGTCCACGGGAGGGCACAGGTTCCTGCTCCCTCAGGCACGAATCATAAATGTACCCCAGGGGCCCACCACCTTGGGGAGGATGCTGATTTGTAGGCAAAGCACATAAAAGGAGAAAACTACATTGTGGGAACTGAACATTCAACATTCAGCTTAAGGGGTTGTGGGGGGTGCGAGAGAAAGGTGGTTAACTAGAAGGTTTTAGAGTCAGAGAGGCTTCTGTGCCAAGCCTGCCCTTACCACTCACTACTAGCTGTGGGGCCTTCTTAACATTCTGGACCTGGTGATACCAATGCCCAGTTCCTGTGTCAGCGACGGGCTCACGGCTCCATCTGCTGGGAGTAGGGTCGGCACACTGACTTCAGCTGTCAGCCCCTTTGGGGTCTGCCTCAGCTGCAGAGCCACCTTGGCCAAAACCCACCCTTCTGAGGGATGCCGTGCCCAGTGACTGACTGAGAGGGCGTATAAGAGCTGGCCATCCTGACCCGTTCTAGCTCCAGAGATTTCCGTGATTTGGCTAAGGCTGTCAGTGGGCTGCATCACAGCTCAGCCCACTCCTTATGCCCACTCCTGTTCCCGTCCCTTTCGTTCCACGGGTGTTGATCTCAATAAACATGCTGCACAATAACTCCAACTCGGAACAATTGAGTCACTCAGTTATTCGGAGCCTCCGTTTCCTAATCTATAAAAATTAGGATGATAACAATAATGTCCGTTGCACAGAGCTGAGATTAGGTGAGATCACGTATGTAAAACACTTGCCAAAATGCCTGGCACGTGATAATTACTCAGGAAATGATAACTATTATTATTGTAATTAGGAAAGAAATAGTCAATCCTTGACTGCCCCCCCGCAACATCATTAACAGTTTATCAGATAGGTTAGGTAAAAGAAAGACAAAGGTCTTGTCCCGGCCAATGTGGTTTAGTTGGTTGGAATGTAGTCCCCTAAACTGAAAGGTCATGTGCCCAGTCAGGGCACTCGCCTAGGTTGTGGGTTCTGTCTAGTTGGGGCGCATATGGGAGGCAATTGATGGATGTATCTCTTACATTGATATTTTTCTCTCTCTCTTCCTTCCTTCCTCTCTCTCTGGAATTAATATATATGTCCTCAGGTGAGGATTAAAAAAAAAGAAGGAAAGAGAAAGGTCTTGAAGACATGGACATAGGGACATAGGGGGACATACACTGATGGAATATAAGAAGGTCTGGAGCAAGGGTGTTGCCAAAGGAGGGTGGCCTAAAGGAGGCCTGTATTTCCAATAAACGTCAGTCAATAGACATCTGGCTTCCCAAGGAGCCTCTTACAAGTTTGGTGAGCACGAGGCGTTCCCCTAGGGCCTGGCCACTTTTGAGCAAACTGGCCAAGTTGAGGTCGTGGCCTGCAATGCTGAGAGGGGGGGCTGGAGCTGCAGCGTCTCCAGGAGGACAGAAGTGTCCTAGACAGTTCATCTTTGAAGATGCTATTTAGTACCTTCCCGCTTTAACAAGGAAGGGAAAGAAAGCCGGCTGCGTTGTCAGGGGAGCACTGTCACTGCTGTCTTCTGCTGACCTTCACTCACCCGGCACGTTTCCGGGGCTTCAGCGTCTGGTTCGTGGTCCTCCCCGACCGCCTGGCCTGCTGTCACACTGCGCATGTGGTGCTCAGTTCTGAGCAGCCGAGTGATCAATGACTTTATAGTGACTGGGACTTTGTGTTCCCTGGGTTGTTTTTGTATCTGCCTTGGCTGCATTTTCCTCCAGAAATCTGTGTCCTGGGTATAGACTTGGCTTTGGGAGAGCTGTCCATCTGGGTTTGTGTGATTGTAACGTGCTGTCTTGTATTAAAAGCTATAGTTGTCTGTGATGAAGAGCAGACCTGTGGCTGTGGTTTCCTAGTCCAGAGACTGCACCGAGCCTCTGGGGCTTAGACGCATACAGGAGGCGTGCGGTCTGCACCGTCATCTGGTGTTCGGAGACGCTCGATTTGTCCCCAGGCTCTGGCAAGTAAAGCTGGGAGCTGCCTTGGGCTGCCGATCTCTTTACACAGTGCCTATAAATTAAAAAAATCTTACTTTGAAGATATTATTTAGCTAGCACATAATTGTTCTAATGGTTTATTGACACTTAAAAATAATGTTTGCAATACTTCAAGTCTGGACTAGTGTGCATTGATGGTCTACCATCTGGCATCGTTAGGGAATAAGGTAATTCTCTCTCTCTCTCTCTCTAAAAAAAAAAGAAAATAATCCCATAAATAGAAAAATCACAGTGAAGGTAAATCTTTCTACACCTTTCCACTTTCCCCCCAATATTTCTATCATTATTGAATTCTAATGATCCGTCAGCTCTTTATATACATTATTGCATTCAGCCCTTAACAGCCCCACAAAATACATATTACCACCAGTTAGCCAGTAAGAAACATCTAAGCTCAGAGGACTTATGTAACTTGGCTAAAATCATGTGTTGGGCGAGTGCCAGAATGGAAATTTGAATCCAATTTTGTCCAACTCCACAGCCCATGTTACTGCTACCACACTGTGATAACTCCCCTACTTTCTACAAATTACAGATTATTGAACATATTTTAACCCTTTCTTGATGTGTTAGAGGCAAAATTATAAACATCAGTGATCATACAGTGCTGAAGTACTGATTTAGGTGAGATCCTTGGTGGACGTAACAGAAACCCAGTGGTGCTGGCTTAGGCAAAGGAAGGATCTGTGAGAAGACACAGGGTGCATTGCAAGATGGAAGGGCAGGAGGAAGCCAGGTCTCAGGAATACGCCAGGACTTCAGACAGACCCTCAGACCTTCTCCATTCCTTATCTTTGCTCCACTCTGTGCATCTATTTTTATTTTCTTCTTTCCCTTCCTGAAGACCAGTCTGAAGGTGGGCGATCCAGGGTTATGGTTCTAGGACATCATCAAAGACCAAGATACCTCAGAGGGGCCTGCCCTACCTTTCTTCTGCTTTTGTTCTCATTGTCAGAAGATGGCTGCCCTACCTCCAGGCATCAGGTTCTTATTCCAGGCTCAGCTGTAGGAAAGGTGAAGGGCGATAGGGGATTTGCCTTTTATTCAGGGGATGCCCCAGGGAGTCGCATACCTGGCCCTGCCTGGGTAGAGCTTATAAACCTTCAGGAAATATAAACATTAGACAGTTAATCGCACAATTGAAGACTGAGCGCCAATGTCTACCAGAAAGTTATAAGAACAGCCTTATAGCTTTTTTTATAATACAAGTTTCCCCTGCTATCTGAAAGCAGAGCACTCCTCTGAAACCTTCCATAAGCCAAAATGGCATAAAGCAAAGAAGCAGTTATCATTAAATTTACATGGAAAAAATGTTGACTGTTCCCACATGTCAAAAATAACCTACCAAATCATACCAAATAATGTATAAAACCTAAAATGACACTAACATATAGTAAAAGCAGGAAGGCACCAAATAAATGGAGATAAAGCACAGATGCTCACAGACACAGTTCAAAGCCACGGGGCTTGATGCAGAGACGCGGAGTGGGGTTCCCGGGGAAGGAGCCCGGTGGGGTTCCTCTCACTGCTCACGCTGCCTCTTATAATGGCTGCAAAACAAATGCTGAATGTTGTTTTTGCTTGTAGTCTTGTTTCATAAAAGCAAAAATCCTTTTTTGGATTTCTTTCAGTTGGCAAAAACAGGTACTAATGTAGGTCTTTCACAAAGGCAAAGTGGCATAATGCAAACTTGAAAAACGGAGGATACCTGTAGCCCGAAGCTGCCAATGCCCAACGTGCCCCCCAGCAAAAGAATGGATAGTTAAATTGCCACATATTCATACCTCGGGAGACAACTTGGCAACCGCTGCCCAAAACCAAAACAAAAACCCCCCAAACCACTGCTACGTGTGACAACATGGATCAATGTCATAGACATAAGGTTGAATGAAACAAAAAAAGCCAGGCACAAAAGAGTACATACTGCATTCCACGGAGATAAAGTTCAAGAAGGAGCAATGAAAGTCAGGGTAGCGGCTATCTCTGGAGGGGGATTATTTACTGGCCGGAGTGTGGAGAGACTTCCGGCGTGCAGAAACGGGTCTGTACCTTGAGCCGAATGCCGGCGTGCACATGCGCCAAGTTCATCCAGACGTCACCTACTGTGCACCCGTCTCTGTTTCTGTCACACCTCAATTTGTAAAAATAAGTGGGAGTGGTGCCTAACAGGGAATTTTCAACAGTGCCCCCCAAATAAACAATTAAATAAATTGTCTAAGACGCGTGTCATCGGACTTGCAGAGTTCCCTGTCAGCTCAGGGCTGCGCTGCAAGGCGGTTCTCCATCCTAGCTGTACACCAGCATCGCTTGGCTTTTATTTTGATTTTGTTAATTCTAATTTGATTTTTGACATAGGCAATCTATTTAACTGGTTTAATATCCGGCAGATTTAAATAGGTACACAGCGAAAGGTTGTCCCCTGATCCTGATTCCCTACCCACCCACATCGCTCTCAGGAGCAGCCACCGTCCCTAGAGTCTTAAAAATCCTTCCAGAATATTTCATGCATATATAAGTGCAGATGAATATATATTTTCATAGCCCACACAAACGGTAGCATACTGATTTAAACCAACTTCATTCATGTAACGCTCTGTCTTGGAGATCTGTTCCTCGTTAGTAGGTAAACAACTTTCTCAGTCTGTTTTTCTAATGTACGGGTTTACTATCATTTGTTTGAGTCCTGAGGACTTTTTAAAAATGCTCGTGCTCTGGATTTTTGCCAGATTTAATGCACTGGAGGTGAGACCTGGGTATGATGTGGGAACCCCCGATGCAGCTGACTGGTGTCTTTCTTCTTTAGCCTAGGCAGGAATTATGCTGGTTTCCTGGAACTCAGAAAGCTGGCTCAGGGTTTTGAAAAGTCAATGAATCCCTTCCTTCTGATGAACAGAAAGCAGTCATAGATAAGACTTTTATTAGCAAGAAACACAGTGACAGGAAATTGAGAAAAGCTGGCCTGAAGCCCTGGGCCTACATACAAGCGAAGGGAGGGAACTGCAGGGTGTGGGCCCCCAGTCTGCAGACTGCACAGGACTTATCAGATAGTGAGAACATGAACTAAGGGTCACGTGATGGAAGAAGCTCTTTCCAGGCTCTCTGAGTGGTAGAAAAGTAGCAGGTGGGTTTCAGCATGGGCAGATGAAAGCTGGACTGCGGAGAAAAGTAACCTAAACTATCCTTAGAGCTCTCTGGGCTAAATATATGTCCATGGACATAGAATGTTAGACAATTCTGAGCACATCGGTTTCAAGGAGCTGGAAAAATTGACTAAGTATAAGGCCTAATTAGGACAGGTGTTAGAAACAGAAGAGAAAACACTGTACTATCGTATAAAAGTATCGCATTTTCAAGTCTGAATTCTATGTGGAATCTTGGTTGATAGACCTTAGAAAAATATGCTAGGATTCAAAAAGGACACAGTAAAAAGTTAAAGGAACAGATAAGAATGGGGATGAGAAAGGAAACAAAGTATTGGGGCTTTTGAACATTTGAAAACGGAGAGTTGATAGGCCTACTTTTTTATTTTATTTTATAAAATCAAATAGATTCCTATATTGGAAACAACCCAAATGTCCTTTAGTGAGTAAACGATGAAATCGCACGACGTTGGCGTCATGCAGCACTCTCAGCAAAGAAAGAAACAGGCTATTCATACATGCAGCTACTTGGATGGACCTCAGATCTCTAAGGTTACATTCTGTATGGCTCCGTTTACATAATGTTCTAGACACAACATTATAGTAATGGAGAACCGATCAGCGGTTGCCGGGGTTTAGGGGTTGGGGTTGGGGGACTGGCTGTGGCTATAACAGGGTAGCGTGAGGGGTATTTATGACAATGAAATGCTGCTGAAGTCTGACTGTGGTAGTGATAAAATTGCACAGGACTAAACACACCATACGCACATACACACACGTGTACACGTGTATGTAAAACTAGTGTCCGAATGAGGTCAGTGGTTTGGGGGAATCCACGCCAGCATCCCAGCAGTGATATTATTCTCTGTAGGGTGCATGGGATCATTCTGTCGGATTTCTTACCACTACATGTGATTCTACAATTATCTAAAAATCTAACTTAAAACATTAAAGAAGCCTAGAATGTTAGACCTAGAAAAAAGTAGAAATGGACAAAGCGACATTGACATTGATGTTTATCCAAGTCAAAAGGGGCCAGTTCCTGACCTTTGAGAGAAGTAGATTTAAAACCAATGGAACTATGTAAGTTTTCACACATTGACTAGTGAACTTACGACATATATTCAATAAGAGACTTTAGAGGATAAATATGTAAGTATACTTTTAAAAAGCGATAATGGGTATCTAAGACACAGTAAGAGTTTTGGGAAGGTTTTTGGAAGGTTTTTGAAACTTAGAGCTTGACATCACCAAGAACCATGTACTTTCACAATGGAGTCTTGGCGTGAGATGTAGGGATTTTAAAATTAATTCAGCAAACATTTGCTGAGCCCCTATTATGTGTCAGGCACTGTCCCAGGTGTTTTGCGTTAGAAAGGCAAAAAGACACAACCCTGTCCTCTGGAAGCTCATTACCTAGAGATCTTCTGTAACTTGGTAAATGTTCCACTGTTCAGAAATTCAATGCTGGTGACATTATTTATGGAACAGAAATGAATGTCATCCTGACAGATATTATTTTTAATGATATCCTGATTAATAGTCACACTTGAGGCTATTTTAAAAATGGAAGCAGTCACCATGAAGTGTGATAGGAATTACCCCAAAATAGACCATTTTATCCTCTGTGAATAATTTAGACCCTGGCACTCCAAATGCGGGGAAGAGCGTGAGGGGTGAAAGAGCTGATTGGGAGCTTTTAGAAAGTAGGGCCTGATTCTTATTATCTCTGCATCTCAGCGCTGAGTCGTGCGGTATGCACCAGGAGCTCAATAAATGCTGAGTTGACAATCTAAAGGCCTTTTAAAAATTTTTTAAAAATTTATATCAGTTTAAGCTAGAAGGAGCTTCCGGGGCTCTGCCATTGATGACTAGCAATTGATTTTGACTAGTGTCAGGAGGACTCGGGGTGGGATAGAAAATACAAAATAAAAACGGAACGATGGTGTAAAAAGGGATCGGCCCAGCAATGACTTGCGGCTGTACCTGTGGGAGGCCTTTGGCAACCAGAGGCGCCCAGGCCTGCAACAGCTCCTCCCTGTGCAGTGGCTGCTCTGCTCCCATGAACTTGAGTTTCTCCCTTTTGGGGAAAGGAACAGAACCCCACCTACTTACTCTCTTCCTGCCAGAGGCTGTGCGGGGATATGCCTTGGCTGACCATTTAACTTCGAAGCAATCCCACGGCAGAGAGAAATCAATGAATACTTCTTGGTGGTGAGTTTTCCAGGAGGCACTTATGGAAGAGACGTGGGACGAAACGTGAAGAAGGCCTTGAGCTCCCTCAGCCTCATCGGCTGCCCCCAACGGCAGTGTTAGCTTTGACCCGAAAGAGAAAATAACAAACACCTACCCACATGGCAGAGGCAGTGCAGTGATAAGGAAGTTGATCCCTGGTTTTGTTTGTTTGTTTCTTTGTTTGTTTTGGCAGAGGTGAATATTTAGATCAACATTCGAGGATTAAAAAATGTTACGCGCTTATTCTTTTGTTGACTGTAACATTTTTTCCTTTTGGCCCAACCGAAGTCGGCAAAGGCCTGGAGCACTCGGGAGTGGTGACTGCTCCTGGCAGACCTCTGACTATAGGGATCACGACGGACTGAGGACCCCGCGGCTTCGCTATCAAATCCGTATCAGCCTTTGTGCTGAGTCCACACTTCCCACTGGGAGCTCCCAACCAAATGACTAAGTGTGATAGGACACTGGACTTTTCTGATGGTTGACTTTGGTTCCCGCACTCCCAGAGGGCTTTGCTGAAACTTTCTTAGACTTCAGGGCAGCCTAGGATACTTCCATCCAGCCTTCCTCCTTCCTTCTCTCCTTGACTGGGTGACCAGGCTTGCTTGAGGATCTCGCATGGCTCTCCAGTCTTTTGGGCTCCCTCCCCTTTGCTCATCTATGGGTATGTCCCCTAACAAATTTCTTGCATGCTTAGCCTCTTTTTGGCGTTTGCTTCTCAGAAGACCTGGACTGACACACGTGGTATTGCGAGCGGTCTGAGAAAACAGGGGTGACGATGGGGATGGGGGTTTGCATCGTGCACCAGCCCACGCATGAAGAGGTTAGGATGTGGGACATGGATAGTGTCTGGCATAGTGTGGCAGTTCAGTTGCTAAAGATTCGCAGTGGCAACCTGGGAAATGTCATGGTGGAGGAGTATGCTGTAGCAGGTGTGATGATACAGGAATTTGAAAAACAGGGGCATCAGTGCCCACAAAGACAATGGAGTTGACTGGTTACTGTAGTTTTACTGATGCAGCTGTAACAGGATAACGAGGGAGGGCTATTAACAAGCAGGTAACGGCTAAGTGCAAGAGCCAGGATGCTTTGGTGGTAGCTCCCAAAGCAGGCTTCGCCACCTGGAGTGGAAAGGCAAAGACCCTTGAGCGGCAGGCTGGAGACCTCGGTGTGAGCCAGAAGGCTGCAGAGAGGCTTGAAGCCTCAGCTCAGGCAGGTCTGCTACACAAAGGACAGCGCCCTGGGAAAATCTGTGCTTTGGACTGAATTGTGTTCCCCCCAAGTTCATGTGTTGAAGCCTGAATCCCTAATGTGGCTGTATTTGGAGATAGGGCTTTTAAGAGGTAATTAAGGTTAAATGAGATCATAAGGATAGGGCTCTCATCTGACAAGACCATGGTCTTGTGAGAAGAGGAAGATACCTCTCCACCTGCAAGCCAGGAAGAGAGCTCTTACCACAAACCAAACAAACCCAGATCGTCTGGCACCTTGATCTTGGTCTTCCCAGTCTCGAGAACTGTAGGGAAATAAAAGTCTGCCATTTAAGCTATCCAGTCTGTGGTATTTGGTTACGGCAGCCTGAGCTGGCTGAGGTGATCTGCGGCCCTGACACATGGGAGGGGGCATCTGGATGGGTGTTTGTTGAGGATGTTAACTCCATAGCCACCCCTGGATGTTCCAGGCTTGCACATGTAACCCATCCTTCCCCAGTAAGGGCCAGCACTGCCACTGTGCTCGAACATGCTGCAGAAACCTCTCCCCTACCAGGAACCAGGTGCTCCCCTAAGGAGCTGGCCTCACCTCCTCTCCTGGTTGCCAGGCTGATAACTAGCTAAATCTCAGCATGGATGTAAATCTGGCTGGTGGTGTGCACTTAAAGAATTGTTAAAAACTAGACAGCCTGTACTGGCAGGAGCCAGGGGGGCATGTCTGGGATTGGATTTTAGGGGTGTTTGATCAAAGGAGCCAGAATTTGAGGCTGGATAAGCAAGAATGTATTGACTTGGGGGCACTTTCCTAGAACATAAGATTTAACACCTATTGAGCACCCCAGGACATGGGAAACACTCAGCTGCTTGCTGGGGTGGCTCTTAAAAGCCCAGAGAAACACAATGGTCAACACCAAGTAAAGCAGAAGATGCCGGAGTTACTCTGGAAGATGGTAGTAGGAGGCATGATGAGGAAGTGGGCATGCTAGAATGCTAAAACTGGGGCAGAAGAAGACCCGCCACCACAGTTGCTCCAGTGTCCCACTATAACTGTGCATAGACACGCGCAGCCACACCAAACTGACCTCTCTGGGTCTCACTGGAAGAAGAAGAGTTGTCTTGGGCCACACACTAAACACACTGTGACATGTAATCACAAAAAAAATCCATAATGTTTTAAGTAAATTTACAATTTTGTGTGGGCCTGCATTCAGAGCCCTACCCAGCTACATGCTGCCCGTGGGCTGTGGGTTAGACACCCCTGGTTAGGGCCTTCAGGAATGAGGGTCATACTGTGAGGTAAACCACCCACACCTGCTGAGTTGGGAGCTAAGGATGAGGGGGGTTTAGAATGAAGAGTGGAGAAGGGATGAGGATGCTCATTTGTAGCCCCAAGTTCATCTGCAGTGATGGGGGCTCTGGCCCATCCCTCAGGAAGAAAGGCCCATGGGAACTTGGAGGAACTGCTTCCTGAACCTCCTTACATGGTGCAAGGGACAGAGTGTGGCAGTTACGAGAACATGCCTCAAGGACCACCTATAACAGGGACCATGAATGACCTCAGCCCCGGCTGCTAGACTCAGAGATCTGTTACTGCATTTGCACCAAGGCCATGCTTCCCATGGGCTACTCCCTATAAGCGACCAAGTGCTGCAGAAATGCAGAGACAGCTTGAGTCCTGAGAGGCCTCCACTGACGGCCAGCTTTGGCTTGAGGACTCCCCAGCAGCCTTGCAGAACCTCCCTTCTAATGCATGTAGAGGTTAGGGTGCTTCCACCAACCTCCCTTCCCTTTCTCCTTCCTTCACTTGGGGTCAGGCTTGCTTTGCTGCCTGACACGGCTCTTGCAGCCTTCCCATCTTTTTTTCTCACATAGGTGATTTCCCTAATAGAATCCTTACATGTTAAACCCCACCTTAGCACCTGTTCAGTCATGTGCTGGTAAACTGAATCTCCAAAAACAAAGACCTGCTTTTTGTAGCATTGGCTGACTTCTGAGGTATAAATACTCCTACTGCTGTGGACTTTTACCAATGGTTTTGCAAAATTCCTGAACAGCTCTCACGAGCTGGTATAAGCTACTCCAACGCATCACTTCATCTGCCTCTGGGGGCTGAGGGGATCTGGACCAACAGAGGAGGGATGGATCTGGGGTGGGGGTGGGGAGACTGTGATGTGCTTCAGGGCGGGATGAGTCAAAATTTGGGGTGAGAGGGATCTGCTCATAGTCGGTATTTGACTTCAGTAAGGAACTGTCTTCTCTGCTTGAAAAGTCTCTGGTGTTTCTGACACTTTTTCAAACTGGGATCAACCTATGGATTTATACAAATCTGACGTGCGCGTCTGAATGAGGTCTAGGGGGTGGAGCCCCTGAGATAGGATGGTGCTTCGGAAGGAAATGAAGAGGCCAGAGAGCTTTCTCTCTGCCATGCGAAGGCACAGAGAGAAGGCAGCCATGTGCACATCATAAGAGGGGCCTCATCAGGAACTGAATTGGCTGGCACCTTGATCTTGAACTTCCCAGCCCCCAGAACTAGGAGAAATAAACGTCTGTTGCTTAAGCCACCCATTCTGCGGTGTTCGTTATGGCAGCGCGACCCAAGGTAGGATGCAAAACTGCAAGGTGGGCTTCAGACCTGGCTCCTCCAAGGCCGGGTTTGGGAGCTGCTTCCCTACTTCCATTCTCACCCAGAAACAAAGCTTATTAAACAACGACGTTGAAAATCTCCATCCATGTTACCTGAGGAGGAAACGGGGGGAATGGGTCCTCAGCATTCTCAAGCCCACCTGCATTGGGAGGAAGATGTCCATCCAGCTGGCTGGTCTTCCTGTTTTCTTCTCCACATTCCTCTCCCATAGCTACTGTCCCTCTTTCCTCAGGTTAATATTTAACTTGGAAAAAAAAAATCACCTACTTAGATTTTGAGCAAATGTTAATCACCAACAGCCGTCGTAGTAATCTGCTTTTAACATTTCTCTTGAGGTGGGCAAGGCTAATTTAGCTTGTCAGAGGAGGTTCTGTCTGCTATTAACCTCTTCACCTTTTGTCTTTCCCGAGACTAGCTGCTTTTGCAGGGTTTAATTGGATTAGGGTGAGGGTCTCCGAGACTTCAGATCTGGAACCTTTATTAGATGAGACAATGGAAAACAGGAGGGGCGGGTGGGGGCAGTAATTCAACGCTGGGCTCACAGAGAGAATTAAACCCGGAATTAGTGAGACTTGGGAGCAGGGCCCCTCCGCAGGGATTTCCTTCAGGTTCCAAATTGCTCTCTGACCCAGGAACCCACCCCTGGGAGAGGAGAGTCTAGGCATTTCTGGTGCTCCCTGCTTTTTTTCTTTTTTAGGGAGGAGGCAAGACATATTGGCGGTTTGTGACGGAGAGAGACAGTGCAGTAAGACGGAAGCAGTGTGGTGTTATGAAAAGCACCAAATGTTACACAGTCGGTTAAAAAAAAAAGTAGCAATTCGTGGACTTCACAACAGCTTCTGGCATGCACTAAACTTGGGCACAGAAGAATGCTGGGACTTTGGTACTAGGGTCAGAAGAAATGGTCAGTTTTTCAAACCATGGAACTGCAGAGGACAGATGGACTCCAGTATTGAGATCTTCTGAAGAGAGAGGATGTGGGAGGAAGAAGCCAATCTGATTGGTTCAAGTCCAGAAGTAAGATAGCCTACCAGGACTTTCATCACATAGTGCGTGCACTGTGTAACTCCAGGGGCATATTCATAGAACATTGGTGGTCCTAGTAGATACCTGTGGTATTACCTAGTTAGTACTTTTTTCTAGGAGATTGCCCCTCCCACCCATCTACAGTTACCATGGGAGCACCATACACACATGTAACTTATACTTGACTAATTGGGGCTTTCCATGCCTTTGGCCAAGTTGATTGGCTCAGGGGTGGATGCCTGACCTCGGCTGGGTTGTGAAATACAAAGCCTGGGAAATCCTACCGGCCGTGTTTCTTGATGTGTGGACCTGGGAAGCAAGGCCAGTTCGCAGAAAGAGAGAATTAAATATGTGCAAAGAAGAGATGGGAGACTCAGAGAAAGATATTTGAGATCCAGCTGCCCTTGAGTTGCAACTAGATTCTTATACAGGGTTCCATGAGACAATAAATTCCCCTTCATTTTTAAGCTAATTCACATTGGGTTTCTGTAACTTGAAATCACCAGAGTTCAGAATAATATGCTAGAGTCAGCATCAGGGATGTAAATGTACTACTCTTTTAACTCTTTCATTAGGCCCCCTCCAGAGGTCAAGCTTAGCCCTCAGGAACTGGGCGCAAGCAAGGTGTAGGATGGGGTTTCAGAGACCCAACCAAGGAGGAAAGTGTGAAGATTGAAGCACAAACAGCCAGGAGACACATGATGATGAGGGGGCATGCAGGTGACCAGGGCACCCACCCACCTGATACGAGACTTAGGATCTAAGATTTTATTCCGTGGGTAAGAAACTGCTGATTCTACTCCATTTGTCAGACCTGCCTCAGACTTGCCAAAGTAATGACTGTAACCACAGCAGCAACAACAACAACAACAATAACAACAACAAACCCCAAACAACCTGATTTTTAAAAAATGGGCAAAGGAGTTCAATGGCTATTTCTCCGAAGAAGAGATACGAACGGCCAATAAGCACATGCAAGGGTGCTCAACATCATTAGGTACAAAGGAAATGCAAATGAAAACCACAGTCAGATGCCACCCCACATCCACGAGGATGACTGTTGTAAAAAAAAAAAGCACTAACGGAAAATAACAAGTGTTGGGGAGATTGTGAAGAAATTGGAACCCTGTACACTGCTGGTGGGAACGTAAAATGGTGCATCGCAATAGAAAATGGTGTGGGGATTCTTCAAAAAATTAAAAACAGAACTACTATGTGCTACAAACTGAATTGTGTCTCCCCCTACCCCAACTTCCTACGTCGATGTGCTAACCCCCAATGTGATGGTGTTTGGGGGTGACAAATGGTATTTGGCAGGTGATTAGGTTTAAACAACGATGGGACTATTATGACTGTCCTTATAAGAAAAGACCAGAGCCTTCTCTCTGCCTCTCTCTCTGCCACGTGAAGGTGTAGAAAGAAGGCAGCCATCTGCAAGCCAGGAAGAGGGCTCTCCCTGGAACCCAGCTATGCTGCCATCCTGATCTTGGACTTCCAGCCTCCAGAACTGTGAAAAAATAAATTTCTGTTGGGTAGCCAGCCAGCCATTCTGTGGCACTCTGTTATGGCAGCCCAAGCTGACTAAGACACTGTGGGATCCGGCAATTCCCACATGCAACCCGGTCCCAGACTTTCTCTCTGATATATATTGTCATTATACCGAGGCATAATCCTGCCAATCTTGCTTAGCCCTGAAGTTTCCCTAATCCTCTCATTGGAAGACACGTTTTTTGTTCGACATCTCCTAACGTTTTGACTGTCTCTCTTGTATGGCAGCAATCACATTAGGTTTTGTCATAACTATTTATGTTTTTGTCTTGTTTTTCTACTAGACTGTAGGATTATTGAGGGCAGGAAGGAGGTGAGTTTTATGTATCCAGACATCCCTCCTAGCTGTCATCACAGTGTTTTACACACAGCAAGATTTCAATAAAAATTGCTAGAAAAATGAATACGAGGGAGCTGAGAAGATTTGTAATTAACAGTATGAGAAAGCACAGACCTAAATTTAGGAACATGCCCCACACTCATGCCTGCATTTTTCCATATACAATTTGGTCTGTGAATGGGAACAAATGTCAGTCACTAGTGTGACCATGTTGGTCCTGCCATTTCTGCTGCACAGATGTACCAAGTTCTTGTTTCTAAGAATAACCCGCCACAAAAGCCTTGCTGTCCCCATTTTGTTACACACATGCACGTAGCAAAATAGTCCTGAGGTTCCCGAAGGCTTCCCAGAACGACAGTGGAGAAAGTCAGGAAGATGTTCCTGGCAAGTGGCCCCATCAGTGACTGGAAAAATTGTACCCCAAAGAGGCCCTGGAGATGCTGGGCCTGGGCTCGTCGCACAGGCCATGTGTGGAGCAAATGACAGGCTTGGCTTCTGATTTGGAGTCTGAGGGAAGAGAGGGATCCGTTCCCTGTGTTTAGAGAAGGACCTTGAGAGTAACGGCTAGTGGGCATTTATCGAGCACTTCTTCACACCGGGTATCACGCTGACACCTGCATCATCTGGTGCAGTAGCCACAGGCTGAATTTGGCTCTTGCGCACTTGAAGTGTGGTTCTTGCAACCAAAGAACAGAATCTTTAACTTAAGCTGAAAAACAGATATGCTATTTGGTTATTAGAAAATATTTAAGACTGGTTTGAACTAACTTGGATACATGAATTTACTTCTTCAACTATACCTTTTTATAAAGTCTAAATGCAAAGGAAGTGTTTCTGATGAAAATTTAGCATCTGCATTGGGCGTGCTGTATTGACCTATACTGTCCTCTCGACCAAAGTCCCTTCCCCTTTGCATTTTTATTGTTAATAATTTTTATATTGATTACACATTGAAATAATAACATTTTGGGCTCTGTATATTGGGATAAATAAAACATATGATGAAAATTAATGTCATATGTTATTTTTACTCTTTAAAATGTAGCTACTAGAGAATTTACTTTATGTGTTTACATTATATTTTTATAGAGCAATGCCTTGTGTTATACTGATCATTTCAACACACATTATGTAATTTAATTTGGACTACAGCCCTCGGAAGTAGGTACCATTATTATTATCACCTTTTTACAAAGGATGCTCAGAGACGTTTAGTAATTTGCCCAAAGTTACATAGCTGAGCGGTAGAGCCAAAAATCAAACAGAGGCGGTGTCGTCAGAGCTGGCGGTCACACGCATTGCACTCTACTCTCTCTGGGGGCCGGGAAACGAGCCTGCGCACACAGACCTCTGCTTGGGTGCCAGGATCACAAAGGCCTCATAGGTACTAATATTGTAATAACTCTGTATGGTGCCAGGTAGGTACTAGAAATATGTGGGGGTGGGGGAGCTCTTTGAAAAGTACACGATTGTCTAACCACTATGCCATACACCTGAAACTAATACAAAATACTATCGATTGGAAACTGTCATTGAAAAAAAAGATGTGAAGATGTACATTGGTTTTACCAAGTAAAAAGAAGAAGAAGAACAAAGGGCCTTATATGTAGACTTTCTGGTAATATTTGTGGAAGATGCTATACATACAGCATAGGTATATGAACAGATTTGAAAGCAGATATTAATCTTATAATTTCTGATTCTTAACTACAAGCATAGAACCTTGCTTTGGCATTTGTTAATTTTTTAATATCCCAGAAGCCTCCGAAAATGGAAGAGACCAAGTCCTTTTAAACTTCTGAGAGGCCATGGGATCACACCAAATAATTTTCCTAGCTGCTCCGAATGCTGTCTGGGGTAGTTTTTAGTGAACAATGTGATGAGTGAGTCAGGAATCAAGTAAGACAGGTTTAACGCAATAGGGGTGCAGGACGGGCTGGTGGCAGATCACGTCCCTAACCTCTTGTGCAATGCTCTTGGTATTGATTAGCCGTCCACACGAACGAAGGCAGTGAGATGCTGCAGGAGAAGCGGAAGGGTGAAGAGATGGGGGACACGGTTGACATTTTCCAAGTCCAAGTGTTCTAACGAGCTGGTGGGAAACCGGAACGGCAGCTACTGTACGTGTCGACCTCATGATCACTAAAAAGTCACCACTGCTCTGCCTCTGACCAAACAGCAACTTGCTTCGGATCTGGATTTGCCACGGTTCACAACACAGGTGCACTGTGGGAATGCGATACAGTTAGAGGGTCAAGGGGATGAGGGAGCGCCAGTTGGACAAGGGAAGGGCTGACCAGGGAGAGGAGAGTGAACCAAACCAACCTGGAACATGACAAATTCAGGTTCTGCCCAATTCCCAATTTGCCTGGAACTCCTCTGAGTTTACTTTGGGTCGCTCGACCGAAGTGGGCTCACCGTGTCACATAGTTCAGCATTTAATCCAATAATTAATTGTGATTCATGGAATAGTGACATCAGAATTATTCACAGTTGTGCAAAGTGGCACAAAAAGGCTGGCTTTGAGTGTGGTGGCCTTTGACCTCAACCGATGCAAAAATTATAGGTGTCTCCTTAAAGGCTCAGGGTGCTCCTACCTGTCTTCAAGAGGGACTAGTAGAATGTCAGAGTTTGGGATTCATTTGGGGCTTTCGAAATGTGTTTTCTTATTAAGCATGTCACCTCTATGTGTTTGGAGAATTGGTGTGTCTGGGATGAAGGAGTGATGACACTATCCTGACCCCAAAACTGGGGAAGTTGATGCTATGCTGCCCTCCCATTTTTGGATGCCTTTACAAGAAACACTTACAGTTAGATTTCACTTCTAAAATGTAAATGTCCCTGGGAAAGTGAAGAGACTCAGCAATTCACATATTAGTGTGAAATGGTTTAACCTCACTGCTTTTCTCCTAACACCTCTTGATCATTGAGAATGCAGATGTTTTCAAGGGGCTGGGAGAGGAAAGAAGAAGGAGATGGAAATTGATTATTTATTTATTTAGGGCCTACCCCAGAGGGGAAGACCTCTGGTGAGATGTGAATTGGGGGTGATGAAGGAGAAGATTTGAGTATAAGGGTCATTAGAAAGTGAAAGAAGGGCTCTACAAGGAAGATGGAAGGGGTCAAAAAAAGGTGGGTTTTTTGTTGTTGTTGTTTACTCTTTGAGTGTAAGTCTGGGATGGGTGTGTATGTTGAACTATTTGAAAGTGAAACTCCACACACCTGGATGAGTGAAGCAGGGCTGAGGCTAGGCGATGAAGCAGGGCTGAGGCTAGGCGATGAACCAGAAACAGTTTTAAGCCCCTTCCTTTCCTATGAGGCTACTCTATCCTTCGCCCAAGAGGCCTTAATGCATAATTGTAGCTTTTCTGCAGGAAAAGCAGAAGGACAGCTGCTGTTAATTTAATGACATCCAATTTGGGTGGTATTTACTGAGCCTTATGTGTAAGGCACCTTCCTAATAATGTCCCAGTCCTACACAACACTCTCCCCCACTTCCCCCTAAGAAAACCTGACCACAGGACTCACCCCAGGCTGGGATGAAAACCTCCTTGGGTTCATCGGAAGACGCCAGGCCTCCAGGTGGCAATGAGCTGCCCTGACGTTTTGTTTTCTCTCCATATGACTCTGATGCTGACACTATGCAGGTTGTTATAGAACTGCTAGAGATACATGTAAGAGTACGTTAGAGCATTTAAAGTATTATTTCAAAATGAGGGAAAACGGACAAAGAAGGACTTTCCTGCTGTCTCTATGATTTTTACTTTTATTTTCCTGTTTCTCAGAGCACTGGGAATGAGGAGTGCTTACTTCTGTTTATCAATGAGCTCAAGGCACACGAATAAGATGAGGCAAAAGAACACTTAAAAAAAAAAAAGGCTACTGTCCCCAATTGCATCAGCTGCACACAGGAAGGAAGTGACACAAGACGGGTTTCCAGGGCATCTGTGAGAGAGGAGACAAAAGCTCCCTCCTCACCTCTGAAAATGGTGCCTTTCCAGAACTGTTTTTTCAAGTTTCCCTCCTTGAAATGGGAAATGACTTCGTCTGAGCACTCTGTTGGAATCGATGGCGTTGCACACGCAGCAGCTTTCAGCAGGGCTGTGGTCAGGCTCCTGGGGAGGTGAACGGGAGAGTGGGGAGGGGAATACACTGCGAGGCTGAGGCACCACGGTTTCTTCTGCTTGAGAAATGCTACTCCGAAAATGGCTCCAGAAAATGAAAGCCCAGAGGGGGAGAAGAGAGAGTGAAAACACTTAAATTTTCTTTTTTTAAAAGTGGGAATTATTCACTTCAGCTGCAAAGAAGAAATTGCCCTGAAAAGAGGAAAAAAGCCTGAAAGTACCCCCCAACCCCCCAACTGGGCTAAGTGCTGGGACAAACAAACGAAATGACTGATGTGATCAGTAAATCATCTTCGGGTGGGGGAAGGGTTTGAATAGCGGCGCTGGAAGAGAGCAGAAGCCAGGCTGTTAGCCGATTCCAGCAGAGGCAGTGGGCAGCAAGGGGCCTGGGCTATGGGATCCATAATTGGCTAACGAATAATAAAGCCCAAAATTGGATATTAACAGCAATTAGTTTCTGTAGAGGCAGTGGAGAAAAGAGCTGCA
The DNA here is from genome assembly GCA_004026545.1 of Mormoops blainvillei. NCBI lineage: Eukaryota > Metazoa > Chordata > Mammalia > Chiroptera > Mormoopidae > Mormoops > Mormoops blainvillei. Next base: position 443,777 of record PVJD01000361.1, on the reverse strand, counting down.
GAAAACCCCATTGGGCCTTAAGCTGGAGCAATCTGAAATTAAACCAGTGTCTCAATTAAATGGGAATAAATATTGCCACATCAGTCTGTGTAAGTGTGGGAGGGGGCTGAGGGGAACCCCCTGTGAAGTCCAGGTGCACCTTCCTGTGTGTCAGAAGCTTTCCGAGGTACGACGTTTGCGAGGCACGTTCTGGTCCTGACCTCTGGCCTCTGGAGGCCAGCTGGTCCCCCTTCCGGGGGCACATGACTTTGAGCCCAGCCTCTGAAGGTTATTTCGGGGCGCTGGCCAGTTAAACCACAGGAGCCTTACATCACTAACTCTGCACCCTGGTGGGCCCAGCAGATGGGGAAAGGGAAGGAGTATAATTTTTTTGAAAACAGAGGCTGGGTCCAGTCCACCGGAGCAGCCGCATCTCCTTCGGCCTAGGCCAGGGCCTGGGCCTCGGGTTTGGAAGTCCCGGAACACAGAAAGCGCCTGCCTGCTCCTCTTTTTCAAACCAGCTTTCAAGCGGCTCCATCCCCTCTGGTGTAGGATCTGGGACCTGCGTCCACTGGAGGAGACGTGTGTCATTTCCTTCTGGGTAGAGGAATTTGCTGTTTTGGTTTCTTTAGAGAGTGTGGTGGGGGTGGGGAAGGACGTGTCGCTAGGGGCAGTGGCTTGCTGGGTCCCAAGGACCGAGGCCCAGCGCCCTGGCTCTGTCGCCGAGGGTCTGGAGGAAACAGGAGCCTGTGTGGTCTAAAGGGGAGTCAGGGAAGATACACTGAGGCGAAAAATCCTGCTAGCACCCAAACCACCCCTAAAGTGCTTTCACCCTTGCGCTCCGCTGGTGGGGAGCCAAGGGAGTGGCTAAGGAGACACATTTCGGTCGGTCGATATCCTTTCCCCATCTCCTCCCTCATGGGTCGCGCGCACCCACCCATTTTCTCGCACATTCTGGGGCGTTCTGGGGGTGTTGGGATGACATCCTGGAGACCACAGGTCCAGGTGTGGATGAGAGACAGGCCCCGAGGGGGAAGAGGGCAGAGGGACTGCGGGTGCCAGGCGCCTGGCCCCCCCGCGCAGAGGCCAGGCCTGGTGCGCGGCGGGGAGCTCGCGGGGACTAGGCCCAGGCCTGCAGCTCGAAAGCGCTGGGGCCGTGGGAGGGAGGACATTTCGTTCTAACAAGGCCTTTGGTTCGGCGTGATCCATTCTTCTAAGCCGAAGACGCACCCCGCGCTGACCCTCCCCGCATTCCTACTCCCGATTCCCGGATCGTCTCTGACGTTGGTCATCGGATGTCTATGTGGCGCTACAGTCAAACTGGGGGAACCGAGATGTGCGGAAAAGGAAAAAAGGTGGACTCTCCGTGCCCAGGGCACCCTGTACCTCGGATCAGTCCGCAGCTTTAGGAAGTGAGGGATGACCTGGGTCTTTGGGGCCCTAAGTTTCTTGATTACGGCAAGAGTGGGGGGGAAAAATCAAAAGCCCAGGAAACAGGAGCCATAAAGAAAGGGAAACCAGCGCCCGCTCCTCGTCACCTTGCTCAGTTTAGACGTCTCGGGGCATTAGGAGGAAACGGAGGGTGGGGGAGGAGGTCCTGGGAGCAGGACCGAAGGCAGGGTGGCTGGCAAGGCCGAGCCGGGCCGCCCGCCGCAGGGCAGGACCCACTCTGCTCTCCACCGCGAACCGCGTTGAAAACATTACAAGAAGTAGCAAATTTAGCTTCCGGCGAAAATATTGCCTCCTCTGACCCAGGTCTTCATTTTTGGGGTAACGTTTCCATTTTAAGAGAAAACAGAGAAGGATAAGAAAATGAAAAGGTGAACGCATTGAGAATTGCTGACACTTCCTTTCTGACCTGGAACATTCCTTGCTCTCAATAAGGCCGCCTTTTTTTTTTTTTCCAGGCCATCTAAATTTGGCGCAGATCTCTGCAGGCCTCCCGCAGGCCCGCATTCCGTGGCACAGAACAGCACACGTTGGCTCCCGTGAATCCCACTCGAAGTATGTCTACACTGGAGAGGCAATTAAATATGAAATCTATATGTTTTAAAACTGAAGTCAAATTGAATCAGACTTGGCAAAAACACTCAGATGAAAGAATTGTAGATGGATTTGGAAGAAAACATCTTTATTAAGTATCATAATTCTCATAATTGTTATTATTGACATGCTCATCACTGTGAATCAGCCAGCCAAGCCTCAAACACACAGACTCCAGCACAACCTTCAGCTCCTGTTGACTCATGGGGCTCTAACACCACCCACAGAGTAGAGGAGGAAGGGAGGCTCCATCTGTCCTAGGGAGAAAGCTTTGCAGCAGCCCCCAGAGAACTCCATTCTCAGGTTAGAACAAGGGGTGGGGGTATTATGTAAGTTCAGCAGAGGGAACTAGAAAAATTATTTCCCTGTAGAGACAGTATAGATGGATGGATTCGTGTGTGTGTGTGTGTGTGTGTGTGTGTGTGGTTAAATGCTCTTCTGTAAATATTAGCAATGAATATGGTTATGCAAAAAGAGGTGTGTATGTATGTATGTATGTATATGAGCGTATGCCTACTGAGAAATCACCCCTTCCCCAGATATTTCTCTGGCTAAGCCTCTTCATGTGTCCACAGTTAACTGTCCCCCATTTCCACCCCTTTGGTGACAGAAGTGATAGAGGAATTTACCTTTGCTTTTGATCAATTTCCTTTCTGCTTAAACAGAGATCTGGGCCTGGGCTGTCTCTGGCAGGGGAAAGAAGAATATTACCATTTTTTTTAAACTTGAGACATTACTAAATCCATCTTAAAGTATCTGGTACATTCACCTTGAGAAACGTGAGCCCCCATCCTCATGAGGACCTAAGGATGGTGGTGCGCGTGAACCAACGGGGGCTTTCTTAGCATATTCTCGGTGAACTGTATCAGACATGTTCTCCACGGAAAAAAAATCATACGTTTCCCCCTTCATTTCAATGGTAGGATGTAATTAGAAGGGCTCATAGATATAAGCAGGGAAAATGATGATGTTGAGCGTTAAAGAAATGCCTTGAAAAAGCAGAAATCTTCAAGCCTCTTACATAAATATCGCTGAGCATAAACAGGCTCCAAATATAGAGGAAGGGAAGGAGCCAGGACTGACCTTCACTCCAGTACCTCTATCTGGTGAACACAAAAGGGGCCTTGAAATTACACAGAGGGCAGAGTGGTACATCCATCTCTGCCATTTTCGGCCATTAAAGCCCCACATAAAAACACATTGTGTAATGAGACCTGGTGAACAGAGGACAATCCCCACACACTATTAAAGCTTTCAGAAACTCGAGTTTACATAAGCAATAAAAAAAAATATATGCCCCTCCCATTGTAGATTATGGGCGGCAGGAACCTGGCAGATCTTGTCCATGGTGCCTGCGGTTTAGGCTCTCAGGGAGAAGTGTGTTAGGTTTCCATCTGCAAGGGGCATTACTTGGGCAGGCGCATCAGCGGAGGGTGTAGCAATGTCTGATGGAATTACGGGGAAGCAATTATGGAGACAAGGCTCACTAATGTGGACAGCCGAAGGGCCAGGGATTGGTCATCAGAGGTTTAAACTATCCCTGGCAGAGCCGTAAGAGCAGCCTCTCAGCGAGGAGGGAGGGGAGAGGCCAGGGGATTTATACCCCATGGAGGCACTGTTTGGAGGGAGGTCTATTTTGAAGGCGATGACTTCCAGTGCCTCTGAGGACAACCCTGGCTAAGGCTCAAGGGGCCAGCGGAGCTGCTCTCTCTTCTGTCCTGCAGCTAAGCTTGCCTTCTGGGGCTTGAGAAACAGTACCGCACCAAACAGTTTGCATGATGTGAACTGCAGCCTACTCTGCAGGGGTGAGCAGTTTGCGGCACATTTCTGCAGACCCAGAGAAGGTTCTGGGAATGTCTAGATGGGGTTCAGTACACTTCACCTCACCTGACTCCAGGCACTCCCTTAGGAGGGCAAAGAAAGAACACAAGAAATGATAATTACACAATGATTGACACACTGTAGGTACTCAATAAATATTTGGGAGGAAATGAAGCTACGGTATCCTTGAATACTAATTTATTTAGTGGGTTAGACTGAGGCTCTGGAAAGGAAACAGTTCCTCAGTAAGCTACAACTGACACTCTTTTAGGCCTTGATTGCTGTGTAAGGAAACAAACTAAAATCCTAAGCATCCTTATGGTCTTGGCCTTGCAAAGACAGGCCTCTGCTAAGGGCGGCGAAAGGGATGCCGCAGGCTTCCTGGGTAGGAAGATTCAGCTCTGGGCCTCCTTTCTCTGTAGGGACCTGCCCCTCCTCCATTTTCTCTACCAGAAAATTAATGAGTTTAGGTCTTGCCACCATCCACTGCGGCTTGGGGGTTAATACAGGGCAGGAGATGGGATCTGTCACTGTGCAATGTGAAGGGGGTCTCTAAGGCCAGCTGCTGCTCTAGGTCTAGTGATGGGAAGGCCCCATTTGGGAAGCAGCTTCTTCAGGATGAGGGAGAGTTGACCCTTTGCATTCCCTGATGCTGTCTTTCAAAACATTCTTTCCTCAGACCCTCACTTGTACCCATTCTGTTTTTTCCTTCTGTTAGGATTTTTAAAGGAATGCACCCCCACTTTGGTACATATAGGTTACTGCGCCTCTCCCTTCCTCTGCATCTCTTGGACCTCTGCCTAAAACTGCAATTACAGCCGCAAGGAGGAAGTGAGATCCTCCCGAGAGCCCTAGCCATGCTTTCAGCCCTGATGGAGCCTGTGAACCCGCCAGGAATTTGTTCCTTCTTCCCCATACATCCCTATGACTTCTTCAAGCTTGGCAGGTGCTCACAGCTCTACAGCAAAGGGTGACAAACACCTTCCTCCCCCCTTCCAACTGGCTACCTCCCTCCCCCCCAAACCTCACGCAGAACACAATATACCCGCAGTCCAAGCCCTGGCACAGCCTGCCAGTCTTCTGGATGCCAGATTATTTTTTTAAAGAGCAAACCAAAAGCTAAGCCCAGAACAAAAACACAGCCAAGGAGAGAGGTGTCCACCCGCGTACAATTCTCCCCAAGCCTAGAGAAAAATACGCACAGAGAAGCACTCCGCAATGCGCTCACAGGCACCCCTCCCCCCCGCCTCAGGGCTTGCACAGATCTGCAGTTCTGTCACAGAATCAGCTGCGGTTTCGCATCTCTAAGCCCCTGTCTGTCACAAACCACACACCTCCCCAGCCAAGGACTTCTGCCGCCGCGAGCCCACGACCCCCCCGCCCCCCGCCCCAAGCCGCAGCGCTGAGCTCCGCGGAGGGCGCCTCGGCTCCGTGGCTCCTTCCGTGGCGGGACCTCGCGGACCGACGGTGCTCAGCCAGCCCCATTCTTGGCATTCACCGCGTGCCTTAATTGTATGGACATTTAAATCAAGGTCCGCTGTGAACACGGAGAGAGAGGCCTTTCTCCTGAGGAAGGCAAGGAGGAAGGAAGGAAAGGTAGAAAAAGAAAGGGGACTGGGGAGAAGACGGAATGAGAAAACAGGGAAAAATAAGTGAAAAAAAAAACGGCGCGAGTGCGTGCGCACTGACAGCGGGGAAAGGGCTGGGGGTGGGGGAGCGCAGGGAGAAAAGGACCACAGCATCCTCCCTACCGCAGCTCCCCCAATCACACAGACAATGAGATAACAGCGACGTCTTCCAAAGGCTCTTTGTTCTCCCCCATCCTTTCGGATCCAGGCTTTTTCCTGCAAAGCGGAGGGGGTGGAGGGTGTGGGTGGAAGTGGGAGACGAAGGGGTGCCTCCCCCGTGTTAATTACCCGGACTCCCCTCGCCCCTTCCCTGCGCCTCGCCTCCCCTGCAGCTCCAGACAATGAAAAAAACAACATCAACCCCACCTCGCCCCAGCTCTGCAAACCCTACCCACCCTCTTGCCTTCAGCTGTGCCCAGGAAACTCAGGGGGGCTAGGAGGGACAAGAACGGAGCAGGGGACCAGGAGGGCAGCAGGGGCTCGACAGCGGCTGCCGGGCCCGGGCAACCACCGCCGCCTTTACCTCGTCAGCCGAGTCCGGGCGCAGCGTGGCCGGGCGGGCTGCCGCGGTCCGCGGCCGGGATCTGGGGAATCAGCCTTCTGGAACTCGCCTTCTGCAGTCCTCCCTCTCAGGTCCCAAGTGATGGAGGGAAGAAAGGAAAAGAAAAAAAAAAGAAAAAAGGAAGGAAGGAAGGAAGGAAGGAAGGAAGGAAGGAAGGAAGGAAGGAAGGAAGGAAGGTGAAAAGAAAAAAACCCCATAAGAGCGAGGCCCATCTGGCCCCTCATCAGCTTTGTCAAGTCTTGCATACGCTAAAATGCTAATGACCTAGATAGCTCATGCAAAATGCAGCAGGGAGGAGGGAGGGAGGGAGGTGGGAGGGAGGAAGAGAAAGAGTGGGGGGGGCGGGAGCAGGGGAGGAGGAGACGGAGTGGGGGGGGAGATAGAGAGGGGAGAGAATATACGTCTTCGAAACACCCCTACCACTCTCCCTACCCCACCCCACCCCAAACTGTCAACCGGCTTTACCAGGTAAGTGGTGGGCGTAGATTTAAAAGGTCATTCGTGTCTAATGCGGCTGTCTCCCTGGGTCCAAAAAGGGAGAGGGCCGGAGGATGAGAGTCCCCAAAGCCAAAGGGATAATAAGACATTATTTGAAGCCCCCTCCCTTCGTGCCCTCCTCCACCTCTCCACTCTGTTTACACACAAATCCAAACGCCTCCTGTGTGTATACATGGACAGATCACATTTTCATCAATTTCTCAGCGCTCCTATGACAGTCTCCTGTATTCTCATCCCCAGCAAAACTCATCTTGTGAACTCAAAGAGGGGTTAACCCCCGCTTCTTTTCGCAGTCCCCTCTAACTGGCCCGTCCCCTCTCACTTCTCCCTCTCCCCACTATTCCCTCAACCACCGAGACAACATCTCCGGCTTCTACTTTTTTTCTAAGCCTTCTGGTCCGCAGTCTCTTCTCCAACACCCGAATCTCGACAAGGTGAGGCAGGGAAGGAGAAAAACCGAGTTAAGTCTATCTGATTTCCCACATTTCAGCTCCCTTTCCCAGAAAAACAAGCCCAAATTCCTCCCCAACAACGATAATGCTCAAGCATACCAACAAGATAAATAAAATTCATTCTGAGTACCCTCAGAGGTGCGCTGGGCGGGTGCCCTTTGACACTGGAGATCCCTCGAATTCCAGAGCCAGCGCTCCCGCGCACCCCTTCTCGCGGAGCCCAAAGCGCTTTGTCCGGTGGTCCACTCAAGGTCTTTCCCTTTTTTGTTCTTCTTTTTAACAGACTGGTTGCAGTCCGCAGCGTTTCAGCCAGCCTTACGAAAGGCAGTAGATCTACTGGAATAAAAAGGGTCGAGATAATATACATACAGACGGAAAGAGAGATGCAGAGAGGCAGAGGAAGCCACATCTAGGGAGCGGCCGCCGGGGCCGGGCCCCAACTGCTTCCTTCGCTGGGGAAGGGGCGGGCGGCGGGAAGGCGCTCGTCGCCGCTCCACCTGGCAGGAGGAAGTGGTAGCCAGGATAAGGAGTTTCGTGACGATGGTCATGAGCATTGTAAAAAATTCTGAATCCCCCTTTGGCGACCAGAGCTTGCGGGCAGGAGGGACTGCACTGCTGGCGGCGACGGCCGGGGGGAAGGAGAGGAGCGCTGGAGCAAAGGTTGTGGCGGCAGCACCCTCAGATGAATAATAATAACGCGCAGCGCAAGTTGCGGTACCGCCTGGAAATCCAGCCCTCCGCGTGAACTCGCGTCGAGTGTGGATTGCAGGGGACGGGGAAGAAGGCGGGGGGGAGGTGGAGGGTGGGGGAGGAAGGAGAGGAGGAGAGAGGAAGGCAGAGAGGGACAGAGAATTTGGAGCCTTTTAGTTTATCCTTACCAAGCCCTAATCTCGTTCGCCGTTCTCTGTGGGTGAGGTCGATCTCCTTTTAAAAAATTATTATTCCTTTAACGGATTATTCAGCTAAAAGAAGCCACATCTGCTGACTGTACCGAAAACAAGAGGATTAGGAGCCGGTCCACAGAGCCCGGCCCGCAACCCCCCACCCCCTCTCTGCACCAGCGCACGTCATTCTCACTGCCCCCGGGTACCTCCCTCTCCTTGCTCGGAGAGAGCTGTGCCAAGGAAAATGCGGATTTGGGGAAAGTGAGAAGTGGGAGCGCTCGGAAGAGCGGGAAAGCCAAAGCTGGAGGTGGCGATTCGCACCCCCACACTCACACGCGCTTCCGTTTACCCATTTCTATCCTGGGAGAAGGGGTGCTTTCGCCGTGCCCACACGCTCGGCGCCTGCAGGGGTCCGTGCCCTTCGCGCCCTTAACGTAACTCCTGCACCACCAGTTCGGGGCAGACTCCCTTTAGAGACATGGGGCGTGAAACTACACCTGGGCCCACCGCTCCCTTTCCCTTCTGCGCCTGGGGCCGCGGCACCGCGGCTGGTCCACTCCCTGTTTCTCTCGTTTTTGCAAATGGAGTGGGGGGGTCTCAGGACACCCGCACACCTTCCTCTTCTCGTCCCCAGGCCCGAGGCGCCCGACTAGGGCTTCGGCCCACCGCGACTCGGGCGAGGCCGGGAGGTGGGGGTGTGGGGGGGGGGGCTGCGGCGGATGCAGTTGACATCACTGCGGAGAGCTTGCGCGGCTGTCCCGCCGCTGCGGCGACCAGAGCGCCTTTGAGCCTCCTCATCCCCCACCCCAGCCCCAAGCTGTCTTTTGGGTAGGACAGTGGCGGGGATGGGAAGAAGGGTAGGTGGAAGGAGGGTAAAGTAGTCCCATCCTCCGCCCCGCTGCAGTCAAGGTGAATGTGAAGGAGAGTGGGTGCGCGCGCCCGCGCCTCTGGATACGTGCGCGCGCCCCTCTCGACTCCTCTCTTCCCCGCCCTCAGCGCCCTTGCCGCCTGCCTGGGCCAGATGGACGCTAGAGATTAGAGGCACAAAAGTGCGTCTCCACGTCCGGCCGCCACCCGTCCCGCTTACATTTAGACTCACTTCGCGGAGGCGCCTTTTGTTGTGGTGGTTGTGGCGGTGTTGTGTGTTTTTCTGGGAGCATGGAGTTTGTTGAGCCTTAAGGAAGCGCTCAGAATAAATCTACCCATGAGAACAAAACCCTAGGACAACCCCGGCCCCGACCCCCCAATAAAAACCAGCACCGGCAATAAGAAATCTTCGGTCTTTCCGAAGAGTCCGTACAGCCGTCGCTGGAGTCAACCCCAACCCCGGCGATTTCCACACGCGCAGGGCCCATCTCTGCTTTTCCTACTCTAGATTTTCTTCTCTGATGACTGAAAAAAAAAAAAAAGTGTTTCTTGGGCAGCGCTGGACTCAGAGCAACGAGAGATGGAGAGGAAGACAAGCCCCTGAGAGCTAAAAGCAGCTCCTTGAATGAGACGGCCGGTGCGCGGCGGCTGGAGCGATCCTGCGGGGGTCGCCGCAGCTGCGCATCCAGCAGCGGGAAGCATGCGAATGAATGGTGACCCTGGTCTCTACTCGCTTCTAGGCCGTTTAGGTCCCTGTCAATTGTTGTGTGTTTGCCCCAATAAAAGAATTACAGCAATCTCAAAATCTCTAGCACTAGCTTTTTGCCTCCAACAAAGTACCACGAGAGCTTAAAAATAAGCGGTTTTTGTAAATTCTAAGAAGTGGAAAGCTTTGGGTTTAAATTGAGAGAGAGAAGGAAAAGTAGAGAGAGAGAAACAGGAGAAGAAATGAATATGAAACATACTTGCAATACATTTTTAATTTCTGAAGACTAGTTAGTTGGAAAGACGCATCACCTGGGACATGCCCCCACCCCCGCCCGCGCCCCTGCGCCCCCGGAAAACAACATTCTAATAACATTCCCCTCAAACTAAAATACTTTTCTGGTGGAAAAACTACATGGGTGGTCTCTTGCCTAAGACTTCCACCTTTTATAAGGGGTTTAGATTCAGGACTATTTGTGTTCTAGTCACTAGGAATTCCTTAAGCAGACAGTTTCCGAACCCTTTGGACATGGAAGGACAGGGCTGCCACCTGAGTTCCAGGTTTTCTTGACTGAAGAGCGGCAGGACATGCGCTGCTGCCCTTTCCCTGGTTTATCTTCAAGGCCTGGTTTTGTGTAGCTTGAGGACGGCTTCATTGCAGTCCTCCTGGCTGCTGCTGCAATGCAGGCTGTTTGCTCTCTCATCTTGCGGCGCGGGGGGAGGGGAGCCGAGAGCTGGTTTTGTAACAGACTCTGCAGGCCTGAGTGGGAACGCCTTAAATGATGAGCCCCAGGTTAAAAAAGAAAAGGAGGAAAAAAAAAAAAACAACAAAAAACAAGCAGCTGATGCTGAATTAATAGTTAGAGCGGACCCCTGGGGTTTTCTCCAACGTGGGGTCAGGAGTCCTTTCCCCTCCCCCGGTCACAGATTTCATATCTGTTTTTAACCAGTCTGATCAGATGCTGGGACATTTGTGATGGCTTCTTAAAACCTAAACCCTTGGGCTTAAGAGCTGTCTATGCTCCTGATCAAACTTACCCCAAATACTAACACGTTAAGAAATTACATTGTAAAACCTCCCCAAATCCGATTGACTGGGCTGTTTGGGGCCCATATGGCTGGACAGCTGTGCTGCTCCACGTGAAAAGACACCATTGCCCCTCGGATGGTATAAAGCCAGGGTTCCCCAGAGAGCTCAGACATGACCTAAGTATTAGCTTAGCCTGGGGTGAAGACTGAGTTAAATCTCTTCCTTCTTGGAGGTTAAAATAAAGACAACAACAGAAATAAAAAGAGGTATACTTTTGAATTCATTGTAAATTGCATCCCTCCCAGCTGGTCCCACCAAAGGAAGGAAAGAACACCCGAGGAATAAACTCTCTTCAGCTTACCACAAGCATGACGCAGGGCAAACTGAAGACACAGGAGATTGGAAAGAAATATATTATTTGCCAAGTGTACCATGTGTCGGTGACATTTGTGGTTCCCTGTTCAGAGAAGCAGGGTTCTGACCTCAGCCGATGCCTCAATGTTAGCCGTAAAGAACGGCCATCAGAGCGCAATTTCCATGGCGAAAAGATGAAACCGTGCTTTAAAAAGGAAAGCCCATTATGAAATGCAGCCGGATTTAATTTTTAATATGATGGCGGATCCTCTAACGCATTCTTTGCTGGTGTTTGCATTCAGGAGGAGGGATTCATTCTGTGGCAGAAATCAAAATAACAGAACACTCTGCAGTACTTTTAAACGTGCTCCTCGTTTTTTAAAGGTGCCCTGAAATAGAATATTCTATCACCTTCAAGTGGTGGTGGCCGGAAAAGCTGAATACAAAACTCTGTTTCTACTGAAGTGTTCAGTCTAGATAAGAACCAGACTTGATCTTACTTATCTATGTGTGCCTAAGCACACTGCAGGCTCCATAAATCCTAGTTCTCATGAGGCCTTAACAAATATCTTAAAATTATTAAAAAAAAAAAAAAGAAGGAAAAATTTCCTCACAAATCAACATGGAACATGATATGGGGGAAAATACTGGTCAGAGAATTAGATTCATAAGCTCTTAGTCCAAAGTCAATCAACACTGTTTTGAAGAATTATTTCAATAATGAAACTACCTCCTTCAAAAGCTTTACATAAAATTAACAGATACTGAAGTGTTTCTTTAGTGTCAGTTCCCATCTTTGGCAATAGCTACAAATTGTTCTGCCGTTACTGTGGCTTTCACAGAAAAAAAAAAAAACCCAAACAAACAATGTTGGAGATATTATTTGAATGGCATAACCCCAGAGGTCATTTGCGTTCCTTCTTTCCTGTATAGAAGAGGGAAACGAGGCCTAGAGAGAAGGAAGAATTGCTTCTAGATATCATGTGGATGGTTGTAGCAAATTCAGTGGGAAAATTAAGAACAAAAACATTTCTCTTCATTTGTCTGTTTATTTTTCTCATATCATATTTGAACTTGGTTTTCTTTTGACTTTGGTAAGTAAAAGGAATAGCTGAATGACCCTAGAAAGTACAATGAATGTGTAGCTTGGATTTAATTTTGAAATTCAAGTTTTTCTATTTAAGTTTCTCTAGTTTTAGTGATATTTCAGAACAAACTTAGGAAAACATGCATTGCCAGCCTCTTGTGGCCCTGGAGGGATGGGGAAGAGCCACACAAAAGTTTCAGAACCTGTGGCTAAGTAATTTAAGTGCCACAACATGCCCAGAAAATAATCTCATTAAAGCCAGAGCCAGAGGTTTTGAGGTAGGACCCCCAGACAGAGGTCTGGCAAATAGCATCCTTTCATAATCATTTTGGGGGAAGGATGAGGCGTGTGACAAGAGTCTCTGACACATATCCAGTTTATGAGGTGGCAGTTACCAAGTCAATTTGTGTTGTTTCTGCATTATTTAATAAATTATTCATATTGTACAAAAAATGACTCTCAAAAAAAAAAGAAAAAGAAAATTAAAGTATGGCATAATGAAGGTACTGTGTGACCTTGGGCAAGTAAGTCACTCTCTTTGTCCTTGTTTCATATCCTCTTCTTTGACATGGGATGCTTGGAGTGATGACTTCTAAAGTCCTTTCAATAGGAATAGAGTATGATTCTATTGTTTAAAAGAATTCACGTGTTCCTGAGTCTGGAAGATAGTGTCTCCTTTTTAAAATCTATCTGGCTGACACGGTTTGGGGCCTGAAAAGTTGAACACAGAAAGCTTAGAGAAAAGTAGTGTGTGTGCGCGTGTGTATTTAAATGGCATTCATCTGAGGGTACAACCCCTCTTGATTCTTGATTTACTCTCTGGGTCAGGAAAAGGTCCCTATATGACATGAAAGCATTTTTAATCCCCCTTCAGATGCCTTACCACAATGTAACTGCGGCTCATACCTTCACATAAGCAGATCCGACCTGAGCCCTGTAGCAGGTTTAAAAGCCCTCCTCTTTAGCTCCATCCTGACCTAGATTGCAGGATGAAGACTAATGATTCATTTGCAGTGCTTATGATGGACATCTTACGGGCAGGCTTCTCCAGGAGAAAACCTGTTTCCCTTCTCATCTGATAGTATGACAAGTAAATATTTTTGTTCAATTGTTACATAAGGCATGAGGCTATTTTCTAATGAATTACCTGCCCCAGGAAGAAGATCTGTGACTTGCCAGTGCTTCAGGCAATTTTTAGCATGTGTCAGATTGCGCTTGCATTGGAGAAGTTGGGCCTTTTTCTTTTTTTTCCCCCTGGTGCAGGCAAACTATCTGTTTTTCTTTCCGTCTTTATGCAGAGACATACAGTTCAACATGCCTTTACAAAGAGAAAAGCCTCATTTGTGCTTAAGAGTCTGATGGGAGCATGCAAACAGTGTTCATATGCATAAAGGATGAGACCATGGTGAGGATATAGTGTTTGTATTCATATACCAGATACTGTTTTAATGCAAACCGGGCAAGGTTTCCTTTGAGTTTCATTTGGAGGCAGCTACCATGTACAATAAATTATGAAACCAGCGTGTTACACTCGGAAAAATGGTCCTGACTAATAATGAGATGCCGATTGGTGTGCTCATTAAATATACAGATTTGAAGCAGAATTAGTAGAAATTACTAAAATGGAAATCTTGTCAATCATAAATGAGACAGCTGACAAGTCAGGGGGAAAAAAATCCAAATGTGATTCATGTCTTGTAAGATTGTGTCTGAGGATGATTTAAATAAATTTGGACATTAGGTGGTGACAAGATGAAAATGAAAAATAGCATCCAATTGGGGAAAAGATTGTAGTAGGCCTGGGGGGAGTGTAAAAAAAAGTAAAGGGGAAAACGAAGAATGAGGGGGTCGTTTGGAGGATAGCTTGTTTGTAATGAATGAATGAATAGATGAAATCTAGAATATTTATTTCCCAGTAGCCGACACTCAGGAGACATTCAACTATTGTTCATAAAAGAATATCAGCGTCCCTTCTGTGTCGAGCAGCGTCCAACAGATTATCTGTATGTATAACTCTGCTGGGAGGCCAAGCACTCGTCAGCTTGAAGTCCAGGGCGGGGAATATCGGCTTATTTTCAGTCTTTAATTCCCAAAATGCCATAAACAGGTGGACAACAGTGTGGGAACTGACTGTGGGAGTTGGGGCTGGGATGGGCAGAGAAAGGCAAACGGGGAAAAATTAGGACAACTGTAATAGAATAACAATAAAACAACTCTTTAAAAAATAAAAATAAAAACACTGTATGTGAAACAAAGGGGGCCACTGCCTACCAGCCAGCAACACACCAGGCACGGGGCTTTTTAGGTGTTTTTCATTTTATTACCTAAAATCTCACAACCTTGCTAACTCCATTTCACAGAAGAGGTGACTGTTTCCCTGGGCAGTTAAGTGACTTTCTCAAGTGCATAAGCTGGAGCTGGAATCCAGTTATGAGCAGCCCCCAAGACTGCTTTTTCCATTACGGCTCCATGCTGCGGGCTTCCCAGAAGGAACAAGAATAACATTACGTAATATAAAGCTGATGTAAAAAAAAAAAAAAAAACATTGTCAGCGTTTGTCCTGAGTCGTGTACCAAGTTGAAGCAAGCACTGTGAGACTGACAGAGCAGATGAGAAACACCACTTAAGATAATTTTTCCTGCTAAACTCTGTTGTACACTATGCAAATATGATTGCAAAAGTGGAACATTATCAACACTTTAATGCTAGTTATCTTTCAAAGATGATACTTAGAGCAATCAACATAAACTTGGTATACAGTATCCCAAATAATAAAAATGTTGGCTTGCATCATTCTGACATCTTAGTACGACCTAGAAAGCCGATCTGGATGATATATAGTGATAATAACATTCTGCATTTAAACAGCATCTTAACAGTCACAGCGTTTTGTCACCTGGGGTGGGTTGGGGGAGGGGAGCCAGAAAATAGAGAAGGACTTAGGGGCTCATTTAGGGAAATTGTTGGTATGGAGGACTGCAAATCAAAGCGAACATATTTTCATTTTGTTCTGGGTTATCTCCTGCTTCCTGTTCTCCCCAGGACAAAGTCGATAAGAGGGACCCCCGCATGGCAGAGATGCTCCCTGTTTTTGGTGCATGATCAGATACCCCGAGCTGATACTAAACAATGCCGAAGAAAACAGTAGACTAAAGCAAAGGAATAGAAGAGGTAGGAGGGAATAAAAAAGGAATGATGGAAAGTGAGTTTTGGGGGGGGTTTATTTCTTTGCTTAAGATATACTTTTAAATTGTCGAGCTGCTCCAGGACAAGGAAAGGTGGCATTGCATTCCAAATTCCTTAGTGTTCATATACCAAAAACCACAGCGTTCCTGAGAGTTCTCGTTCTATTAAAGGAGACAGCACACTGGCAAAATGCTCGGTGGCGTGGGCTACTAGTCGGGGAGTCAGGAGGCCTGGGTTCTAGTCTTCGGTTTGCTATAGTGACCTTGGAAAGTGACAGGTCACTTTCCCTGCTAAGCCTAATTCTTCCCTTACTTGTAAGTAGAACGCGTAGGGGCTCTGTCCGCTTACCTAGGTCCCCAAACTTTCTTTGTTCTGTTCCCCGCTCTCCCCTCGTGAAGCTCCCCCGATGCTTAAAAGACAGCTTCTCAGCTCAGTAACTGGTACTGCACTATGTTGGTCCTCCTAATGAAATTTTAAAAAGGCTGTAACAGCAATGAACAACATTTTCTGAACCCCTAAGCCAGTAAAGGATGGTTGCTTGGGAGAGACAGGGGATGGTTTCCTGGTGCTTCTGGGAAGGTACTGGTTTTGCATGGGTCCTCGTCCTCTGCCACTACAGAGGGTGGGCCCTGTGAGGACAGTCAGGGGTCGTGGAGCCAACACAAATGTGAGACCACAGACTAGCTGCATCACCTACTTCCTTGGTAAGTCTGGGCAGCTTTTTCATGTGCTCTTTGAGGATGATGATAAGGCTGCTGTCACAGGGCCAGCGTTTACTGAGAAGAACAGCCAGTGAGTGCAAGTGTTGTACTTCCCTGTCTTTCTGCTTTCTATCTAAAAGGTGGGCCCAGGGAGGACCCCTGCTCCTGTCATCTCCTCTCCTGCCCCAGAAAAAAGGGAGTGCAGGGAAGTGGGCAGGTGGAGGGCAAGGCCACGTGCTGTGCAGCCCACGGCTGGCTCCACTACTTGAGGAAGGGGAGCCTGCGGAGGCGTCATTTCATGACACGTCGTGTAGTTGACCCACAGTCTGACTGAATGAGCATATTGTGAAAACAACATGTTATAAAAGGGGGAGAAAAACAGCTATGAACCCCTCTTGAATTCTGGGGCAAAGTGTGTGAATTCTGAGGGTGTCGGAAGCTCCCAAAGAAGTGGAATTCGAGCAGGCGGTCTTGGTCCTTGGGTATGGAGGGGTCCGAGGCAAGAGAGGCTCATTGAGTTAGGAGATGAAATCGAGGCCCTCAGGAGTGAAGTGCCTTGCCTATGGCCACACCATTTTTAGGTGGCTAGACATCAAAGATGAAAGACCTGCTCAACTGTGTAGGAAACTGGAGGAGGAAACAGATGAGAAGCAGTAGAATTCTATGTGGGGGAAACACACAGAGTCTGTCGACTTGCTTTTGCACTGGGCCTGAGCGGAGCTCTGACAGTTCTCTTTTAGAGGGATAAAAGTTATACCTAGCTCACAGGGTTGTTGGTAGAATAAAAACAACACAATACACACACACAAAAAAACCACAACACAATGTCTTGTCACAGTGAGTGCTCAAAAAGTATTAGCTAAAGCCATTATTTGTTCCCCTCTGCCCCCCGACAAAGGCAGCCATGTTGCTCTTGGCCAAGAAAGACTGTTGGTGTACTTGGCTTTGCTCCTAATGAAAGCCAGAGAAGCTCCCCAGTGTCTTGTGGGAATGGCATTACCATTCACTGTAGAGGAGGCCTGTTGTAACCACGCCTTCTGGGAATCTAAGTAACTCTCTTCTTTTGGAGACCTGAGCATTAAAGTTAAGGACTGTTTTCAAGGAAGTGACAATCTGCGATGGCTACTTTATCATCGTTTCACTTCTGGTACGATCCATCAGCAGGAGCAAGAGGAGACACTGAAGACTTTAGCTGTGGATGTGAGACTCATTGGGGATGTCTGGGAGAGACAAGATGATACTTAGCACTTGTTGGATGTGATGGAGCAGCACATACTGAGTGAGGGAAAGGGCCAATTTTTAACTTTCAAGGGGAGACATTGTAAAAAATGCCCTCAGAAATCTTCTTAAATAACAGAGTCTTAGGCTCTTCCTTTCTGTCAATAAGAAACCTGAAATCTTCCTGGAAATAAATACCTAACCTTTTTAGATAAGATCTCTGAATATCCCTTTAATTGCCCTAACAGAGCTTGGAGGAAATAAAGCCAGACCAGAAATAAACTCTAGCTACACACTGTTTACAAGAGAGGCATCAAAACCAGGGAATGAAAAAAAAAAAAAAAAAAGAAAGGCTGAAAAGATAAAGATGGGAAAAGAAATAACAGGTAAATAAATACTCATGCAAAGAAAGTTGGTATAGCTTATTAATGTCGAATAAAATAGACTTGAAGACAAAATACATTACTGATGATGAAGGTGGTCTCCACATAATGAACAATGTGGAAAAAGAGCAATTAAGTAGAAGAACAATTCTAAACTGGTATGCCCCTAAAAATATAGCTTCAACATATAAAAGCAAAAGTGAAGTTTTAGGGAAAAGCAAAGTGGAAATGATAGTAAGAGATTTTGGTAATTGATAAAAACAGTTGGAAAGGATATAGATTTGAACAACACTATCAAAATTGCTCTAATGGACAAGCTTGGAAACTTTTTATCAATTAGAAAAATTACATTCTTTTGACCATACCTGGGACATTTATAAAACTTCAAATGCTATCCTATAAATGAGGTCTCAATAAATACTATGCTATAACTACAATATTGTTTAATGAGAAGTCATTAACTTAGCATAAAGAAAAAGAAATTCACCTGCTCTCCTCCGTGCATTTGGGGGGATGGGGAAGGCATTTCTAAGTAACTCTGGCCCAAAGAACAATCATATTGTAAGTTACTGATTAAATTAATTAAAATACTACATATCAAAACTTTGTGTCATGCATTCATAGAAATACTTAAAGGAGAACTTATACCCTTAAAAGTGTTTATATTAGTAAAGAAGAAAGACCAATGATGGATGATCTAAGTGTCTAATGGAATAAGTTTTAAAAAAGAAAGAGGAAACCTAAAGAAAGGAGAAGAAAAAAATAATGATAGGAGAAAAAGGGGGTGCAGGTGGTGAGATTTAGACTCTAAAATCCTATCTGTAATAGGTCCATGGTTGCTTTGTGGATGAGAAGAAACATCCCTGCACTGCAAATATCTGTCCGCTCAGCAGAATATAGACTCTCCTCTGAAGCCCTTCTCATGGAATCTATTTCATCTTTGCAGTAGACGGACTAAAATAGTGTTTTGTTTATCTCTATAAACAGCATGTCTAGCATAGGTGCTCAGTGGTTCTGTTCAATGACTTTTCTTCTGTAGTTATTTGTGCATTTACCACTTTTGCTAGATTGTAAACTCTTTGAGGGAGGAACTCTATCTTTCTTGTCCTTGCTACTTAAAACATGTAAGCTAAGACCTTGTGTAAAGGAGATAACCAGATACTTAAGTGTGTTCAAATTTGAACGAAGTTTATAGACAGAGTTTATCTTCTAGGCTGAGAGAGAAACAGGAGAAGGAAAGTGGAAATGACTCCTGACTCTTCCAGATTTGGGGATCTGATCATAATTCAGAATAGGCTGATCTTCAGCACAGAGAGGAGAATCTCCCCACTTATGGTCATGATTTTGTGGCTTCTTGAAAAAAAAATCCTAAGCTCTCCATTGGAGTGGGAACACATTTCTGTCTGCGTCCTGTGGTGGGGTTGCATGAGAATTGGTTAAGGGTAGAAGGTTTTGCAGTTGAACGCTACCCAGATTTAAGTTCCCACTACTTTTAAAAATTACCATGGTAAACTATACATAACATAAAGCCATTTAAATTGTATATTTCAGTGGCATTAAGTAATTCATAAGGTTATGCCTCTATCACCGCTGTTCTTTTCCAGAACTTTCTCATCATCCCAAATAGAAACTCTGTCCCCACTGCTTTTTAGCTGTGCAATTTTAGTCAAGTTGCCAATTTCCTTATCTGCAAATCAAGACTAATCATATTACCCACTGAATAGGATTATTGTCTGGATGACATGACGAAACGCATGAAAACTGCTTAGCACAGTGCCTGGCACTGTGTTTTACTGAGTAAGTACTCAATGCAAGTTACTATAGAAAAGTACAAGGAGAAAGAAAATTCAAATCCTTTAGAGTTTGGAGGGAGACTCGAGGTAAGGCGTACAGAGTTCACAGAAGCTGTGCCGGACAGCCTCTTGATGGGGCTGCACTAGAACTCTTTTGGGAAATAACCTCTCTAGGCTTAGGGCTGGAGGTGGCTATCTCTAAAATTCCTTCTAGCACCAGCAGTACATCTGACATGTCGTGGGAACTCAGAAACTCCTGAATGTGAGATTGAATGAACACGTACATAAACACCTCACTGCTCAAAGGGCAGAAAGAGATCATTTCATCTTAGTTGTCAGTTTATCACTGAGAAGACTGAAACATAGAGAAGTAAAGTGACTTATTCCAGATCACACACAATTAGAGGCAGAGCTGTATGAAATAGTCAAGGTTCCTAAACATATCGTGCAGTTTTAACTTGAACCAGAACCCAGAAGAGTAGCAGAAAAACCCAAGAAAGCATGAAACATCCATACAATGCCTAATTTAGAGTACAAAGTCTACAAATGTTCAATGCCATTGTCCCTACCCTGACTACACATTTGATTCAGAATGTTGGAAATAATTGCTTTTCATTAAGGAGAGAACATTTCCTTCCATTTTAAGGGCAATGGTCATTCTGGTAAGAAGGATCATGGAAAATAACTACTTAAAAAAAACACAATTCTTGGAGAACTAGGAATTGTTAAAAGACCAAAAATAACCCACACATTTAAAAACCTCACCCAGCTTCAGTTTCATTAGTCAGGTATGGATGTTAATACTTCACGGAGCTGCGGTGAGAATTAAGTGAGATAAAGAATGTGATGGTGGCTTGCACAGTGCCTGGCATAAGGATGGTATCCAGCAAATATTTGTTGTGAGCGAAGGGGGATATTCTTGATGAAGCATACTCTCCAGTCCTATCAACAGCCCACTTGACCCCGCTGGGAAGATTTGCTGGTGCTGTATACACTTTGTTCGCAGTGTGACCCAAAGAATAACCTCGAGGGAGGAGGCAGCCATTAGGACTGGAGCAATTTACAGCAAGCACGTGCTACCATCCCCCAGGTTGCAGTCAGGCAGAAATGGCTTCCTATGTTTACTGGAAACATTGAGAAGTGTCTCAGCGACACTGATGCTGTGGCTGCAGGTTTCAGTCTATTTCCAGGCATACAGGTCACTTGGAAGAGAGGCAGTTAGTTATCTCACTCCCAAGCAGAGCAATGATGGGAAGAATGCTGACTGGGAATCAGGACACTGGGTCCTAGACCCACCCACTTATTAGCTCATAATCTCAGGCAAAGGGCTTCACTTCTGTGAACCTCAGGATCCTCTTCTGTGAAACAAGGGGATTGGAATGAATGATTTCTCTGACCCCCTCCAGCTTGACAACACTGTTTTATTTATCCCTCTCACAGCTTTCCAAGTACTGTTGCTCAGTGAAAATAGGAGTGCCCATACGTGTGTACAATCACACATACACAGGCACACGCAGACATACACACATTCTCTTATACTCAGAATCTTCACTAGGGGAAATAGCACAAAAACCTAATAGCCATTTTACTCACCATCTTGACAGTGACATAACCCAGACGCTTCTGGACTAGGACCTCATCTTCCTTGTGACTCGGTGCTTCTGCTGCCAAATGAGGTAGAAATGGTGCAATCTGATTTCCACCTCCCTAGAGCAAGTGCTGCTGTGGCTGCTGCAGCCGCCCGCCTTGCCTTTGACCATGGATGCTGCATCCGCACAGAAATGCTGAGCACAGCACATTTCTGAGCTTGGGGAGGCAGACTGGATTGCTGCAGAGGGAACTGGGTTTCCATTCTTCCAAACACTATTTCCACCCAGAGACTTTTAGTGGTGGGAGGAAATTTACTTTTAAACATTGCAACCTCCAAAGGGACGAATTTCAGAAAACTTGCCTTTTTCCAAGATCGAGTCCCCCTTATGAAATGAGATTCAATCATTTGGGATTGTGATCTTGCTTCCGGCTAAGGCAACATTTATGTTTGTTGGTGGTGGCTGTGACAAGGTCTTTAAAGCATCCTAGTGCAAATGCCTGGCTTTTTCCTGAAAGGGCGATGTTTCCACAGACTGCCAAGATTCTGGACGACATCATTCAACCTGATAGAATGAGATAGTCTTTGTGGTCCCGGCTTTCCCAGCATAATCTGTTGGGAATAGAACAGGGCAGAGCCTGGGACTCATTAGCTATGAAGGTGAAGTTCACCTTTTATTTCCCACAAATGCCTCCCTGAATTGCTTGCTCAGCTTTTGGGGTGCCTGTTTTATTGGTAGCCAGTCTTCACCTCCACATAAATCTTATAGCTCATGGTCTCTGATTTTAGTTTTCTCATCTGCAAATTAACACCATTCACAGAACTATCAGGAAAAATTGTTTAGATGATTTTGACTTATGAAAATGGTCTCCAAATATTTTTTAGTATGTTCTCCATCAGTAAAAATTCATTTGCATGTTCTCCTTCAATGTATGTATATTTGTGCATTTATAAATTATATAGCACACTAATATCATTAGCCAATATCTAAAGTCATAATATATGCTAAGGATGAGGTTTATTATCAAGGGCAGTGGGTGTTAAATGATATTTTGAATAACTATGATAATTTCAAACATTTTTGGCCAACTTCTCCTTGGATCTGAATAAGTCATAACTGTTTCAATCTTGTAGTATGGTTGTGAATATGGTTGTAATACAGTTGCATTCTTACTAGGAGTAGAAGTGCCAGCTCCACCTTTTCTTCTTCCTTCTGTTATTAGGAGTCACTTCTATTTGGGATGTCTTCGCAGGACTCTTTCCAAGCCAAGCACCCACTTTGATGGGATGGTCGTTTAATTAAAACTAGATTGTGTAATCTGCAACACCACTTAACCCTTCCACAATGTGGAACTCTCACTCTTCCCCCAGAATAACATGTTTCCTGTAAGTGACACATGGGTAAAAAAAGAAATCACCAGTGTCAACCCATATATTAGATATTAATAAAGATTAATGTTTTATGATATTTACTATAAGAGGCTTTGCTATTACCTTTTCTGCACTTCAATGGATGGTTTGGTATATCCCCCTCAACTCCTGGATACACATATGCTTGCACTGTTTTTTAAAAACCCCTGAGTTAAAGGATGTTAATGTGCTTCGTAAAATACAAGGAACCGGCCTGGCTGTTGTGGTTCAGTGGAGTTAGCACCAGTCTGTGAACAAGGGTCACCGGTTCGAGTCCCAGCTAGGACACATGCCTGGGTTGCCGGCCACATCCCCAGCTGGGGGCATGTGAGAGGCAACCAAACCATGTTTCTATCACACTTCGATGTTTCTCTCTCTCTCTTCCTTCCTTCCTTCCCCTCTTTCTAAAGGTAAATAAATAAAATCTTTAGAAAATAAAAAATAAAATACAAGGAACTGACTAAAGGAAAGCAATGGTTTATTCAGAGAAGGGCGTCTTTACTGGCAGAGCTATACTCACCTGTAGATTTAAAGATCTCTAAACACTTTGTCAAGAAAGATCAATTCCATTGTTACTCACAAGAAGAACAGACCTGGTCATTCTTCCTTTGTGATTGGAGTCCCAGGTAAGTTGGTCATAGCTAGACCATTTTGACTCCAGATAGCCCCCTGCAGGACCTTTGTAAGCTCCTGGAGCATAGATCTCAACTGCTCATTCTCAGAATTGGAGGCCTGAGAGAATGCATTGTAGGAAGAAAGACTGCTGCAGCAGAAGAAAGTGGGAAGAAAGAAAAATGCTTTGCATTGCGTCTTCAGAAGGCTTGGATGGGTTCCCAAGAACCAGAACAGCCGGTACAGGTCTAGGATTTTGGACAAAATACTCAGAAATCCTTCCCTGGATCTTGAAAATTTCAGTTGTTTCTTCAAAAGCAGTCAGGTTAGAGGGTTCTGATATGAAGTAGGTGGGTTCAGGTTATATTGGGTGTTAAGCCAGAAGAGATGATGCTTAGGACCAACCAGACTTTGGGAGAGAGAAATGGAATATTCACAAATTATAACGTAAGCAACACACTTATCCAGCAAGTCTCTGTAGCTCACCCTGCGGTTACATTCACAGGGAGGGACAAAGACTCTCAGTCATTGTGCCTTCCAGATTTTACTGGGCATGGAGAAGCTCTGGAAGCTGGGCTTTCTCTAGAACAGAGTAATAGTTCCTGAAAGTCCTTTTGATAGTTTTATGGTCTCTTTAAAGTCAGGTGAGAAAGACCCCTATCTGAGAACAGCCCGGCTTGACCACGTTACTCCAATTCTCTTTGGAATACATTAGGTTTCTGGAAGAATAATAGGGTGGCAGGAGTTCAAGGAACATGTATATTCCAGCTCAAAAGGGAGGGATAAAACACCAAGAGATAATTTTAAACACACATTTAGTGAAAAATAAATGGCCGTCTAGGGACTTCTTTCTTAATACGTTCTCTCATAGTAGCAGAATTGTAGCTGGTCACATGCTTCATGGCATAACTACTGTTCCCAGCTTCCCTTGCTGTTAGGCATGGTCATGTAACTGAGTTCTTGCCAGTAGGGCCTGAGCCACTTCCACTTCTGTTGCTTAAGATAGTGCCGTGTCCCCTCCATGCTCTCTATTTCTCATGCCATGAACCCAGACATTACTGTCACCCAACTTTGGACATGTGGATTACGGTGATTCTTTAAGGGGTGGCCAAGCCGTGATTTGATTTCTGAATGACCACATGGAACATAGCTGCTGCCCACCTCCTGAAACCTGGCCTGCTGTCGTGAATACTGTGATGGGCTACCTAGACCTCCCCCTTTAGGCCTGAAGCACTCATGACCCCAGATCCTGGGGATATTGGCTGCTGATGGCTCGCATTTGAGTGCTGCTTCTTCAGGATCTGCTCTTGGCCAGAGAGAACTGCCTCACCTGAAGTTCCATTCCTCTCCTCAGGGGCAGCCCACATCCAATGATTGGTCAGTGCTGGGTTGAAAGGCCTGACCCCCATGCCTCAATTTTGGACAACTCTGGAAGGTATCCAACATACAGAGCTCCCTTATGTGTTATTGGCTGAAGTCTTTGTTGCAAAACGACCCCTCTGCCCAGCGGCTGTTCCAGAAAACACTCCGCAGTCAACCTCTGGCATGCAAGTTTCCTGGTTAGCCTATTTCCTGGGGAATCCAACTCAATCTACCACTCACATCGTGACTTTATTACGTGAACGGGGGAAAAACACTTATTTATTCCTTAAGTCTTTGCAGTGTTGGGTTTATTTGTCACAGTGCCTCAAATTTCACCTTAATTCAATTATTAAGTACTGAGAAACAAACTGACTTGGGAATTAGAAGACCTGGATCTAGTTTTGTTCCCCCCTCCCAAAGATTTTATTTATTTATTTTTAGAGAGAGGGGAAGGGAGGGAGAAAGAGGGAGAGAAACATCAATGTGTGGTTGCCTCTCACATGCCCCGTACTGGAGACCTGGCCCACAACCCAGGCATGTGCCCTGACTGGGAAATCGATTGGGTGACCCTTTGATTCGCAGGCTGGTGCTCAATCCACTGAGCTACATCAGCCAGGGCTTTTTTTAGGAACTTGGTTTTTGACTTGAACTTTATTCTCTTGGCCCTAATCTTATCCGTAAAATGAAGGGTTTGGATTGGCTCACTATAAAGATCTCTTCCAACTTTAATAATCTGTGATTATTTTCTTTCTAAAATGTATCTCTTCATGAAAGTGATAGCAATATCCAGTGGCAGTTGCATTAGTTGAAAATTTCCACCCAAGCAAAAGATTTGGAAATGACTCTACCTCATGACCTCTCTTTTGCTTCTGCTCATCCCCTCTCTTCTCCCTTCTGCCCGCACCACCTGTCCTCTATTTCTTTCTGATTCATCTCACCCACCAGCCAGAGAGTAGGTCCAGAAAACCTCAGTCATTTCTTTGAGCTCAGCTGCTGCTGTATGCTTCCAGCTGAAATTCCATCTGGAGCTACCGTTTGAGGCCAACTCCTCCTGTGAGAGCCATCCTTTTTCTATCGCACCTCTCTGCCCTACACCCCAGGGGTGTCTTGGGCAGAACTGGCCACTGAGGATGAACATTGTCCTTTTTCCTCCTCATGTCAGAGCTCTTTTGGAATCAGAAAGCTCTTGATAACCCTCCCTGGGAACAGGATGCTGTACTCGGCACTGTAGCCAGCCAGAAGGACCCAGCCCTGCCTTCATGGCACTTACATACCAGCTTGGGCATGGCCACTCCAACAATCAGAAAATGCTTAGCTTTTTATTTCATAGTGGCTTGCAGTTTAGGAAGCATGTTTCCACATTATCTCACCTCATCTCTCAAATAACTCAGCGAGTCTTCTATTAGGATTATGCTCATTGTACGGATGAAGAGAAGCTAAATGACTTTCCTAAGATTACACTATAATGGGCAGATTTAGGACTGAAACTCACATTTTCTAATGACAAAACCTGCCATTTTCTTCTTGCCCCTTTTATTAATCTAATAACCTCCTTTTCTGGATCCATGCCTAGATCCCCCAGGCAGATCTCTGGGCTCCCATGAAACTTGGGTCATGTCTCGGTACGTAAATGATTAGCTTGCAATGTGCCTCTCGCCCATCCTCCCCAACTACATTGGGAATGCCTTGGGAAAAAATGACTGAATGTTTTTGGTGTCTAATAAGTTAAAAGTGTTTTTCTATAATACCCAAGCCTTTTACATTGTGTGATGATAACAGTAGCGAGGACTGCCTATATATATAAACAACAGGAAGCTGCCTATGGGTTATTATAAACCTGGACAAATCTGCTGCATCCTCATTACCCCCCAAATCTTTCCTAAATGGTGACATAATCTTTCATTTCATGGCATGCACGGTTTCAAATGGCATCCCACTCTGACTTAATCAAACTCACTCTGGTTTCTAAAAGGTGTCTCCCAAACTCTCTCCCAAGAGGGGACTCGGGAAGCAGGCTGTGGAAGAGCTGCACTTGAGGCCTGGGAAGAGAGGGCCCCAGAAAAAGGAATTGCGACGTGGAAAGTGAATTCCCGGGACATTAGTGGCAAATCATCTAGCTTGGCAGTTTGGCGGGTAACAGGCCTTGAATCTTCAAAAATCCTTTTCCTGTGCTTTCAAGAAGCTGGTGTGAGTGGTCGGAGTAAAGGTAAAGGTGCGGGTACAAGGCATTTTGTTCCACTTCTGAAACAAGCAGTTCCAGGCTTGAGAGCCGCGTAACTTCGGAGCTAAATCAGAAGTCGAGTGCGGCGCAGCCTGGAATCAGAGTCTTGCTGTCTCTGCGCGCTCCGGGCACCAGGCTGTGCTACTTCAGCACCGAAGACAGCGCCTCGAGGGCTGCTTCGGAAACCGAGCTGAAACTCTCCGGCTGTTTACATTGGGGAGTTCTGCGGATTTGATTCAGTGTGCTCCGCAAACTGTGCTGCAGATTGGAACCTGGAGTCTTAAGGAAGGCTCAGCATCCAGGGATCTAACTTAGCTTCCTTTGGGTTTTACTCCAGGCCAGTAATCATTTCCCTTTTAAGTCTGTTCTTTGGGATTTAAGGCTTCCTTTTCTTTTCCCATCTGCTTGGGGCATTTATCTAATGCTTTCTGCCCCATTCTTTTAGAAAGAAGATGAAATTCTGTGGCATCTCTTCCCTCCTCTTCTAATTTCTTTCCTTTTGGTCTAAGTATGTTTTTTTTTCCTTTGGACCTCTGGGTCTCTGTTTTTCACGCAAAAATGTGTCAAACTGCCCTGGATTTCAGGGAAAGCACTGAAGTATAATGATAGAGAATTGGATGCCCATTTCTTTCCCACTTTTTTCCAGCAGAACATGGAGCTTTTGCAGACATGATTCCTTATTAAAATAGGCATGTTTTCACTAGTAGGAATTTTAGGTTCATTTCAGGCCCAGGCGGAAGACAGTTTCTAAGAATCTCTAGGGCCTCAGAGATGTCACAAGTTATGCAGTGAAAGAAACATAGATATTCTACCTCTATGAAAGGCCACCCTGGGTATATTTGGAATTCTTTACTAACCATGAAGATTAGAACAGATTACCTAACTTCCTTGAGTCTCAGTTTCCTGAACCCTAAAGAGGGATAACAAATACCTATCTTATATAAAAATTAATGTGATCATTTATGAGAAATTGTTCTGTTAACTGTAAAGTACTACCCAATAATTAATAACAATAGTCCCTACAAAACCTTTGATGGGAAGATATCGGCATTTCCATTTTTCTAATCATTGTAGACTATGAAAGTGTCAAACCATGCCCATTGGAGAGGTGCAGATAGTGATTCCAGGACAATTTAAAGGGAAACTTGTCATCCTGCTTTGAGTTGGCTGTTGTCTGTGAACTTGGCTTTGGTCTCTTCTGTATCTGAAAAAAAATTTCTTTTGTTCCATTAACTTAATAAGCCAGGGACACTCACACTGACACCCTTGATTTATAAGACAGTCACAGTGCTGCTTGGAACAGCTAGTGACACGTCTCCTCCTCCACCATCAGTTCCCACTGGCATTCAGACATCTCAGAATCTTGCAGAAACCTGTGGGTTCTTATTAGTCATTGCCCACATGTTCCCATCCATCCCTCAGCTACCTTCATGTCACTTCCACTCATTGCTGCCAGGTCTCTTGAATGATTTGACGTTCCTCTAGAATTCTAAGAAAGACTGCTTTGTATTTTCTTTAAGGGAGGGTAAACCCTCTATTCCTAAGTTTGTGAACAGTGGAATTCTTGCTGGGGTGCTCATACAGGCATTTAGCCCTTTCCTGTTGTCTCATTATGCCCTAAGATGGTTTGTGGAATGATCATGCTTGGTTGTCTACACAGCCTCCATTCCCCCTTCTTTTTTTAACAGAACTCACATTGCTTTAATCTTTTCTTCATCCCCCATGTGGCCATGTGCCTGTGGAAAGCTGACCTCGCCCTCAGCTCCAGGGTAGGACTGATTGGGGAAAGGGTATTTCTCTCCCCTAGTAGGTACTGCTGTGAGGT
Source organism: Mormoops blainvillei (assembly GCA_004026545.1). Lineage (NCBI taxonomy): Eukaryota > Metazoa > Chordata > Mammalia > Chiroptera > Mormoopidae > Mormoops > Mormoops blainvillei. Next base: position 415,568 of record PVJD01000361.1, on the reverse strand, counting down.
CTCTGTAAACAGCTTTCTTACCCCAACGAGATGGTGAAGTGCCTGCATGAGATACTGAGAATTGTCACTGCCACATTACCACCAGCCTGATTTTAAAGCCAACATCATGAGTGATAGGACAGAGAGATAAAAACCACCTGGGTCCTTGCTGACTTTGCCAAGCCACCGAGTCAATCAATTCTGAAAACTGCGTTTCTTCTGGCCTGCCTGTTACATGAAATAATCAAGTTCTTTATTGATTGAGGAGGAGTTTCTGTTCCTTGCAGCTAAAAGCATTCTAATACACACTCAGTTGCTGGTCAGGAGATGAGTCTAGGTCACTTGTCAAAGTTACAGTGCACACTTGATCTGCTCCTGAGCCCCACAAACTGTACCCCAGATCAATCTATGGAGCTTCTTTCCACTCCTGCTAATCTTAGTCACTGTGTCAGATGATGTAAGGTGGCACTAGTAGGAAACATTTTCTGCCAATCTGTGGATTCTATTTCGTTAGATACTTAGATTCGTTCTTAATCATAGCTGGTTCTATTTCCTGTGGGTGCCAAGCTTCATTTGCTAACCTAATTGCTTGATGTGTATAGATTTTCTTTATTTTGGTAGGAAATATGTCCTTTAGTTGCATAGAACAAGTAGTCCACAGGGAAGGAGATATTTACCAAATAGGAAGACCCTGTTGCTCCTTGGAAGTCAGTTTTGTGGTCCAAGATTCTGCATATAAAGGGTTTCTGGGGGCCACATTTATTAATCTTCCTCAAAGGAACACATTGAAAGAGTATCATGTCCATCCTTCTATGCAAGGCTCTCTGGTGATTTGTCAACTGAAACAATTTCTTCCTCTCAGCTCTGGTGTATTGTCTGCCTCACAGAGGTGGTAAGAAAGTGGAGGAAGCCATTTTTAAAGGCCAATTATTCACACTTGCACAGAGATGAGATTGATAGGCTACGAGATGGAAATTAGAAAAAAAATTAAAAAGGACGGATGGGGAAACCAAGGGACAAAAGAAGCTGTAAAGAGGTTAATTTCATACAGATTCAATAATAAAATTCAGTCAAGAAATCGTTTCAACCTCCCAAGTTCAGGTTTTGTTGGGAGGAGCATAGAGACACTTTCTCTGTCCTTGGGATTCCATTGTCTGATAAGGACTCAAGGGTGTCCAAACTTTTGGCATCTGTGGGCCACACTAGAAGAAGAAGAGTTGTCTTCGGCCACACATTAAATACATTGTGACACATCATCACAAAAAAGTCTCATAATGCTTTAAGTAAGTTTATGATTTTGTGTTAGGCTGCATTCACAGCCATCCTGGGCCTCATGCAGCTGGCGGGCTGTGGGTTGGACACCCCTGTAGGGTGATATAAACAAGCAAAAAGTTACTTTTAACTATACAGTTAGCTGAACAGAAGATATAAATAATTGCTCTAGACAGCAATAGAAGAGCTTTCACAAAAAGAGAGACCATTGCTCTTTAAAATTCTCAAATGAACTGTATAGATAACGGTCTAGAGAGGAAAGGAAATTCGGGGCTACGATGGACTAAGAAACTGCGGAGGATATGGGAATGATTTCACTTCTGTGACGTCATAATTGCTATCACTGCTGCCGCTCTGACAATAACAGTTTCTATTAATGGAGCATCTGCTGTAAACTAGTGCTGGTCACTTTACAGTGGTCACTCATTCTCACAACAGCATTTTAAGGCATTATTCCCATTTTGTACTAATGAAACTGAAAGTTAGATGCTTAGGGATTTTAAAAACAACTTTATTGAGATATAATTCAAATACCATATAATTCACCCATTTAAAGTGTACAGTTCAATGGTTTTTTTTTTTACATTCACAGTTATACAACCATCACCACAATCAATTTTCAAACATTTTCATCACCCCCAAAAGAAACCCCAAATCCATTAGCTCTTTTTCTCCCCAAATCCCTGAGACCTTTGCTTAAGGATTTTAACTCAGCTCTGGTGGGTACTAAAGGATTTGTGAAAGCTTACAACTCCTGAATTATTAGAATATCACAGCACCCCCCCCACCCTAGTCACTATGAGACTGATTTTGACAAGACAGGTGAATAGATGGTTTAGATTAAACATGAGGATGAATTCCTCAGGAATTCTTTCTAACTAGTGTCTATTGTCCTCAATTTTCGAAGGTACTGATTGGGATAGAAAGTTCCAGAATTGCACTTTTAGGCCATTCCTCTCTTTTATATTTATGGGCTGCCCAAGGCTGAAACTGTTGAAAATTTCAAATAAAATTTCCTTTGCAGCTTGTGCTGAGAACTGAGAGCACAGATTCACAGATGACTAAACAAACAAGGCTTCACATCCTTGGTCTCACCTTCAAACTGGCAAATTGGTTACTAAATAACATGTTTCACAAAAGCAAGGGCTCTGTCTCCTTTCCTTTCATCACTGAGTGGTTTAGCCAAGTTGGAAATTGGTATGTGTTCCTGTTACAGAACTCCCAACAGATCCCTCTGTATTGAAAACGGTCGACAAGACTTTAACCATGCTGTGGATTTGAGATGTGGAATACAAAACTGAATGTTAAAAACATTTGAAAGGCAGGCACTAGGATATTAAAGCATAAAGCAAGGACCAGGAGTCTTCTGATACCGGATGTTAAGTCAACTAGGACAGGAAATCAGGGAGTGTTTTCTTTTCAAAGGATCTGTCCAGACTGTTCTCAGCCCTGAGATGGAAAGAATATTAAGTAAGGTGTCCAAAATCAAACATCTATTTAGTGGAGGAAGAGCTGAGCTTTAAACCCCAGTCTGCCTGATTCCAAAGAGAATTTTCTTTCCAATATACCAACGCACTAAGAATAAGTAGAGTCATGGAGAAAAACTAAAGCCACGAGAAAGTGAGTGATAAATAGAATATATTCTGGGCATTCTAGAAGGAGGGTGGAAATTGCTTCTCCCTGAAACGGGAAAGGGGGTCCCAATACCTGGAGGCTGTTTTGAAGGGAGGCAGTAGAATTGCCATAATTTAGTTTAATCTCTGGGCTTCTGTTTGCCCCTCTGGAAGATACCATGTGGGTGCTGGGTGGGAGGGATAGAGCATGAAACGGTAATATGCCTCTCATCCTGAACAGTCTACAAATCATACAGAACATTTATTTCTTGATCTTTTAAACTTGTGGCCCAAACCATGGCCCTCAGGTAAATTCCCACATACATGTAACAGAGCCAGTGGTGTGACATCTTTTATCTTTCATGCCAGACAGGAGAGACGTGAAGAACAAGTCCAGACACATGGGTGAGAGCTGTGGACCTCCTTCTAGTCTCACCCAACAGGGACTTGTCCTGGTCTCTTCTTTGGGCCCTCGCTCAAAGCCTTTGGAGAAGAATGAGACCACATCTGAAAACTACCTGAACTTCTAGGAGCAAGAAGCTAACTAACTCCAGGGCCTGCGAGGGCCATTATCTGTCTCCCGTTTGTAATCCTGATTCAAGAGCTGGTCAGGCAGAGGAGGGATACATGGTGATGGAAGGGGACATGACTTGGGGTGCTGAACATACAGTACAACATACAGATGATGTATTATAGAATTATACACTTGAAACCTATATAATTTTATTAATCAACATAACCCCAATAAATTCAATAAAAAAATAAGGGGTAACTAATGTGTTGGCTCCATTAGCAGAAGAACTTTTCAGTTTTACACGATGACAGTTCTATATCCATGTCATTAGATACTTTAAATAAAAAATCATTTAAGTCCAATAATATTGATATTTCAATTATTTCAACCAATTCATGGAATCAACAAAAAGCTATTTTGAGTCTTTTCTATCAAAAATAAAACATCTTACATAAAAGTTAAGCATTTAAGAAAAGTATTCGTTATTATGATAATATAAATAGATCTTTGGGTGAAGCCCAAACGTTGTTCAGCCACAACATTATGGCTGAAAACAAGGTCCTTAGAGATCTATGGAAGAGAAATACAATTAGTTATACTTAAAAATATAATTCACTCTTGTATTAAACTGTGGTATTTTACCCATTCAAATAAAAGTTGCAATCGCTAAGATTTACACATTCTAAAACAAACAAACAAACAAACAAACAAACACACAAAAGAGCTTGTCATTTCTCTAATCGAAGAGCTCGAGTCCTCTTATTTTCCTTGGCTGGGTTTTCAAATGATGTTAAGAACCCCTAATACCATGGCAACAGAAGCTGTGAAAAACCTAACCTGGAAACGTGGGGCGGAAAGGACTTCATGGAGATGGCCGCCTCTGAAGGACGGGTGCCTTCCTCCTGAAGGCGGACGGGGGGATGGTCTTTCAGTCCACTGTGGTGTTACCCACAACAGCTAGAATCTGAGGGAGGCGGTGTTCCAAGGAGCAAGAAAACACATGGGTCCTGGGGTCATACAGCACTCAGTCTGAATGCCAGCTCTGGAACTTACTGGCTGTGTGACACTTGGCAGGTTGATTAACGTCTCTGAGCATGTGACTCAGGACTGCTGTGTGGACTGTATCAGAGAATGAGTACATGGAAGTGCTTGGCACATATTAAGTGCTCAACAAATAGAAATCACTGTGGCCTCTGTTAAGCATTGGGTTTCTTATGTCTTGCTTCAAGCTGTCTACTGACAGCTTGTTTCAAGTTGCCTCTGATGCTATGGGTCATTCATTTGGAAGGGTATAGGTGAGAAAAGGCTCCTGTATCTCAGGCTTACTTAGATCTGGAAGGATCTAGGGAAAAAACTGCCTCAATTTTCCTCGTATTTGTGGCCCTTCCCTGTCCAAGATGTGGTGGTGGTGGAGAGAAGAGAAAACTTTCGGGAAGAGAGGCAGGAGTAGGGACACCTGTATTCCTAAAGCTCTGACTCACAGAGAGACCCTGGGCCAGTCATTTCCCCCCACTGGCTTTGGGCTTCAGCTCTGTCAAGTAGTTTTCAAAAGGTTGCAAGCTCTTTAGAAAAAACAAATGTTTCAGAGTTTGGACATGATTACCACGCTCTGCAAAATACCTTTCTGCTTAGCTCCCTAGAGGCTGAAACTCTACTACCAGAGCCTCTTCCCTTGGAGAAACCCAAATAGGGATTGTATCTGCTGGGCCAAAACCACTTACTGAATGAACCACTGAGTACATCACGGCTCTGGGAAGGCAGGGAAAGGGCAGACCTGTGCAGGGGTGAAGAGAGCAAGAGTACAGAAAACCAAAGCTGCAAGGTCCCAGCGTGTCTGCTACCTTTGGCATTTTGCCAAGAGCTGGGCCATTGGTCACCTACCAACAAAGCTGTGTGTGTCAGTAGAGAGGACAGAGGGACTCAGAAGCTCACTATGTGCCCTTGAGAAGCGCACTTCACCTCACTGGGTCCAGAGCCTTTATCTGTAAGATGAGGGAGTTAGACTCTTTCAACCCTGAACCTCGGCTTGTGTGCTGGTGTGGGAGGATGCTGTGGGGGTTCAGAGGACCCAGGCTAGCAGCCAGGAGCTCAGTGATGGACTCTCAGTTCCAGCTCCTTTGCCGTTAGAAGCCTGCTTAGAGCAAAAGGCAGAACTCATGGCTGAACTGAGGTTCTCTTCGCATCTCTTGCAAGTCCTTGGCGAGAGAAATGCGTGATTGGAGAGAGGAACTCTACAGGGAGTGGGGTGGTGGTGCTTTGAAGGAATCCCCTTGCCCTTTCATGTGTGGTATTATTTTTTTATTTTTCTTTATTTTTTTAGTCCTCACCCAAGGATACATTTATTGATTTTAGAGACAAAGAGAAGGTGGGGGAGGGAGAGGAAGAGGGAGAGAGGGAGGGAGAGAGAGAGAGAGAGAGAGAGAGAGAGAGAGAGAGAGAGAATGGGAATGAGATAGGGGGAAAGAGAGAGGGAGAAAAAGATCGATTGGTTGCCTTCCATATGTGCCCAACTGGGGAGCGAACAAGCAACCCTGTGTTGTATGGGATGACGCTCCAACCAACTGGCCAGGGTGTGTAGTATTATTTTATTTTTTTAAATGCATAGTGTTTATTGAGCCTCTATGGTATATCAGGCACTTGTTCACATCAGTATACAAAATACACAAAAATCCATGGCTTTTTAAAGCATGTGCTCTAATGCAGGGAGACAGACAGTAAAAATAAATGTAGGAAAATATTTTTAACAGTGTTTTGTTGGTGATAAAGACTCTAGGAGACACCAAATCAGAGTTGTGAGGGGTTTTGATGGAGATGGTGGTTAACATAGGTGACTTTTGAATGAAGAGCGGAAGGATATCGGCGGGCCAAGGGGAGAGCATTATTTAGAATATAACTACATATTAATATTCACAAAGTGTCCTCTAATGATGCTATTCATTAGTGCTACTTGTTTGTTAATAATTAATAAATGAGCCACCATCAGTCCATTCTTTTCTTTTTTCCTTTCATAAAGGCTCATGCATGCTTTGTGTTTCCTTGGCAGTCCAGCCTCGCTCTTTGTCTCCCTCTCTTCATACGGATGGCCCTGTTTCTTCCCTCATTTCTTCCACAGTAACCTGGGATTTTTCCATCCTGGTTCTTCCTCCTGCCTTGGCCCCTCCCCCACGCCCCTCATCCCTGGGGGCTCCCCAGACGGCTCTGCTCCAGCTCCCCCGCTGGCCTGTCAGTTTCAGTCCAATGCAAGGGGCAAATAGAGTGGAACAGCCAGGCCAGGAGACCAACAGGAAGGAAAACACTTGAGCAGTCAGAGCGCATTGCTCCAGCCCCCACCCCCGTGTGCACTTCTGCTCAGCTCTCACTTTCACAGGGGGTTGGAGCATTGGGGATAATGAGGGTCTCAGAGGTGGGAAGTTCCGTCCCCTTTCTAAAGAAGCAAGCTTCTGTTTTCTTAAAAAAAATTTTTTAATGCATGGATTGGGGTGACATTGGTTAATAAAATTACATAGGATTCAAGGGTATGTTTTTATAATTCATCATCTGTATATTGTATTGTGTGCTCACCACCCCAAGTCAAATCTCCTTTCATCACCATTTATCCCCCTTTACCCGTTTCTACTTCCCCCCATTGCCCCTCCCTTTGGTAATCACCATACTGTTGTCTGTCTCAGAGTCTGTTTTTTTTTCTTATCACCAGTTTCACAACCCCCTCCCTTCTGACAGCTGTCAGTCCTTTCTCTGTATCTGTGAGTCTGTCTGGGTAGTTTTTTAGTTTGTTTTGTTCATTACATTCCACGTGTAAGTGAAACCATACGATATTTGTCTTTCTCTAACTGGCTTATTTCGCTTAGTACAATAATCTCCAGACCCACCAATGCTGCCATGAGAGGTAAGATTTACTTCTTTTTTATGGCCAAGTAATGTTCCATTGTGTAAATGTGCCACAGCTTTTTAAAAAAATCATGTGTTATTCTTATTCTATTACAGTTGTCCAAGTTTTTTCCCTGGTGCCCTCCTCGGCCCATCCCACCCCGTGCTCCCACAGTCAATTCCCACACTGTTGTCCATGTCCATGGGTCACTCATACATGATCTCTGACTAGTCCCTTCCCCTTCTTTCCACCGTTATCCCCCTGCTTCCTCCCCTCCGGTTACTGTCAGCATGTTCCGTGTTTCCATGCCTGTGGTTCTAGTTTGTTCATTAGTTTATTTTGTTCATTAGATTCCTCTTATAGGTGAGATCATATGGTATTTGTCTTTTCACTGACTGGCTTATTTCACTTAGCAATTGTCTACTGATGGACATTTGGGCTGCTTCCAAATCTTGGCTATTGTTAATAATGCTGTAATGAACATAGGGACGCATATATTCTTTTGAATTAGTGTTTTAGTTTTCTTTGGATATATTCCCAGAAGTGGAATCACTGGGTAATAAGGTAGTTCCATTTTTAATTTTTTGACATAACTCCATACTGCTTTCCATTCAGCTATCTTATGTCTTTTGATTGGAGCATTTAAACCATTTACATTTAAAGTGGTTATTGATATGTATGTATTTATTGCTATTTTATTCTTTTAACAATGTTCCTCTTATCTTCTTCTTACAGAAGACCCTTTAAAATTTTTTGTAATACTGGTTTGGTAGTAATGAACTTTTTTAACTTTTTCTTGTCTGGGAAGATCTTTATTTTTCCTTCAATTTTAAATGATAGCCTTGCTGGGTATGAAACCACTGACATGCACCCTGTCTGGCGTGGCTCAGTAGATTGAATGCTGGCCTGCGAACCAAAAGGCCGCTGGTTCAATTCCCAGTCAGGGCACATGCCTGGGTTGTGGGCCAGGTCCCTGGTTGGGGTCGCGTGAGAGGCAACCATGCATTGATGTTTTTCTTTCTCTCTTTCTCCCTTCCCCTCTCTCTAAAAATAAATAAATAAAATAAAATCTTTTTAGAAAAAGAAACCATTGATATACTATCCCTAGTCTTTGATGTTTAGTACACTGACAGGAGAAACTATAATAACAAGTCTTACTCTAAAATGTGGCCTGGCTTCCCCTGTCTTGTGTTTCCCTGTCAGGGGAGAGAGAGGTGTGGCACCTACTGTAACAGAATGCAGACTACGATAAAGCAGGTCACACAGCTCTGTTCTGGCCCGAAGAGTGGGAACCACTCCTTCTTTGTATTGGCCTGGAGTAAGCTAAATGTAACTATGATTGGGACATGCTGACATTCCAACGACAATTGCACTGAAAAGGTATAATGAAAGGGCATATCTGCTGGTGGGAGGGGGCTTCAGTTCTACATAAGGAATTTGGTGAGCTGATATGCCAGGCAGCATGAAGGGTGCTGAGCCTAGTGGATTGATGGGGAAAGGGCTGAGGATAGGATTAGCAGACTTGGGGAGAAGCCGTCTCCCAGCCTGTGGACTGATCCTCACTGATGGTCATGGTAGACCCAGTGGTAAATAGGTGTATTTTTACATGCCTTTGAGGCAAAACAATTTTATGCAGGCATGTTTGTTATTTACATTTATTTCTGAATAACCTGCTGGTGATCTGTACCCATTTTCTATTACTTTTTCATATTTTTAAAAATTTGGGGGGACACTTAATTTATTATGAATAATATTCTTTATTGGCTTGCTGCCAGTAGTTTTCCCAGTTTGTCTTTTAACTTTGTTTATAGCATCTTTTTTACACAGCTTTTTGGGGTATACATGGTATACAATAAATGCACATATTTAAAGTGTTCAACTTTGGCATCTACGAAATAATCACAGGGATGTAAAGTCCAGCATAGGGAATGTAATCAATAGCTTTGTAATGAATATGCTTGACTCACAAGAGGATCACTTTGTAAGTTATAGAAATGTCTAACCACTCTATTGCGTTTCCGAAACTAATATTGAATGTCAGCTGCGTTGAAAAATAAAACATAAATAAAAATGAAGTGTTCAGTTTTATGTATTTTGAGATATGTATACATTGGTGAAATCATCATCACAATCAAAATAAAATGCATTTTAATTACCTTCCAAAGAGTCCTCAAGGCCCTTGGTAATCCTTCCTTTCTCTATCCTCATCCCCAGGCAGCCACTTGATATTCTTTCTGCCACTATATATTAGTTTATATTTTCTGGAATTTTATATAAATGGAATTATACCGCATATATTTTTCATCCGTTTTCTTCATAATGATTTTAAGATTCACCCACGTTGTCGCATGTGTTAATGGCTTGCTCTTTGCTACTAAGTAGAAGTCAATTGTGTGGATATATCACAATTTGTGTATCTATTCACCTGGTAATGGACATCTGCATAGTTTCCAGTTGGTAGCTATTAACAGCTGAGCTGCTGTGAAGATTTGTGTACAAGTCTTTGCATGTCAAGTAGGATTTTGACAGCTAGAGATGAAAACATTTTGGACAAAGGGAACACATGGCCACAGAGAGATAAAAACAGGATGTGGACAGAGAGCCGTGTTGCAGTGGTCTGGTGGAGCTGGAATAATGGATATTCACTTGGAGGGCAAGGGGAGAAGAGAGAGCAGGTTGGAGCTGGAGTCAACAACCATTTCCTGCCAGGACTCCGACTGATAAAAAGTAACATTCCACTCAGCTCTCCTGATATAGCAAATGATTCACTGTACCTGGGTGAACTAACATAGTGTCTGGAATGCTTGGCCCATTCCACAACCTGTGCTGGCCACTGGAGGCCTCAACTCTCACTGCAGATCATACTGGAACCTCAGAGATTGACTCCCACTTCTGTGTCCCACGCCTGATCACTGTTGGGAGTCTTTCACTTCAGGCGGGCTTCTCCCACACTCAGCCCCTGTGCGTCCTTGCATAGGAATGGGGAACTTCAGTTCTCCTTTGCTTCAGGCCTGTAGATTTCTCTGGCCTATTTCAGCTCAAGTTATGCGGAGCTGAGATCTTTTCCCACCAGATAGGGGAAGCCAGGCCATGTTTTAGGGTAAGACTCGTTACTATAGTTTCTCCTATCAGTGTATTAAATATCATAGACTAGGAATAGCATGTCAGTGATTTCAGCTCTGTTCCAATTTATTTTTTGACAGGTAGCTCCATCTCTAATTCCTAGTCCCCTTTTCTTAATTGGTCTCCTGAAATGTTTCTTGCTGTAAATTTTTGCTCTCTTTACAGTCCATCACCTTGCTCCTCAATCCACCCCTCCTCATGGGCCAGTGTTCTCTCGGTCTAGAGCAAACAGCTGTACTGGGGCAATAACAGAGGAGACAAGCACAGAGATGGACGAAGGCGGCCACATGGAACCTCACATTCTTCACGCTGGGGAGAGATACACCTTCCTTATATGACTAAGACAATTCCTTTATTTGGTTCCAGAGTGTGTTCCGTGCCTGGCATCTGCATTTGAAGAAGTTGAAACTCACTCCTTAAAGTAGATTTGCTTGTTCTTTATCCTTCAGTCATGAGACCTACCGAAGCTCTCTTACTTAATCTTATAGTTTTGCTAAATTCAGGGCTTAAATTTATACCGTGGAACAGAAAGAATCTAACTACTGAATATATGCCCATGATCTCCTAAGTTCTTGTCAACTCCTGCTCCAAACCTAGCAGGCCTGCCAATGCCAGAGGCAGTGTTCTAGGACTCAGTGGAGGACCCTGACTGGGAGCCCAGACATTTGGCCTGCAGCATGGCTCTGCTTTTCAGTAGCCTACGGTCAGACATGAGGAATTCAGTGTCTCTAAACTTCACTATCTAATTGTATAAATGAAAGGCCTTGACATTTCTGATTTCATGGAATTTCTGTCCTGCCTGCCTGAAAGTATTCCCCAAACGTTTTTTTAAAAAAGATTTTATTTATTTATTTAGAGAGAGGGGAAGGGAGGGAGAAAGAGAGGGGGAGAAACATCAATGTGTGGTTGCCTCTTGCACACTCCCCACTGGGGACCTGGCTCGCAACCCAGGCATGTGCCATGACTGGGAATCGAACCGGCGACCCTTTAGTTCGCAGGCCAGCACTCAATCCTCTGAGCCGCACCAGCCAGGGCTGTATTCCCCAAACATTTATTTGAGGGTTGATTATGAGCTTGGAATAGCTAAGTATGAGGGAGACATGATTTTTGTCCTTAAGAAAGTTCTGGTCTAGTAGATCTGGAGAAATGATATAGTGGGAAGGGGATCATCAGACACCAGAATAAACTGAGGTGCCAGTTAAGAATGCAGGTTCCTGGGCCCCACTTCCAACATATTGAACTAGATTCTCTGGTTCTTACTCGCAATAAGGTGGTGAACTCTTGCTGAGTGTGTTTGGAGGATGGTGCTGATGGGCCACAGATGGAACGCCCAGCAAGAGGTAACCGCCTCACAGAGGATGGCATTCATCCCTGCACCACCTTCATGCTCTTTGCTATAACTTTGTGCGCTTGCTCTGTTATTTAGTAGCTTTCTTTAAATTTGGTCATTTAAAAATCTGAAATATATTTATTTAAGATGAAAACTTTATGCCATAAATGTAGGTGGTAAGCAAATATTGCTTGCCATTATAGATGGCAACTGGAAAGGGAACATGATGGAAAAAGAAAAGCTTATGTAATGCCAACTAGACACTGCTAAATCTGTAGCGCAGGGATTTTTTTGTTTGTTTGTTTGTTTTTGTTTTCTGTTTTGTTGTTGTTGTTAAAGTGGGGAATTAGCAAGTGTTAGGTGGGAGGAGTTTGTACTCTGAAAGAGGAGCCCTAGTTGCTGAAATGGAGTTAGTTTGATGTCACTGATGCTAAACACTTGAATGTTGAATAAGAAGAGAGATTTTAAAATTTATTTTCTTTGCTTCCTTCCGAAAGCCTCTTCCATAGAGACCAATATGTAAAACAGATTAAAACCACCACCATCACCACCACTACCACCCACAATGACAACAAACAAACAGTTACTCAGGATGGGGTGGGGTGGGGTGGGAGAGCCCATTCCCTGCGGGGTCAGACCAAAGCAATCAGGATGCACTTTGAGAAGCACCGGCTTTGGAGCCCTGGGGGCCTGGTAAGGAGACAGAGTCTGAGGCCTGGGGTGTGGTGACAGGACCTTGCAGTCTTTGTGCCAGGGGGGACTGTAAGAGAAGCCTAGAGTCAGGTGAGGGAGAGCGATCGCGGGAGTTTGAGCGCATTTGGGGTGGGGAGGGGTGGAGAGGTTGTGAGATTTTCTGACCTAGAAGTGAGGCTATTTTATGTCGTTTTAACTAGTTTCTTTAGATTTAAGGAGGCAACGGGGCAGCGTTCTCTTGGTTTGCCCTTTGATTCAGGAGGGGCAAGGAAATCCAGTCACGGTCATGGTGGTTAAAAAAGCTGAATCTGTATTTCAGGATATTTGTAAATGAAAAGTTTCCTGAAATTTGGAGTTACCTGGGGCCTGGTTCCTGTCTCTGTCATTCTGGTGAATTAGGAAATCATCCAGGCCCAGAAAGAAGCATCATGTGATCATTCTAAACCATTCTTGGGAATCTTTCATGACAGTTAATTGGAAGCCTTTTTGACTCTGGGAAAAAGTCTAGAATGAATCCATGTGCTTAATTTTGGAGGAAAACCAGAGTTAGATTAAGTTGTAATTCTTCACATGAGAAGTTTAGTCCAGATGGTAGCCAACTAGAGTGGATACCTTGGCATTCTACCGAGGTCCCTTTCAGACTAATGAGCCCATCCCCCGGCCACCAGGAAAACCGGCTGCAAAGGCTGAGTTGCATCTCTTTCTGAGATTTTCTCTTGGCGGCAGGGAGCTACCGGTCCCTCTCCGGGCGTGGCCTGCTGATGACCGGCTGATACAGGAATACAAAGATCAGGCCTTTTGGCTTAACTGGGGGCAACCCCAAAGGGCAGTCCCCGCTCCAGAGCCCTCTGTAGGACTGATTCAGGTCACAGTTGCAGCCTCATCCTGAGTCAGCTCCCAAACTCCTCTACTCTTGGTGACATCATGACATGAAACCAGACAATGGAATTAAATGATATTAAGTTTCCAGGCAAGTGGCATTCTCCTGAGGAATAAGGATGGCCCACGAAACAAGACTGCTCAGCGCTGCAGAGCCGAAAAGGTGGCTCATCCCTGTATTCAGGGGACAAATAAAAAAGCCGGAGTCAATACAGATAACGCCTGAATGTGTATACATTCCTATACAATTCAAATGTAAAAGTAGCTCCTGATGAGTAGGTGTTCACCTGTGAGAAGGCCTGTTCCAGATCCAGTTTATACTCCTCCTCCATTTGCTCAGCCTCAGCCACCCCCTAGTTCTTGGCTGTCTGATCAGCAAAGAACCCCAGCTGCTTCCTCTGTCACCTCATCTCCTAATACTGCCATCTGTCTCAGCCCCCCTGAGTGAGCGCCGGACTTTGGCAAGGTCTCTGTAACGTCTGTTGTGATGGTAGCCACAACAGGTCCTGTGCCCAGGAGCGACCTGATGCCCTACAGAGGCTTTGGCTCCCTTGTGTCCAGTTTCAGGGAAGCGGCAGACCGTAGCGCGGGACCGGTTTCCCCACGGCAGCCCGGAGGAGCTGGATAACAGGTCCCGGAAGCGTAGCTGGTTTTACTATCTCATTGGAGGAAATCTGACCAGGGAGAGACAGAGACAGGAAACAGGACAGAACCAACGAATAAATGACTCACTCACTCCCCCTAATGGACTGTTCCAGGTGCCATGCCTCCATCTGGTTTTTCTGGAGACTTCTGGTGTGACTAAGCAAGTGGCTGTGCTCTGCGAAGTGGTAGCCAGCTGGGTAACATACCACCTTGTATTTGTCTCTCCTGCCCAACCTCACTTTCCTAATCTTGATGGGCCCGGGGTTGTATTGCTAGTAACGTGTTGGCACATAAGATTTTCTTCAGACTGCTTTCCCCAGAATCTGGGGCAAGGCAGCATCCAAGAGCTTTTGTGTATATTTAAATGAATATTTTATGTTTAAGTACTGTGCTTAGCATCCGAATGTGAATGAACTACCAACATGTGCATAAACGACTGAACTTGAATGTCTGTGGAACAGTCGAATGTGTGTGTTAACATCTGAGCAAATGTGGAAAACAGTTGAATTGGTAGTCGGAGCTTATGGGGTCAATGCATGAAAAAGTTGGTGTATTAGTTATTTATTGCTGCATTATAAATCACCCCAAAATATAGCAGCTGGAAATAGCAAACATTTATTATCTGACAGTTTCTAAGTGGGTCAGGCATCTGGGAACAGCTTAGCCAGCAATTCTGGCTCAAGGTCCCTTACTACAGTCAAGCTGTCAGCCAGAGTTTACGGTTCAGCTGGAGGAGAATCTGCTTCTACACTTACTGGTGCGGCTGTCGACAAGGCTTCAGGTCTGCACCACGTGGGCCTCTCCACAGGCCTGCCTGGTGATGCGGCCGCCGGCTCCTGGAGAGAGCAAGAGAGAGTCCCAAAAGGAAGCCTTAGTCTTTTTATAACTGGATCTTTGAAGCGACATACCATTATTTCTACCACGTTCTAGTCGTTAGAGGTGAGTCAACATTCCAGTCCACACTCGGGAGGGGATTGCACAAAAGTTGAAACCCAGAGTGACCAGTGATTGGAGGTTATTTTACAGGCTACATCTACAAGGGGCAGCTGTTCCAGTTGTGACTTGTACCAACTGCCTCTGCTGAGTCTTGGAGAAATTCCCTCAGGTCTTGTCCCAGGACCCCCTGGATCTTTCTAGAAATTATTCTGATTGAGCTGAATAATTTCTGCTGGTGTTGATTCCAGTTGTGCAAGATCTGAAAAATCCCAATTTTCCTAACTGTGCTGATGATGTGGTATATTTTGGGGTCAAAGTTGGGAGAAACATGACATTCACGTGGGAGCAAAGCTGGGTGGACTCTCTTGGGACACCATGAGGACATGTCACCCTAGGGCATCATGAGAGTGAAACTACAGGCCTGAGGAATGAGTCCTGAACTTCCTAGACTGAGTGACCAACCTCCCATCTCACCTTTGGGTTTAGGAGGCTGAGAATTGAATGCAGCACCTCTCACTGAGACCTGCCATCTCAGTCTTGCTATCGGTAACAGGCGAGATGCAAGATGAATTAAGACGGAGTCTTTGCCCTCATGGAATTTATTTACATGAGCCTAGAGTTCAGAGGGGGAGGCCTCTGTTTACTGTAGGCATGAATTTGGGAAACCTCAAGTTATGGGGGTGTTACAATGGTGAGTGTAGATGGAGTCCAATGGGGCTGAAGACACACAGCCCTGGGCCCTTTAATACTTAGTGATTGGGACGAGGTGGAGTAGTCAGCAAAGAAGATAGGGAACTCTCATTTTATTTGTCTCTCAACAACATTGGACCCAACCAGGTCAGTGGCTGGCTTGATGAGTTCCTAGTTATGAGAGACTGCTGCTGGGTCTTTCTGTGGCCAACCTGAAGCCCCCAGAACCCTGTTCAAGATAAGCACAGCTCCAGGGAGCTCTCGGCAGCAGGTTTGTGGGTTTTTTAAAAAAATAGACTATTTTTTAGATCAGTTTTAAGGCCACAGCAAAATTGAATGGAAGGTGCAGAGATTTCCTGTAGACCCCCTGCTCCACATATGCATAGCTTCCCCCCATTATCAACATTCCCGGTCAGATGGGTACATTTCTTACAAGCGGGTGAACCCACATTGACACATCGTTATCACCCAGAGTCCAGTGCATTACATTAGGGTTAATTAGGCTTCCCTTTTGGCGTTGTATATTCTGTGGGTTTGAAAAATGTGTAATGACATGTATGAATCATCCTAGTAGTTTCACTGCCCCCCAATCCTCTATTCAGTTGCAGTTTTAAAAGACTCTTTAAGAACAAAGTGGAAGGAATTGGGGAAGTAAAAGGGGTGCACTCTGCTTGTAACCTCAAGGATAAACCAAGATGCGGTCCTCAGTATCACAAAGAACACTTTGAGTGCCCACTGTTTTCAGGAGAGGAGTTCCCAACTGCCACTGTCTGTCCCTAGACCCCTGGCCTAGCAGCCATGGCTTCCATCCTGTTCACTGTCACCCTTTGTTTTTCTGCTCCTTTTATAGCATGTGGGCATGTTGATCTGGTTTTCAAGTCAAGCTTTCTATGTTTAAATGTTTTCTAAAATGTGTTATCTATCAGTGTTAGAGAAGAGAGGGCCACCAAACTTTGAACTTACTGTGTCATCTTGACTGCAAGGTTTTTTAAAGTCTCTTTTAGAGACAGATTTGCTTTCTTTAGGGTGTGAATAATCCCCAAATCTCAGATCCCAAGAGTTGAGCCTGATGACAGGGAGGCACAAGAAGACCGATCCTTATGTAGGTGATACCAGAAGGAGGTGATTCTTATGGGTGAGAAAATATTGACTTTTGATTATGAAATAAGAAAAACAATTATCTTGTTTTGCATCAAGTTTCCATGAAAAAATGTATGTGGAAGTGTCTTATAAACTGTAAAGTGCCCTGTGAATTATAGTTGTTACTAAAGAAGGGTCATCACCAAGGAGGAGGCTCTTTCTATAGATCTGGTTTGTAGAAACCTAGTGTACTCACCTTAATTTATTCAGGCAAAGCGTGGTAAGTAGAACCCTGGGTTTTAAAAAATGCACACTTGCTCATCATTCACCCTTTCCTCAGGCTGTACTGCTGTAACCAGATATGTACCCAAGGCCATGCCAAAATGAAGGGAAAACATCTGGCCAATTTAATCAATCCAATAAAAG
The DNA here is from genome assembly GCA_004026545.1 of Mormoops blainvillei. Classification (NCBI taxonomy): domain Eukaryota; kingdom Metazoa; phylum Chordata; class Mammalia; order Chiroptera; family Mormoopidae; genus Mormoops; species Mormoops blainvillei. Next base: position 398,520 of record PVJD01000361.1, on the reverse strand, counting down.
CATCCTTTCAAACTTGTCCGAAAGATTTGGAGCACAGATCTCTAGGTAAATGACTGGCTGAATTTTCTGTTTCAGCTGATAAGATGTTCTGAGGTTGTGTAGACACTACTTAAGAGATCAAGGGTCAAGCAGCAAATGGAGCGTCTAATTGGGCTTAAAACTTGGAGTCCTTGCGTCGAGCCAGGCTGAGCTCACCGCCGGGTTCCTGGGGCTGCCGGGCGGGAGCCAGGCAGCCAGAGAGACAAGCGCTGGAAGGAGCTCATCCAGTTTCATTTCTTTGGTCATTAGCCAGGGAGCTCCTTTCTGCCGGGCCCTGTCCTCTGACTCTTCCCAGCTCCATTTAAAATGTCACGAGTGACAGATCACTTCCTAAGGGATGCCCCTTCCTTAATGTACCTGTTCTCCGAGGAACTATTATTTCCTGCTCTTCCCCCTGGAAGCTTCCATCTGCGTCGAGGCCGCCCTGGGGGTTCTCAGCTTATTGAGGCCAGCCTCTTCTCTTTCCCAGAATCACTTTATGGGCTGAGAGCAAAGACAGGCTCAGAGGCCCCACACAGTACAGGAAGGAAACTCAGGAAACAGAAGCCACAATGGCTAGGAAACCTAAGAAAGGGAGGGGGAAGATTGAGAGACTTCACCATAGCACATTATCTCAACAAGCCAAAACATGCAAAATGCTGTTAACAGTGCCTGGCACATAGTAAACACTTAATGTATGTTAGATGTTATGATTATTGTTATCATTATCATTTGACTTTCACATGGCAGTTTATTCCTTTTCACTTTGTCATAGCGACCTGTAAAATCTAAAGGGATGATGGCTGCAAAGCTCCTAGCGTTGAGCTTGACAAAAAGCTGGTGCTCAACAGAAGTTTCCTTCTGTCTACACCTCTCCTAGGCTTCTCTGCATCTCCCACAGCGCCTGGCATAGAGCTGGTGCTGGAGTCAACCCCGGGACGAAATAAAGAGGCTTCATTCCATTCCACATAGCAGCAAATAGGCTGTCAGAAATGTTTTCCAGTTAAGAGCTCTTTTCCCCAGGAAGGCGAAGCACAGCCACTCCTGTCACGAGTGGGTAGTGCAGAAGGGTAGTGCGGGCCTGGATGTCTGCAAAGACAAGACTTCTGTTTTCTCCCCACTGGGAAATCCAAGGTGGACATGGTCTTCCTCGATTTCTCAGTGTGTGTCGGTAGCTGCTCCCTGCATTACATCTCCAGCCACCTCCCTCCACTCCTAATGGGCCGCCCCCACGATATCGGCCCTGAGTTTCCCTCAGAGGCCCCCAGATACCCAGTGGCTCAGCAAGATTCTGACGCTTCTTTCACAAAGCTGTCTTTTCAGACCTCCTTCCTGATTTTTCAGGGCCCGAGTTGTAAGAGACCCTAGTTTATGCAGCTGAAAAGACTTACCCAGTCAACCAGTGAATGGAGAGGCAGAGCCGTAATCAGAACCCAGGGCTCTGGACTCTCCATCCAGCCCTCTTTACATTTTTACCTAATCTAGGTCTTCGCTTCCTTTCAAAATATGCAACCCATGTGAGGTTCCACTTGCTTTTGTTCTTAGTTGACTGTTTGTTATGAAGGGACTTAACTAAATTCATTTCTAATAAACCGTGAGCATGAATAGCATCTCCAAAGACATGTCCACTTTTTAAGGCCACCACAATGTAGTGTCTCAGGGGCTGCAAGAGGGTGGATGGTGTGTGTCTTCGGAAGAGAAGGCATCTGCCTGAGGCGATGAGAAGGACCTGTGGGACAGCTGGGAAGTTGGACAGGAATGTCTGGTGGGTGGGTGCACTCCAGAACTGAAAACCCATCTCATTAGTCTGGAGGCTTTGGGGCAGAAATGTGTCAAAGTTTTTGCCTCATCATAGTTTATGCTGAATAACCCTCTTCCCTCTGCTGATCTGCAGTAGTTTGATTTGTTTATTGAAAGAACAGTTCCCAGAACTGGCTTATTTGAATATTTTTTTGATCATTCCTGAGGTCCCGCCCTTGGATGGTAGGCAGACCTAGTACATACCACAACAGGGTGGAGCAGGAAGAGCTTTGGAATCAGACAGCCCTGGGCTCCCTTTCTGGCTCTCCCGACTAACTGGATAGATTTTCTTAGTTGAAAAATGTTACCTATCTGCAGGATTGTGGGGTTAAATGTAATGAATGTCAGATATTTCATAAATGGCAGTTGTTGTCATGAATATTATTAACTATGTAATCCTGGGCAAGTTACTTAACTTCTCTGAGTGCCAGCTTCTCCTCCATAAATGAGGGATAGTTTTAACTTTTATGCAGTTAAAATTTTCAGCCCTTTAAAAAAGAAATTGTTTTGTCCTCTGACGTTACATAGATTCAAGGTTATATAGATTCAAGGTTCCTGTTGCTTTTATATTGATGTGCAGCTTTGTTGCTTCAAAAGTCCTTCATAGACATTCACACCACATTGTAACTCAGGGTTCTGTTTGAATGACTATGGAATATTCAGTTCCTGTTCTGGGACATGATGTGTCGAGTGTTCTATGTCCTATGGGAGCCATGCCATGGAACTTTATATCATCTCTATGAAATAGGTGCTAGAATTATACAATTTTAGAGATGAGAAAGTAACTTCACAGTGGTTATTTGTTTTTTTGCTTATGGCAAACCTGTTAGCTGATCATGTCACTCCCCTTCTGTCTTGCCCCCTTTTAACTATTGAATACAAATGGTGGGAAAGCTAAGTACTCATTTCCCAAGCTAAGCACTACTCATTCACTCACTTTTGCTGCTAGAAATGGTCCTCTGACAGTAGTGGTCAATGAGGCCTGAACAGGAATCTCTGAATGCTTTAGGGAATACCCTTGTTTTCTTAATAAAATGGACAGATGTTACTGGGGGAACATCCCTCTCCCTTTTATGTTTCTTAGATGCGGATGTAATATCTGGATCAGGGGCAGCTATACTGAGAACGTTAGATGACTAGCTAAAAATGGCATAATGGGACGCTGAAAAGACCTGGAACTCCTGGAGGCATCACTGAGGTCTAAGCCAGTGCAAATAACCACCTACCTCTAGGTGCCTAGCTCTCTAAAATGAAAAGTGATATGGATATCCTGGTGGGGGATGGGGTGGGGGGATGTGGCAATTGTGAGAGGCCTCCTTAAGCCAAGGAAGGGTCACAGAACTTTTTGGCTCTGTTACAGGGCAGAGTAAAAAGGGGACTGAGAACACAGCTGGGAAGTTTGCTTTCTTTGTGTTTTTGTTTGTTTGTTTGTTTGTTTTCAATATTATTTTGTATTGGTTTCACGTGTACAGCATAGTGGTTAGACGATCATAAACTTTACCAAGTGTTCCCCTCAATATTTCCAGTACCCACCTGGTACCACACACATAGTTATTGCAATATTATTAACTGTATTCCTTATGGACATTTGCTTTCTTTCTGTTACTGAGATTTTTTAAAACAAATTTCTAGGACAAATTCCACAGAGCTCTGCTATGAGCTGTCCACCTAGGTGGTGCTGATATATCATATGACCCTGCTGGAGGAAACTGGGAGCTGTCCCTGCTACTGCCACAGCACGGCAGCAGCAAGGAGCAGGACAAGACGTGTGTGTGTGTGTGTGTGTGTGTGCGCGCGCGCGCGCGCGCGCGTGAGAGAGAGAGAGAGAGAGCGAGAGAGAGGGAGAGAGATATTGAGAGATTGATTCTGTCTACTATTCCAGTGGAGTCATTCCTGGCAAATGGGAGAGCTCACTGGCCATGGCATTTCCAAATACTCTTCACTAAGAAGACAGAACAAGAATCTGGTAGGGATGGAGGGCTTGGGTGTCGAGGGGACCCCAAGTTGACTTTAAGAAAGCTTAATTTATTTCCCAGTCCTTTTGGTTCAATGTGGGATATAATAAGGGGTCTATGAAGGCTAATCTCCTGGCTTGGTTTTGATTTTCACATAGGTGAAAAAATAAAATCTTGAAGAATTAAAAAAAAAAGTCTGATGAGGGGCCTTCTTCAGGGCATGTCTGAATCCCAGGGACAGCCTCAAGGCTTTGAGTTTTTTTTGAGGATCCCAAGGATTGGACCATTTGCTCATATTTTTGGCTGTCCTCTCTTGTCAAAACCTTGTCAAAAAGGAGGCAGTACATGCTTTTGATTGCTTGGCTCCCATCCCTCAGTAAATGCACAGTCTTAAGCATTTTTTGCTGATAGTAACTACAGAGAAACTGACATGGATAAAAACAAAACAAAAAACCAAACAGGTCAGTTGCTAAGTTACAGAAAGTCTTAAATGCCTTTGAGAAATAGCTGGTACTGATCTTGGTTGAAATCTAAATGGAGTTTGTTTTTTTTTTAAATTTTTTTTCACTCTACTTAACTCTTTTTGACCCTTCTGCCAGCCCATCTCTTGGGTTTCTTTTTCATACCTTGAATTCTCTTTTGATTCACTGAACTGATGCTTCTGTATCTCCCAACCTCCCCCTCATTCAGCTGTGGGCTGTGGGAAGGGGACATTCTACTATATGGTAAGTGTGAGGTGCTGACGAGGATGTAATGATACTAGATAACTATTGGGAAGTAAAACATACTTGGGCCTTGCCTTGTCATCCTGGTCTCTTTCTTGGAGTCCCACTCCATACTTAGAGCTGGACATATCTTTTTATTCGGGAGTCCATGATTTGCACTTGGTAATTTAAAGAGATAGTCTTAAATAGCCATACCTCTGGATTTAACTCTGATTGCCTTTTCCTATAGCCCTTTCCAAATCACCAAGCTTTCCCCATCTTTTCATTTACCATTCAAGCTCCATCTTTTCTGTGCAGGCATTCTAAGAAGTCCAACACAGAAGGGTATCTCCTTTTAGCACTTAGAATCAAGATATGCAAGACCACTCAGATAACACTAAATTCTTGGATATTACATTGCTCCCCACCAAAATGTCTCTATGACTCTAACAAGTTAAGAACTCACAGATCTTTCTTAGGTCATTGAATTAGTGGTATTTGGAAATATTCTGGATACCAGGGCTAGAAATCCTGAGATGAGTAAAGAAGGATTTAATCATGCTTTAAGTACAATCTCAAGATTTTTTTTTTGTGTGTGTGGGGTCACTCACCCTTTCTTCTGTCTACCTCTGATGTTCTGGTTACTAATACATCTGTTCTTTTCATATCAGTCCTCCACCTGTTTCAGTTGACCCCTGGGTCTTAAGTTCTCTTTCAGTCAGCAAGTTATGTGTTCTTTTATCTAACTACACACCCCAAAGGCAGGACTCTATTTCCTTTTGAGGGTGGGTTTCCTAACCACCACTCTCTTACAGGGCTTGGCTCTCTGGCACACAGACAAATTGTGTTTTACCAGACCTCTGTTGGGGGATCTTCCAATCACTGTCTATTTGGGAACTTCAGCTTTGCAGAACTCCATGTGCAACAAAAGCTTCATTAGTGAGTGATTATCCACTCTACGAAGGGTTCCTTTAGATAGCAAATGCCCAGAATGGGCTTAAAATAGATTTAATTTAACCCTAGTTCAATGTCTATAGCCTGCTGTACCCTGTTTAATAATGCTCTTATTGGTAAAGATGAGGTACACTTGTGCTTATTTATAGACTAATTGCTTGTTTCCTTTTAACCCCCCTACTTTGTACCTAGTAGATCATATGCCTTTCAAATTCTTCAAGACTCACTTTTTATGAGAAGGGTATTTTCTGATGAAAAGGAGTGCCTCAGGGTAACCCCAGCATCTCTATTGCCATGATCAAAGAAAGGAAATTATCTCCACTAAAGACCACACCAAGGTAAACAGCCTCTTCCATCTCTCTTTTTATCTTTCTCTCTCTCTTTCCTTCAGAACACCCAATGAATAATTGTAAAATTCACAATTGATTTTAGTATGGGTCTCTGGGTCCACTACCAAGGTGATGTTTACCCTCCACGTACTCTTTGAGACCCTCATCAAAACTAGACAAAGGGATTTCTTCTCCTTTCTGCTGAAACTGTATTTGAAATTCTACAATAGACAGCACTGCATATTCTGCTACACGTGAACTGTGGTTCTCATGGTATGGTGTTGTCTGCAGGGCTTTGGCTAACCTGGTGGAAAATGAAGGTAACTTGAGCAGAAAACACAGCTTGTCTACACAAGTGTTGCTTGAGAGTTTTACTTATCAACTGGATGTTTGGGAAGACAGTCTACACATGGGCCTGTCCATAGGTGGTTGTTGGAGAGCCGTTTAAAGGGATAACCTAACAAATTGCTACCTTAGCCTCCTAACTGGTCTTCCTGAAGTCTCACCTCTCTTTCATAAAAATTTCTCCTTTTTGGCTGTGTGTCTCCAACTTTCATGTGCATGTGAATCATGTTGGGAGCTTGTTATTGAATAGAAAGCAGATTCTGATTTAGTATGTTTGGGGTGGGGTCTGAGATTTTTAAATTTCTAACAAGCTCCCATGTGATGCTGGTCTATGGACCACGCTTTCGAGTAGCAGGGCTCTGTTAACTACTAGAGTGACCATTCTAAATGTGAATTTGATCATGTCACTTTCCTACTTAAAATCCATCAGTAACCCTCATCATTTCCCGGGTTAAATCCAAAATCTTTAGATGGCACATGTGAGTCTTAGAACCAGCTCCCTCTCTTCCTTTCCAGCTTCACCTGTCACTTATGTTGTTCCTACAAGTGGTCATGCTTCCCCCACCTTGGCATATAGGTTATGGACCCACTGACATAGCTGACTTCCACCCACCATTCTAGATTCGGCACACAGTTACCTTCCCGGTGAATCCCCACCTGTCATCTTGAGGTTTCTGTGCTTCCTCTTTGTGCTTCCCAAGTACCTGCTATGCACCTTGATTACAGAGTGCATAGCTGGAAAGTTCTGTCTACATTTATGCCTCTCCATTAGACCGTCAGTCCCGCTGGGAACATTGGTCATATTCCCTGACTCTTAGAATCCCCAGCCGCTAACACAGTGCCTGGTACACTTAATAAATACTTGAATAAAGGTAGAAATGAGTTAACAGTTTTGTCTTTTTGCTCTCTACACGGTACTTCTTCAGCCATAGTCAGCCATTCTCCGGTTATTGTCTGCCAAGCCCTCATTCTTAGAAATCCATGTTCAACCTTCTATCTGGGGAGATGAGTGTGACACTTAGGAGGCATGCTTAATTCCATGACCTGAACATTTGCAGTGGTTAATTCATTGCTGTTGTTTGGAAAATGTTAATAAATCAACATGATTTGCCTGGTGTTTAAGGGAAAAACTCAAACTGTTTTAAAAGCAGCATTTTCCTCATCAGTAACTGAGTCCTGTTAACTAAGGCGGTGAATCTCAACCCAGGCTGCCCATTAGAATGGCTTGTGGAATCGTTAAAAAAATGCCTGGGCCTGACCCCCAGCAATTTGATTTTTAATTGGTCTGGAGCCACAGTCTGGCATTAATATATAAAAACAACAACAACAACAAACTACCACCGAGAACCACTATACCAGGATACATTATAACCAACAATCATAACTCTTTCCTAATAGAGAGTTACCACTTATCCGATGATGGATTATATAACTATTGTTCCTCCTTGAAAACTCGTGATTTAAATTTCTTCTTGACATTATTAGCAAAGGTGATAAAGTTCTTATTTCAACGTATTCACTAGCTCTCATATATAGTTATGTTTCTATGTAGACTATAATTTTACTAAGAGGTCTTTTGAATTAAAACCCTCGCTTATCAGGCTCCTTCCTGGTCAAGGTGGTGGCATCGGTAGCTGCGGTACTCGCATCCTCCCACAACGACATCAGAAACACAACAGAACTACAGAACAACCATCATTCGGAACTGCCTGAAATCTACCCGAGTGGAAGTCCTCCTAGTAAGGCTGTAAAGAAGAAGCCATATCAAGATTGGTGGGAGAGGAGACACAGAATGGGCTGGTTCCATGTGGTGGTAGATAAAAATCGGGAGGGATATCTCAGCTGTGGAGGTCCTCCCCGAGGAGCGAGGGGCCCCAGACCCTCACCAGAGCCCCCCACACCAAGGTTCTGGAAGAGAAGTCCCCATGACTTCTGGTTGTAAAAACTAGCAGGGATTGTGGCTGAGGGAGACAGAGCGCTTCTGGGGTCCCAGGCAGTTCCTCTTAAAGGCCTCAGTGCATGGAGTTATTTGGACTCACTCCCTCCGAGCTTCAGTTGTGCGGCAACAGCTTGAAAGGCACCAGAGGCATATGGGGAGAAACTGAAGTATTTGGCATCAGAGTGAGAACTGGAGGGAAGCTTTCTCCTAGGCAGAAGTCCTGACAGAAGCCATTGTTTCTCTGATGAACCCTCTCCCCAAGAGCTGGTAGGCAAGCATCGTATCTGAGTCTCTATCAGTCTGGCTCGCACTGTCTCCTGCCCCTTCTCCCGCCCTGGTGATTCCCTGAGGTCCTGTCTCACCCAACTCTCCAGCGCACCCAGGTTGTTTCCAGTGGCTTTTCCATAGGAATGGCCTGACTTGGCTTATGCTTGAGAGTTTCCTAAAATCTCTCAAACAAGCAGCATTTGGCCTTGGTGTGCTTTGTACCTCTTGCTAAGTGACCTCAGGCCTGGCACTGGCAGAAGTCAGCTATAGCTCGCAGCCTGGCCTCTCCTGGGCACCTCCAAGCCTGGCACAAGTAGCAGCCATCTGCAGATTGCTCTGTAGCTCATGACGAGTGGCCCCCGGCAGAACAAAAGTGGTAGCTGACCTTGGCCTGCACCTCCCAGGAGGCCCCAGAGCCAGCACACCTGGTGGACAACTTCAGACCCCATTGAGGCACCACCCAACCACCTCCACAAGTGACACACTCCAGAGGGGGACTCAGTGGGCACCAGAGCCCCAGTGATGTAAGTCCTGCTCTGTGGGGTGGGTCCCTGCACAGCTGATCCTCCATGGTGGTCATAACCGGTCCTTGCAGCTGATGGGCCTTGGGATAAATCCCTCCCATTGACATGCCAACAGAAATCAAGGTTCATCTATGACACAAGGATGTACATGGCCCACATGGAAGGACGCACCTGGAGTTCCCAGCTTGGGTGAATGGGAAGGCTGTGTCACTAGACCCTACATGACACCTACCACATTAGGCCACTCTACCATCTCTACCAAGCCTGGGAGACATAGTAGCTCTACCTAATACACAGAAACAAACACAGTGATGAAAGGCAAGGACCTACAACCGGGATTATACAGCCCAGCAAAGCTACCCTTTAGAATCAAAGGACAGATAAAGAACTTTCCAGACAAGAAAAAGCTAAAGGAGTTCATTACCATCAAACCAGTATTACATGAAATGTTAAAGGATCTTCTTTAAGAAGAAGGAAAGAAAAATAAAGAAAAAATATAAACAATAAAATGGCAATAAATACATATCTATCAACAATTGAATCTAAAAAACAAAATAAACAAGCAGAGCAAAAGCAGACTAGTAGATATGGAGAACATTTTGATGGTTGCCAGATGAAAGGAGAGTTGGGGCGTTGGGTGAAAAAAGGTGAAGGGATGAAGAAGCACAAATTGGCAGTAACTGAACTGTCACAGGAAGGTAAAGTCCAGCATAGGGAAGATAGTCAATAATATTGTAATGACTGTGTGTGGTGTCAGATGGGTACTAAATTTAGCAGGATGATCACTTAGTATGTTATATAAAGTCTAATCCCTGGGGTATATACCCAAAACTAATATAATATTCTGTGTCAACTGTAATTGAAAAATTAAAAAATTATTTTAAAAAGAGAAAGAAATACCCTGTACTAAAAAAAATAAAAAGCAAAAACATAGAGACTGTATGTGGTAAAAAAAAAAAAAAATGCTTATCTTTTTCAGAATGGAGAATTTATCCTAAAATAAGTTATACATTTTATTTAATACGCAAGAATGTCTTTTTGGCTATAGTCATCAAATAACCATTTGACTTAACTAGATATGAATTGCTACCTTCGATAAGTCTGTTGTGAAGGTATAGTCCTTGTTCAACAGTTGTAACAAAATAATCAGGACTGGAATTCTATTCTGATGACAAAGGGGATGTGATATTTCAATGTCAATCATTATTTTCAAGTGAGTCTTTACCTTTTGCCTGTGGGTTAAAAGATACTATATGTAAAATACATGTTTTCTCCTTTTCCCTGAGATCTATGAATTAAGAAATGAGAAGAACAGATATCATTGCGCTGGACAGACCAATAAATTTAGACAAAAGTCTTAGTCACAGTAGGATAACATCTGATTTAATGTTTAGCTGTTTTTCCTTGTTGGTCAGAAATCCTGGTATTTCTGGGCACTTTTTCCTCCCTGAAAGCAAGGTTTCTATGCACAGTCATCAGATTCTCCTGTGCAGGTAAGGGGCTTGTCAGCAATGAAGGAAGAGATCTGTAACAAAGATGCAGAAGATGTGAAGAAAGAAAATACATCTACTCGAAGGGTTGTAGCAGCAGCAGCTTATCGTGGCCTGGCTGGCTGAGCATATGCAGGCCGTGGAAGCTGGAGGAGGTGTGGAAGGTGTCACCTCGGGGGCTTTTAAGAAGCCAGTCAATTGCTTCTGCCGAATTCCCAGAAGGGCTCATTTTCTACTTAAAATAGGAGCATATATTCATTGAGAGAGAAAACAAACTCCTAGGTGACCTGCATTTATCTAGAAAGGAAATAGTTATGAATTTTTGGCCAGCGTCTTCCTTTATACAACTTGTGTTAAAAGACTGGAGATAAATATAAAATAAAACATGTTTTGTTTTCATTCATTATAAAACAAATAAAACAAAAACAAAAGCAAAACAATAAAACCCTTGCTTATTAACCCCAGCTGGCTTTGAACCAGAGAGAAAGAGGACCCTCTTTGGGTCGTTTTACATAAACCCCAGAGGTGCTCACTGCTTATCTCTAGCATGGACACAGGTAAAGGGGAAGGAAGGGTTCAGGTGAGGGCAGGGGTACAACTTTTTAGCTTTTCCTGGGTCATTTTGGATGAAGTAATTTTTTGGAAGCACTGTGCAGTCTCAGAGTCCCCAGATACGGTTTTCTGAAGTAGCTATAATTTTGAAGTCAAGCTGCTAATGGTGTTCCTCCCTTGGCATAGAGAATTGACAATAGTGCCTACGGAATGTTACCATGGAACCTGGAAGAATCAGAGGTGCTTTCATAGGGAGCCCGTTTTCCCTTCGGAAGAGATGGGTTTTGTAAGGGGCTGGCCTGGGAAGGTCTCCCTCATTCCTGTTCTCTGCTCACTTGGCAGACATGGGCCAAGAGGGTCCAGGGAGCCACAATTCCATAATGTGGGACTTGAAGGGGACCCATGAACAATGGCTGAGAGCACAACTGCACATTTCCTAAGGTTGTAATTCTTCCCAGCATCAAGCCCATTGGTAGAAGGGCAGAGTGTGAGGGGCAGGGCATAGGCAGGTAAACCTTTTGCCAACAACTGGTAGTTTAAAGTTACTCATGGTGCCTAGTCTGGTTCAAAGGAAGGTTAGCTTTTTGGCTCCTACTTGTTCCCAGCAGATTTCCCACCTCCGACTTATAAAAATATCTCCTGAGTAAGATCAAGGGTTTTAAAGTAGTTTTGATCCAGGATGGTAATGTCTTGATAATCCTGGAAAAAGGTGAGATTTTTTTCCCCTGATGAGTTTATAGGAAAGCTTTAAATGCAACCCTACTCGATATAATTTCCTCAAAAGCAGAGAGTATTTCGTTCATTTTTGTATTCTTCCTTCTACCCCTCCCCCACACTTTCTTGCATAGTATGGGTACTCATAAATGATAGTAAATAAATATAGCTAATTTTTTGAGTGCTTATTTTATGCCAAGTACTGTATATACAATCTCTAATTAAATTTTCTCAGTAATGCTGAGAGGTAAATAATATTATCATCCAGTATTACACATGAGACTGTTGAGACTCAGCGAAGTTAAATAACTTCCTCAAGGCCAAATAATTAATAAGTGGCAGAAACAAGGGTCAGTTTCTGTTTGTGTGATTATAAAACATTTGCTACCAATTCACCTGGTATATCTTAGATGGTCCCAGGAGTATCTCCATTAGAATCATGAGGAGGGGGAGGCAACTTATAGAAATGCAGATTTCTGGCTCGGCTCTCACGAGATTCTGATTCCTTTGGTTAGCTGCGACTCTTAGGGGTTTGAAGCCTCCCAGTCACATGCTGAATTGTTGAATTGCCTGACACATCGACCCAGCTTTCTTGGAGAGTGGGCATCTTGGCGAGTCCTCATCTCAAGTGGCTGTTGTCGGGACACCCAAAAGTGGTTCCAACCTTCCAAGCCCAGCCTTTCCTTAGCAACAATAGCCCTCTACACGTCAAGGGGAATTCTTGTGTAGTGTGAACACCCATTTTACTTCAGTCTCTTATGAGGCAAGTAGCTTCACCTGTTTACTGAAGTGGGCCCCATATTACCCAGTATTAATATGCAAATCACATACAGTGAAAACTCTTGGGATATATCAAGAAGTTCCTCAATATCTTCTATCACTGCAAATTGTGCTTATATGTTTTCTCAAGTGTAGCACTTCTGTCACCCTTAAATGTTAATTCTGCACCAATTTATAAAGGTGTTGGTTCATAGTCTCGGGTAATGTGGGTTTCTTCCTTCCACTGAGTTCTGGAGTGTGACTTAAGGAAGAATCTTAGATTCAGGCCAAAGAAGGAAAGCTTGAGGTCTTTTTCTGACCTCCCTCCAGCGCTGTGCCTGGCGGAGGAGAATGGCTGCACCTGTCTGTTCCATTAGGGGGCGCTCACTCTTTCCAGAGATGGTGGGTACCATTGGTTGACAGCTCAAGTTACTCCTTAAAATTTTTTTAAAAGCCACACTGTGGAAAACAGTATGGAATTTCCTCAAAAAATTAAAAATGGAACTACCTTTTGACCCAGTGATCCCACTTCTGTGAATATATGCTAAGAATTCCAAAACACCAATTCAAAAGAATTTATACACCCCTATGTTCACAGCAGCATTATTTACAATAGCCAAGATTTGGAAATAGCCTAAGTGCCCATCAGTAGATGAATGGATTAAAAAACTGTGTTATATTTATACAGTGGAGTACTATGCAGCAGAAAAAAACAAGGAATCTTACCTTTTTCAACAGCATGGAGGGAACGGGAGACTATTATGTTAAGTGAAATAAACCAGTCAGTGAAAGACAAATACTGTATGATCTCAACTTATAAGAGGAATCTAATGAACATAATAAACCAATGGGCAAAATAGAACCAGAGGTATAGAATCATGGAACAGACTAACAGCTGTAAGAGGGGAGGAAGGAGGTGGAGACTTTGAAAGAAGGTGAAGGATTAGTCAAGGAACATATATCTTTATGTTCCTTGGACTCATGGACACTGACAACAGTGTGGGGATTGACTTTGTAACTGGGAGGCAGGCTGGGTGGAGGGAGGTAGTGAAAGGGGAAAAATTGGGACAACTGTAATAGCATAAACAATAAAACATTAAATTAAAAAAAAAAGTGTGAAATGTACCACGCGCATGAAAGAGTGTATGCGTTGTGTACAGTTGAAAGGCAATAGAGTGAACACTCATGTTTGTCCCTCACCAGGTTCAGTTATAAAACACGATCAGGCCTTTGAGGCTTGGTATGTGTACCTCTCTGGTTGCATTCCCAGCATTCCTTCTTCCCAGAGGTGTCCTCCTTTGGTAATTTTAGTGTTAATCCTTCCTTGATTTTGCTTATGTGTTACCACTTGGATAGGAATCAGGTGGTTTCGTATTTTATTATAGAGTTCCGTGACAGGGGTTACTAGCATGAACTCCAGAGCCAAACTCCCTGGGCTTTCATCTCACTTGTCACATACCAATTGAGCAATACTGGGAAACTAACATATATCCTCTCTGCCTTGCTTTCCTCATCTGTGAAATGGGAGGAACAGTAGTTCCTGCCTTACAGAGTTGTTGTGACAAGTAAAATGAATTTAACTTTATAACAGGCCCTTATACATAATAAATTTTATGACAATGCTATTGTTTACAACACGCTTATGTCCATCTTTCTGCCTATCGGTTCTTCTCACATATCTGTGGTGAAGGAGGTTTTTAAAAAAATTTCCAATCCACTGTGGACTGATAATTTTGAAAAATGTAATAACATTGAATAACTAGAAAAGGGAAATGAAAAACGGACATACAAAATTCAAACTCCAATGTTTTATTGTTAGAATCAACAGAAATAAAATTGCTATGTCAAATTGCTATAAGTGCTTTTAATGATTGCTTTCAATTTCTGTACTTACTTGTCATGAACCAGTAGCAAACAGCTTGCGGACAGCCACCAGCTCACAGACACGGCCCGAGCGGCCCTGCTCTTGAGTCAGGCCTGCTGGTTATGCTGAGCCTTGCAAGAGGCCCATTCCTTTTGCAGGAAGAAAGGTTTGGCTGTCTTTTTTCAGGTGGGCCTAGGGAGGTATTTCTCTCACAGCTACTTTTCACCTGCTAGAAACAGAAATGATTTAAAAACAAACAAACACACTTATTAAGTGCAAATTATTACTAGAAATTAGCTTTCTTTTCCTTTTTCAGAATCAAGAAACAATTTCTGGCCTAACGAATCTTTCTCATAAAGACAAGCAGCTATAGGAGAAATGCAGACTTGCATTTTGATTTTTCTGACTCAGGAACAAGACAAGCACACACTTCTAATTTTCTGAGTCTTGAATTCGATGGTAAGGTCTTTGAAGCCTTCTATTTTCTGTTCCCTCACCTCTTCCCTGCAGCACCTTGGGTCCTGTGGAGGCAGTGGGTATTCACAGGAGAGCTGAGGGACCCGCAGGTGCTATGAGGTTGAACCATGTGAGCTTGCCAACACACTACCATTTTAAACAATAAAAAGACAATCTCATGTGGTCTAATCTAGTTATGTGTCCAAGTTTGACCCATTTCACCTGGCGCCTCTCCCCACAGATCTGCTGAGTAATTCCTTTCCTGGGAATGGAATCTTGCCATTTCTAGGCGTTCATGGAAGCCTCGAGTCCTGGGTTGCGAAGGAAGGCCAGGTGATCTCGTTTTGCTTCTGCATCTTAGTTTTTCACAGCTGTTACCAGAACCTAGGTCCAAGGAGCGACCTTTCCACCATCCCAGGTGTCTGTCAAGGAAGAGTTTGTTATACCGGTTGGAATGGATACACCCTGGCCGATGTGGAAACTGTTAAAGAAAAAAATTACTCATGGCACTTGTTAGAGATGGTAAGGAAGACTTCATGCAAAGGGGCTACTACAATGGGAGTTTTGTAGTGGAGGAGAGAGACCGGGCTCAGCTCTGAATAAAACAAGGAAAAGTGGGGATTTATATAGACAAGAAGCAGGGTGGGGGTCAGTGGGTGGAAAATTACTAAGAGGAGACCTCAGACATAGCTGAATTCTTGTTAAACTGACTCGATAGGATGCTTGTTGAAGGCAGGCCAGGGGGACCCCCGTATCAGCTGGGGGCGGAGAGGGATGAGGAAATTGATCAGATACTGAGGCTGATTATATACGGAGGTAGAGATTCATTCCGAACGGACTTCGCAGGATTCTTGCTAAGACTGGACTCTGTGAGGGCCGAGAGGAAAGGCCAAGGTCAGGCCTCCTTGAGCGGAGGCCTCAGAGGAGCCTGACTATAGTTTGATCAAGAAAAGAATCTTTGTCAGGTTATAACTCTGTTGATCAGTTAGAACTGGGTTCTTTTTTCAAGCTTTTTGTGAATTTGCAGCCTGGGTCATTCTGTCTCCTAAACAGAACATTTCTATAGCGACCCGAGCACATCTATACTTGACTAAAATCAGGATTGAAATCAGACAGTAGTTTAGAGTTCTTCTGAGCTAGAAAATCTATTTATTTTTAAACTATTAATGTTCAAACGAGACTACGGGTCAGAGGCTCTGTCCATCTGATGTGAAAATAACTGTTTTTAATTCTAACAACTGATTAGTTCTGTGGGGAAAAGAATCACAAAGACTGTTAGAATTTCAGTCAAAAATAGTCAGTCTATTGGCTGTGGATTAGCATGTGTGTTTTCCAGGAAGCCTCAAGAGATGGATTTTTACTGTCACCCTTTCTGAAAGAAGGAACATGTCAGTTTCCACCTGCTGAAATCTGCCTTAGAAAATGCCTGCCTGCCACGGGCTCTCAAACCGAGGGACGAGCTGCCAGGGGCTGGCACAGGTTACAGATCCTGTGTTCAGAGACGTGGGCTTGAGCGAGCAGGAGAGGGCAGAGGCGCAGCCACTCTATGGTAACCTTAGCCTCATTCCTCCATGTGCCTTTCAGACACACACACTTGCTCAGCCTTGTACACAGCTACGTTCATAGGACCGCACACATGTAGACCCAAACACAGAGGTCACCCACAAACTACACAGACCCACACTCACAGCGTATGCCCTGCCACACAGCCCACTGCTTGTAGAAAGGGAGTACGGACAGGAAGGTGGTGAACTCAATCTCAGCTTCATTAGTCAACAGTATTTCAGATGGGGTTAGGGTCAGGAAAACCATCACGCAGAAGAGCGTGAGTCAGAGAAGTGGCCAGAGGGACACGTTAGGAGGCAGAGCAAGAAGCAGACTGAAGCCTGAGAGGAGGACATTGCTTAGGGGGGTGTCCGTGGGAATAATTTAGTGGTATTTTGGTCTGGGTAATAGAAGTTTGAGTCTAAAGTAGCTGTGTGACTTTGGGGCCGTCACTTTACCTCTCTGGGTCAGTTTTTCTATTGTTAAAAGGTGACCATTGTAATAGCATGGTCGTTCTCAAACTTTAGCTTCAGTCAGCATCACCTAGAAGACTTATTAGAGCAGGTTGCTGGGTGGCAGCCCCAGAGTTTCTGACTCAGTCTGTGTGGGGTGGCGGCTCCGTAATCTGTGTTTCTAACAAGGTTCTAGGTGATGCTACTGCTGCTGGCCTGGGGACCGCACTTGGAGAAATACTGGGGTAGAGGAACTCCCTGGTCCTCATGAGGTCTGAAGTTCTGTAACTATGGACTAAATATAGCTTGAAGTTCTTGCACTTATCACCTGATGGTGATTTTACTCTGCAAGGGCCATTTGGCAATGTCTGGAGACATTTTTGATTGTCTCGAATCAGGGTGTGTGGTTACTGGCATCTTCTAAGTAGGGGCCAGAGATGCTGTTAAACACCTTACAATGCACAGGGCAGCCCCCACAACAAAGACTTATTTGGTTTAACATGTCGCTGTAGCTTGAGAAACCCTACTCTGTGTGATCGGGTTCAGCTAGATTTGAATTTGTATACGTGTGGTGGTGAGATCGACGCTGACTCTTTCACTGCCCCGAAAGAAAAGGCCCACAGCAACTACCTGATCCTCTGTGAGCTAGAGTTTGCTCCTTGCTCCAGGATTTCAGTCAAGGCTCACCAGGACAATTGCGACTCTTGGGAAGCTTGCAGATCTCAGATCCCAGGGAAGCTGCCCAACAAAGCAGAAGGGCTGGCTCCCAGCAGGGCGCTTTCCCAAAGCAGCATCTCTCCAGGACCCGGCAGGCCCTGCACTGGGTGGGGACAGCACCAGGTGTTGATTGCATTGTGTTTCCTTCCTCTGCTTCCAATCCACGGGCCAGCAAATGAAGGTGGCCCTTGAGGGTTCTGATTAGGAGCTTCATATATCAAGCCCCTAAATTTGCAAAGTGTTGTAAGCCAGACAGGCTCTGTGTATGCATATGTGTGTGCGTGCGCATGTGCATGTGCGTGTGCCTGTGTGATGAGAACCACATATTCAAACCATTCCCTATTTCTGCACCTCATCCTGCCAATTACAATCTGCTTGGTGGTGTGAAACTGACAGCCGGCAGCAGTGATGGAGACAGGAGAAGGAGGAACAAGGGCTTTGTGCATTCTCAGCTTTAGAGACAATGTTCAGCGGGGTGGACAGGCATGTAACTGGCAGGTTTAGGAATCAGTAAAAACCAAGAACTGGAAGTCCTAATTTATTGTCTGTTTCAATACTGGGCTAGACACAGGCTATTTAATATAATGCATTGTTTACAAGTGGAGGAGAGTGGAAGTTATTGATGCATTACAAATGCAGGCAAATGCATCTCATAAGCCAAGGGGTAGGTAATAACAATTGCAGAAGACTAAATTTGACTTTAATCCCCTGAAGAATGGCATGCACACAGCTTAAAATGATAAAAGCTGGAGAGGGTGGGGGACAGGGAAAGTAGGGAGGGAGAGGAGACTAGGGGAGATGGAGGGGCAGGGGTGAGAGGGAGAGGGAAGGAAAGAGAGAGAGAGAGAGAATCAAGAGAAAAGCTAATTTTCTCCTGGGAGTAAGTATTTCTTGATTAGAAAATAGAGTGGAAATGGAAAGAAAAAAATATTTTTTTAAACCTTGTTTTGATAAACAGCACCACGCTTGGCAGAGTGTTTTCTGTAGCAGATCTGGCGTCATGGTCAAGCAGTTTGGAGTGATTTAAAGGCCTGCCAATCCTCTAGCTAATCCCAAAGGCAGAAATAGAAAACAGGTCCTGGTTTGATTAGCAGACATAGGCTATCTGTGTCGTCCCCTCGGGTCGTTAGAGCCATGGCCACAGTGGCTGGTGTAAACAAACTTGCTTTATATTTGTGGTTAAAATTCCCCACTGTCCACACAATGCTTTGGACCTAGTAGGCCCTGTGAAGGCTGGCGAAGTGGACATGGGGCGTTGCAGACACCCGTGAAACAAGGATGGACTGGACCCCATATTTCAGAGTCTCAGCAGCAAAAATTCCTTTAGAGTAAGAAAATCGGGTCCACTCTCCACCCACATTGAAATCTCCTCTGCAAGAGTATTGACCACGGTGTCTAAATTCTGAGTAAAAAATCATGTGACAGGACCGCCCTGACCTTGGAGGCAGCCTGCGCCTTTATGGGCTGGGATTTCATAGCAGTCAACATTTATTGGGTGCTTACTATGTGGCAGTCACTGTGCTAAAATAGCCATGTGATGTGTCTCTCTTTATGCTGATAGCCAACTAGGGAGATATTAAGCATCGTTTCCTTTTAAAGATGTGGAAACTAAGGCACAGTTTTCACAGCTGGTAACTGGAGGAGGCTTACTCTGTAGGGTATACTTGTCACTGTTGAGGATGTTCTTCCTGGGTTGACCTGGATTTTGCTTGCATTCCCACCCAGTGGCCTCACCACTGTCGTCCGTCCCATGGGCTGCCGTGCCCAATGCTGGATTTCTACTATCAACATGGTTCACATTTGCCTGGTTTATGAATGTGTTTGCAGTGTACCATCTGCCCTCTCTGGTGATCCAGTGGCGAACAGAGGGAGAAAGAAGATTGGCACTGGAAGATCTTTCCATGACAGCTTTCTGACGGTGACAGCCAAGCGTCTCCAGGCTGGGTCATGGAGCCCAGGGAGTCCCTGGTCATCATTGCAGGAAGGAGTTATTTGTGGATCACTCCAAGATAAACAACTGAACTTACTCTGGAGAACAGTGGTCTCAGTGACCCCATCTGTGTGCTGAAGCTGGTTGAATCCTGAGGGGAACCAGTAATTTCACCTCTCTAGGCTAACCCCAAAAGGACGAGCCCTCAGTAAACATTTGCCGGCTATCTGATCTGACAGCGTTGCAGGGGACGGTAAAGCTGCCCACCCTTGTCCTCGGAAGGGCTGAGCCTGGGGAGAGAAAAAACAGTTTTTATTTGGAAGAATGATCTTGACCATTTGCCTATGACTTTGGGGTAAGTAGACCGCACAGCCTGGGGTCCTGTTCCCTTGCAACTGGCTTATATTTTTGTGCTTCATGTTTGATGGGTGTTAGCCCTGGAGTCGCAATGGGGTCTTTGCTAGCTCATGGTTTCCAATGGGAATGGATGGACAAGTCACTTTCTTTCTCTGGGACAACTAAATCCTCCTAGATGCCTCAAAGAGAGAAGCTAGAGTATTCCACACAACATATAAGGCATACCCCACACCATTTTGATTATTTTCTTTTCTTTCTGAGAGCTAATGGCACCTTAATTTTTGTAACAAGCTTGGAAAAACCAAAGGTATCTTTGTCCTCTCTCCTGAGTCTCACATCCAATCGATTGCTTCTAGTGACCTTATCTGGGAAACGCCTCCTAGGCCAGTTCAGGATGGCATGGTCCCTCATTTGAACAATTACAGGAATCTCCTAACTGGTTTTCCTGCCCCCAGCTCTCAATCAATTTCGCTCCTGCCCACCAGCAAGGAGAGCTTCCTAATGCGGCTTTTCTCCCTGCAGGTTTTCAAGCTGTACCCCGAGGAGCCCTAGGGTTTCCCAGAGATGTCATAAGGCCTTTTCAACAAGTCTGGAAGGGGTCTCTGGGCACCCTCATTGCAATTCAACCAGTTCCAATGTAAAATTTTTTTGAGATCTGAAAACTGAAAAGACTTAAAAAGCCATAGAGGATCACCTCTACTTTTTATTTGTTGTAGGACTTTTGCGTGAGATTTCACTTAGAGAGATCTGTTGCTGATTTTTTTGAAAATCTTGGCCCAAAACACAGACCTCACTGAAAAAACTGTAAGATGGAGTCTGAGTCTAGATTAAAAGTTCTTCAGGGAGGGTTTGAGAAACCATTAATTCAAGTCACTTCTTTGGTCCCCAAAGGCTAGTAGGACCTGGGGATAGGTGGGGGATGGATGCAGGGGGAGTAAAGAGAATGAACGGACACATTGGTTGAGTTGACTCAAATCACTGGAGAGGCAACAGCAGAAATTGTTTGAGCTGAACCTGAAATCTAACAGAGGAATCCCTTCGATGCCCCTACCACAAACCAATGAAAGATGATTTTTTATTCCCTTGCTGTTGGCAGGGTGAAGTACTTTGGAAGTCTAGAGAAGGAAAGGATATCTGATGAGTCCTTGTTTCATTTGTGTTTTACAAGCAAGGCCAAAGAAGGCAAGAGCTCAGTTCAAGTAGAATACAAGAAACGAGGCATTTGTTCCCCAAATCTCTTTCTAGTCTCTGGTACGAAGCACTTGAGGTTTCCCAAAGCCAGAGTCAGATGTGCACTGTCCTGGAAAAGTGATGACCTTTGTTCAAGAATCTTTACTGATTCAGGTTATCATGCACATACCAACACTTGTCTGGCACAGATACTTGGAACCAACGAGTCAGTGACTGTAAAAGAAAATCTAACATTTACCAAAATGCATCCTTTATGCAGGGATTCAAAGCAGGTCAGTCTGATGGCAACGCCTGTGTTCTCCCTGTCATAGCATGTCGCCGAGGACATTTAGAAACTGTAATTACTCTACAATATGAGGTGTTATTATTATTATTCCCTTAGTGTTTGAGGGAGCATGAAACTACAGGTCTCAAAGAAGAATGACATTGCATTTTAAAAATGATTTTATTATGCCCTTGCCAAAAAAGATTTAACTCAGTCAGAATAAAGGACATGGAGCTGATAACAAGAGGAAGATGACAAGAACCAAGTAATTAAAGGGAGTCAGGAAGCATGGATGGTCTCCTACTTACGATGGTTTGACTTGAGATACATAAACGTAATGAAACATAATGGTTTCAACATTCTGATGGTACTAAAGCGATACACATCCAGTGGAAGCTGCACTTTGAAATTCGAATTTTGATCTTTTTCTGGGCTCCTGCTATGCATTGAGGTCGTTACTCTCTCATGATGCTGGGCAGCAACAGTGAGCCGCAGCTCCCAGTCAGGCGTGTGACCTCGAGGGTGAACAACTGGTACTCTACACTGTAGAGTCCACAGGGTTACTGTGTGGCCAGCATATTGTTGTTTTTTTAAAAAAAAATACTGTGTTCTGAGCACCTTTAAGGTAGGCTAGGCTAAGCTATGATGTTCAGAAGGTGTATTAAATGCATTTTCTACTTATATTTTCAACTTATGATGGGCTTATCAGGACACAACCCCATTTTAAGTCGAGGAGCATTTGCGCTTAAAAATTGGAAAATGTAGGCTAGATAGCTGTTTGTCCTGACTCCTAAGAACCAGTTGTGAACATCTCTTTCAAACTCCATGTTCAGTGATATCATGTTGGGAGTAACAATGGTGGGAGTATTTATACCACAGAAATTGGCAAACACTTCAGGCCAGGGATTTTTTTTTTCCTCCAGGGGAGCTGGTTGTTAGATGTTTACCAGCAGCACCCCTGAGCTAAGGACTGTCCTACAGCTAACAGGGTGTGCTTCTGGCATTTGGATCTGTTCTCCATGGAGTGCTGGCTCTCAGCTCCCCGTGTTCAGGGGCATGGTTTCCATTCTGACTGCTAGAGGCCATGGTGATGGCATCACCCCGGAGGGTGAGTGGTAAAGATGTGAGTTTTCAGGGAACAAGACACCCCAAAGCTGGCTTAAGCAAAAAGAGAAAGTCATCAGAAGGATGCGTGTCTTTCATAAGAACCCAAGGACATCTGGGTCTCACAAAGGACTGGAACTAGCAATTGGAAAGTTTTCTTTCCCTGGCTGGTGTGGCTCAGTGGGTTGAGCACTGGCTTGTGAACCAAACAGTTGCCAGTTCAATTCCTGATCAGGGCACATGTCTGGGTTTTGGGCCAGGTCCCAGGTTGGGGGTGTGCAAAAGGCAATCAATGTTTCTCTCCCTTCTTTCTCCCTCCCTTCCCATCTCTCAAAATAAATAAACAAAAATTTTCAAAAAGTTTTCTCTCTTCTTCTCTCCCTCTTCCTCCCTGCTATTCTCATTCTGCTTCTGAGTATCTGCTTCATTCTTTCCCCCTGCCGACCACATTTCTCAGGTCTAGTTCCATATGGACCTAATAGCATTCGCTTGGTCTTGACCACGTCCCAGTTTAAGTACTCAAAGGAGGCTAGCTAGAATTTCTGAAACAATGACTGTTTCTTGGAAGACAGAACCTGGTTGGCACAGTTTGGGTCAGGTGGTCGTCCTTGATCCAGCTGGCTGTGGTTGAGAGCATGAGGTCACTTGCCATTGCTTACTCAACAGGAAGAAGATTGGGAGAAGATTCTCTGACAAAGTGGCAAGGCAGGAAGACAAATTGACTAAAACGTCTGTTATAAGTATGCATTAGTGTCCCTTGGTATTTGTATCAATACTGAGGAGTGAGGATGCCAAAGCTGGACAAGACACACCGCGTTTGTTGGATTTCCCTTTGAATGTGCATAGTTATCCCCTGAAAATAATGAATTGTAGTAAAGAAAAAAAAAACCAACTCTGTTCTTCATCTGCAATGTTCATTTTTCAGATAATTCATTCCAAATGAAAGAAAAGGGAAGAACAGTGAGGGATGGGTAGGACAAAAAGGAACCATGACAGTGAGGAAAAATATTAAACAGTCCTCTGACCTGAGCCCTGTCTCTTGAAAGTGGGCATGGAATTTTTCCAAGACAGATAACTCTACATCACATTTAAATCTTGAATGTTAAAGTTGGGTGCAACACTTTTTCGATGAAGAAATTCTTAGTGTATTTGTGTTATTCCCCCACTTTTCCACACTGATAAAATGGGAGACAGAGTTATGGAGAAAGGATTGGGGTAAGCTTTCTGTGTGCTGCTTGCCTGGGACTAGGCACAGAACACCTTGTTGGGAGGGATGGTAAGGCAACTGTGAAGGAGCCACGTAATGATATTGGTGTGTGATATGCGCTAGCGTGTTTGGGATGCAGACATGATTGCTACTGTGGTTTATTGAACACCTACTACGTACCAGGCACTGCTTCAAATGCTACCCATACATAATTTCTAATCCTTGCGACAGCCTTGCAGTATAGATGCCTGTATTATCATTTTTATTTTGCAGACTGACAGCTGGGGTTCTGGAGAGAGCCAGGGCTGCATAGTTGGTGCATGGCTGGGCCAGGAATCAGATCCATCTCTCTGGCTTCAAAGCCCATCCCTCCCACCCCCTTTTGTCACATTATTCTCCTTCCAGAAAAAGAGTCAGAGGTGGAAAAAGGAATCAAGTGCAGAGACATCTGCAAAGTTACCGAAAAAATAGAAAGGTAAGGGCTTATTTTCATTTTAAGGACTTCTTTTCATTAGTATTTCGCTTAGGATTTATGTTCATTTCAGTTACTATGTGGTGATGAACATATACCTTATTTGAAGTTGACATCGTCAACAGTTATAAAACAGGTAATGCCAGGCCTTTAGAAATCTCTCTTTGAACATGAAAAAAATATATGTATGAATACATTTTATTCCTTTGGGTAATTGGCCCCTGATATAAAACATTTTCTCACTCTCACTCAGTGAAGTGAGCAACCGACACTCGGAGTGAGCGCAGTGGGCAGGGTGAGGGGTCCCTGCGTGGACCGAGGTTGAGAGGCAGAAACCCTGCTTCTGGGGCACTGGCTTCAAACCAAAGAACAGTGCTCCTCACCATTTGCCATACATTTGTCTTTTTAGCATTTCTTCTCCCCTTGAGAGTAAAGCAAGAAGACATACCTTTTATTTTTAAAAATTCTGTAGAAGTGAAAAGCCCTCTAGGACGGGTGTTCAGAAAGCCAAGAAAAAACATTGATGGTTTATTGCTCTGAACTTTGAAATCTTTGTAGCTGGATATCATTATTTTTCTATATTCCTGATGCTTGGATGTTTTGTATATATTGTTAATATCACACTGCAACTAATTCAGGTCATTTGGAAATAATTTCAACCACAGAGCCAGATATTTTGGGGAATAATAAAAATTCCCACTTGAAAATGGATTTTTATACCATATTTTAAAAAATGGTGGTGACCTGTACATAACACAAAACCCACCATTTTAACAATTTTAAGGGTACAGTTCAGTGTGGTCAAGCAAATTCACATCATTGTGCCATCCCCACCATCCATCTCCAGAACTCTGTCTTCTCAAACTGACACTCTGTACCCGTTTAGACACTCACTCTCCCTTCCTCCCAAGCCCCTGACAACCGTTATTCTACATTCTGTCTCTATAAGTGTGATTCTAGGTGCCTCATATAAATGGAATCATATAGTATTTGTCCTTTTGTGACTGGCTTCTTTCGCTTAGTATAGTGTCTTCAAGGTTTATCCACGTTGTAGCACGTGAGAATTTCTTACCTTCTTAAGTCCAAACAATATTCTGTTGTACAGATGGACCCCATTTTGTTTACCCATGCATCCACTGATGGGGTTGCTTCCACCTGAAAAAGGCTTTTAAAATAATGTTTCTAGCTGAGAACCAATATTGATTGTTGACTCATAGAGACAAACTGTTTTAAGTCTGCTTTATGGAACCATCAGAAATACTTTGATAAATGCCATTTTATAGACACAGGGTTCAAACATTTCACAGAGCATTGTAGTCACGGTGCTCAGATCTAGATCTAAACCAAGTCGGGGACAAAATATTCTGGCAGCACAGATTCTGTTATTAAAATACATTCGATTGCCAAGCATAGATTCTGCCTATGATAACTTACCCTCAACTGATCCTTAGAAAGTAAAAGGTGTATTAAGACAAAAATATAGAATTGGTTTTCTAGGATCATCTATCTTTGAAACTTTTATGCTCTTAATTTAGTCTTGGATACGATTACAGTGTTTTATCAGAATCAGAATGCAAGGAGAGCCCACTTTGGTTTAGGGCAGATTTGGCAAGCTCGTAGCAACACACAGAGGATGTGAAATGGTTAAAAATCCAATCTAGGGCTCTACACACAGTGAGGGGTAGTGTGCAGGAAGGAGCAAGCCAGAAATGCTTTTGCAGAGGTAGGGAAGGGAAACAATTTCTATTTGGATTCACGAGTTACTGTTGCTGTTGAAAGCAGCATGGTTATAAATTCCCTATCTTCCTTGAGGATTGGGCGGGGGGAGGGAACACAGAAGTATTCAGGGAGAGACAGAAAGCCACAGTCACATAGGAGAAAAAAGCCCGTCCCGAGGTGATAAATAACTGGCAAATAGGCATTCAACAGAGAGCACGGAAAGAAAGGCAAGCAGTGTTCTGTAACCACAATAGAGGATGATGCTTTTAAAAATCGGAGGCCAAGAGACAGCTATTTTCTGAAATTAGTAATAATGACACTGATATCAGGAAGTAACCATTCCGGCACAGAGTGGGATGGAACAAGAACAGCTTGGGACACAGAGCATCGGCAGGACCTGGGCTGTGTGAGAAGAAAATAGATCCTCACAGGACCAGAAAAAGGCCATTCCCCGGTTCCCGGAAGAGGGGAGACTGGTTGTTAATATCAGAGCCCTGCTGCATATTTCTTCCTCTTGTTATGCTGTTTGTTATGTTTCAGTGAACTGCATATTGTAGTTCTCCTTCCATAGGAGAGATTCGTTGATGTCCAGCCGATCTTTGTGGTGTCTTTGTAACACCCTGAGTTAGAGAGTCTCTTCAGGTGTTCTTGCAGACTGATTTGTGAACCATCTGGAGCCTTCTAACTTCTGCAGGCGAGAGTCCGGTCCCGAGCATCATCCTTAATGGAAGAGGACCTTCGCCTGGAGTATCCCTGTCTGTGTGTGCTGCACATTACTACGCTACTATCTATGGAAGTGGTAATTTCGCCTCAGTTTACTGCCTCTATAGGTTTCTGCATTCTACTGTCCTTTTTGTTCTTTCCAGCTCTCTCTTGATATTCCTAACCACCTCAGGAGATGCAACACAGGACTGGGGAGACATACGCCATACTAAGAACTGAGCCCTCCAGATGGCTTTGCTCTTGAATATTAAACAAGAAAAGACTGGAGAGGCTAGTAATCACTAGACCGACACTGGGAAAGGGGTAGAGGCCATTTGCAGTGATGATGCAGCAGCCTGAACATGGGGCAGGGAACATCCACAGCTAGCTGCAGGTCAGCAGCTGCGTCTGGAAACTTATTAAAACAATCAGTCTTTTGAGTTGACTAAGTCTTTCCTCCCAATGCCTGTTGACACACCTGGGTGTGGAACAGTGCTCAGCTAAGGTGACATGTCCCTTTGGCAGGGCTGCTCCACGCCAGCAGGTGTCCCCTGTACTCACTGTCCTGAGAAGCCAGCAGGCCTCCTGTCTTCCATGTATGAAGACACTTAAAACTACTTTTCTCCCCAAATTCATTTTGGGGGGGGCGGGGAGGAAAGGGAAGATGGCTAAGGACAGGCCCATGAGCTAACTGCCTTTTATTTTTAGTCGTTTGCTTAAGGACCTGGCTTCTGGGACGCCATATGGTTTTTGTTCATTGAGTTCTGAGTCACCAGTGGTTTTCTGGATCACCTCAGACGGAACAGTTCCCTTAGCCTCTGTTTTGGCATCTGAGAACTGGAAAATTCCAGGTCATTTCTCTGTATATTTCATAGGGGTATAAAACAACCAATAATACTATGTTCTGTACAATAAAATGAGTAGCTCTGGGAAAAGAGTCTAGACTCAGTTTTCTATGATGTTTTCATAAGGTGAAAGGCAACTTGAGAACATTTACTCTTGGGCGCCCCCCTATTACCTAGGGCAGAGCTACAGTCCAGAGAGAGTACATGACTTGATGAAGGTCATAGAGTGGCTTCATGGGAGAGCTGGCTTTAGGACTCAAAGCCTCTGTTTCTCAAATCATGTCCCCCACGACTCCCATTATCCTTGCACTTTCCCCATGCCTTTGTGTAATGTATCTTGTCAATTCTGAAGTCCCAGACCTTTAGGTTTCTGTGAACACCACTCAAAAATGATTCTGCATAGATTTGATTGTAATTAAAATTGCTTTTCCTTAACAATGTGGTAAGATTGACATTTTTAGCAGCTTAAGTCCTTTGTAAAATTTCCTGACAGATTATTTTCTTTATTCAGATAAAACCTGTGTTCTATTTTGAATGGTTGAAGAATTAGACTTTTTTTCCTTTTTGCATTTAGAGTTTGAGGCAATTAGAGCCACAAATTAATTTCTCATATTAAGAGGAATGTTTTGTCTTCCAGCCTGCACCTGCTCAACCCCATTTCCAGTGATTTGTAGGTTGTAGTATTAAAGAGGAAGAGGAAATACTTAGGCAAGGTCAGAGGGAATCACTAATGGCTAATCAATAACTAGGGAGTATTTCAAAACTCTAAAGAGACATGGCATAGTGTGGCAACAGTGGGACCACTTAGTTGTGGTTTCACTTATGTGGGGTTACCGGAAGGATCCAGAATTGACTATTAAGTATCAAACATCTCTCCCTTTGTGTCTTTTAGTCACTTCAAACTCAACCACAATGTCATGTGTCCCCCTCACCTCTCTGCCCCCACCCGCCAAACTTGCTTCTTCTCTTGTATTTCCAGTCTTTGTTAAGAATGTCAAAGTCCGCAGCCACCTGGGCCAGAAACCTGGGCACTGGCCTTGGTGCCTCCTTTCCTACTCTGTCTCATGCACAACGGTTGTCTTCTTACCCAGTCCCATTCCTTCCCTCCCCCGTTGCTCCCAGAACTTAGGTTTCCTTTGGGGAATTACACCCCCACTTTGTATTTGCTATGAGATTTGGGTAGCATTTACCCTGTCCCTTGCCCAACCGTGGGCCCTGATTAGTCATTGTTAACCCACAGAATCCCATCTCTCCTGCCCTGGAGATTGGCTCGGAGGTCCAAGCCCATCACCCCCGCCCAGAGGTTGGTTCAGTTTGGCCCAAATAGAGTGAGGGGCTTTTGTATAATTTTGAAAGAAGGAAACCCTTTTTTTTTTTGTTTTGAATGAGGTGGTATGCAAACACGAGGTCTAGAGAACTGGAGCCTGTTTTGCCTCCATGAAGAAAGGCAGCGTGAGGATACAGCCCATTCACGCAGGAGAGCAGAGCCAAGCAAAAATTATAAAGAAACAGAGTCACGGTCTAGGGCCTCACTCATTGCTGGATTTTTTCACTATATGAGTGACCCAGTTTCCTTGATTGTTTATGCCAGTTTGTGTTGGATGTTCTGACAATCAAAGTATCCTTAGCGTATTAACACACTACTCTCCAATTATTCATCCCATCCTATTAATTTTGTTTCTTTAATAGATCTCAAATCCAGCCTCCCTCTGTTCTCCTTAGTGTCACTAGATAATTCACTGGACAGTCACTAGACAGGCCCCGACTTAATTTTTGAACTGACATTTTTACTATTGAGAAACTTTCTGATAATGCAGAAACCTGATAATTCAGAGATTAAAAACCTGACTGATGATTCCCAAAGCTATCAAATATGTGGAGTGTTGCCCTGGCTGGGTAGCTCAGTCGCTTAGAGCATTGTCCTGATACGCCAAGGTTGTGGGTTCGATCCCTGGTCAGGGCACATACAAGAATCAATCAATGAATGCATAAATACGTGGAACAGCAAATTGATACTTCTCTATCCTTTCTGCTGTCTAAAAATTCAATAAATAAAAAAATTTAAAAACCAATTATATGAAGTGTTTTACATTTTACAGAAAGGTCTTATATAAATAAGGTCCTTTCTTAGTTTCTTCTAGTTCCCCAGCCTCTCCTTCTGTACCCTTTGTCACATGCTTCCCACTGCAACCCCGCCATGTTTCTTGAAGTTCCTCGAGTTCCATACTCTTTTATGACCCTGTGTTTTCAATTTTTTAAAAATACTTATTTTCTTATTGTGGTAAAATCACATAACATAGAATTTACCATCCTAACCTTTTTTAAGTGTACAGTTCAGCCGTGCTAAGTATATTCACACTGTTATAAAATTGATCTCCAGAACTTTTTCATCCTGCAAATCTGAAACTCAATACCCATTAAACAATTCCCTTTACCCTCCGCCCCCATCCCCTGTAATCACTAGTCTACTTTCTGTTTCTATGACTTTGACCACTTTAGATACCTCATATAAGTGAAGTTATACAGTGGGTTTTTTTTTGTAACTGGCTTATTTCGTTTAGCATAGTATCTTCACGGATCATCTACATTGTAGCATGTGGTAGAATTATCGTCCTTTTTAAGGCTAACATCCAATCATGTGTATATACCATATTTTGTTTGCCCATTTATCCATTGATGCACATTTGGGTTGCTTTTACTTCTTGCCTTTTGTGAATAATGCTGCTATGAACATGGGTGTGCAAATACCTCTTCAAGATTCCACTTTCAATATTTTGGATATATTCAGAAAAGTGAAATTGCTGGATCATACGGGATTGACTGTATTTAATCAGACTGCATAAAGCCTGCGGGAGCCATCTCCATGCTGACCTCTGCAGGTAGGCTGAGATTTGGTGTTTGCCTGAGCTTAACATCAATAGCGCTACCCTGCTTACTGATGTGTCTGGCCCACAGTGAGGTAGCTGCTGTATTCCTGAAGGTGGAGACGTGCGTGAACTAATGCCCAGCCCAGCAAGGAGGGCTGGGGGAAGGTGAAGGGCCACAGTCACAAAGAAAGCCTGGAGCCTCAGGGACGGCAGGTGGCGCTAGCCTGCACGGCAGGGAATTGCAGGACTCTGGGGCAGGAGCAACCTCAGAGACCACACAGTGCGCCGTTCACGGGTAAGCGCCCTCACACAGGAGGCCAGAGAGGTTAAGTGACTTGCCCAAAGTCATTCCGATAAGCAGAGCCTCGGTGAGAATGCAAGTGTCACAGCGGACTGGCTAGTGTTCTGCTCATGGTACCACACATTGGGCACCTGTGTAGACAAGGCGAATTTGTGGAGGTCAAACCAAGGACGGTCTGCCATCGTAAGGGCTGAGAGTCCATGGGTGGGTCAGGAGAGAAGCTGTGAACCAAAAGTTATTGAGATGGGGCAGAGAATGGGGCGTCACATCGCTCAGGGGCCCTTCAGTCCAGTGACAGATCTTATCCAGTGGCTTATTAACTCAGTGTTTACTACTATGTGTGAATGTTTGCTTATGATGAATAAGGCTGATTTCCTTCTTTTCTCTGCCCTTCCTTTTCCTTCTTTTTTCCATCCCTTTTTGCCCTCCCTCCCTCCCTGACCAGCTCGTTCCCCTTGGTTCTTTTCTGAGCACCACCCTCATGTTGGACATTGTGTGCCGCTGACCCATGGGTGAGAGAGCTTAGTTTCTGTGGTCCAGGGACACGCAGCTCGGAGGAGGGATGAGGAGGGGTCTGGATCCTGTTGGGGGGTTAATCTTTGGTTTGAGCTCTTCTTTACCTGGAAATAATAATAAGAAGAACTTCTAAGATAACTCTGGGAATAAAATAAGATGCTCTTAAAGGCGGTCCCTACAAGTCAGAGTGAGAAACACTTACATATGATTTCTACACATTTATCTTTTCCCCTCTTCTCTGATACCTCCTTGAATGGGTTTATTCATATCTGACCTTCATTGAACTTTCATCTACATTCACACATTTTCATAAGCCACAAGCAAGCCGAAGGACCACACCTGCAGATACATATTTATGCAGTGACATTCCTCCACAAACATCCCTGGGTACAGCTTATGTAGCAACATGTATATGCAGTTATTATCTGAACTACATAAAACATACACATAAATGCACACATAAAAAAAGCTATTTTGGTACTTGCTTAACCGTGTTTCGGCTGAGGAAAGAGAGTTCAGTGCTTTCTTAAATAATGACAATGACAAAAATACTTGCAGAAATGCGACCAGATTTCAAGTGGTTTATAACTTTGATTGTGTCAACTCTCTGAGCAGAGTTCATTCAGAGAAAATATTTGGGGAAAATTTGGGATCTCATCAAAAGAGCCAATAAAAATCTGGTCTACTCTCTCGGAGGAGAACCCAGAGTGTGCACAGCTTCATCCGGGCTCCGGCAGGGTGCCTTGCAGGTCTCCACTAGAAACCCTTTCTTTGTTGTCACCACTGGCTTATTGATTTGTTTCTTCCACTAGACCACGAGTCTCCTAAGGCACCCAGGGTCATAGTTTTCTTAGTGTTCCCTGCCTTTAGCACAATGCTTGATTCATAGCAGAGGCTCAACATATATTTGTTGACTAATCAATGTGAGCGATATTTTGAATGATCAAGCAACTGTGATATGTATGTATAACGGAATTCTACTCCACCATAAAAAATAAGGAAATCCTGTCCTTTGACACAACAGGGATGGACCTTGAGGGCTAAATGAAATACATCAAGTAAAGACAATTATTATATGATCTTCTATGTGAAATCGAAAAAACCCACACACATAGAAGCAAAGATCAGATTTATGTTCGCCAAAGGTGGGGGGTGGGGTAGGGGAACTGGGTGAAAGTGGTCAAAAGGTACAAACTTCTAGTTATAAGTAACTTCTGGGGATGCAATGTACAGCACTGGTAACTCTAATTAACAGTACCATTTGTGTATTTCAAAGTTGCTGAGAGAGACGATCTTAAAAGTTCTCATCACAAGGAAAAAATTTGTAACTGTGTGAAGTGAGATGTGTTAACAAAGCTGAGGATGACAATCATTTCACAATATCGGTGTGTATCAAATCCCTGCACTGTGCACCAAAGAGCATGCCATGTTTTATGTCAATCATATCTCAATAAAACTGGAAAAAAGTTGAGAAAATTAATTGCTCTAACTAACATGAGCAGAAGGGAAGAGCACACAAAGGTAACACTCTCAGTTCTGGCGCATTCCCTCTCTCTTGTGTTGAAGCTAATGTGACTGGAATCCCTCAGCCTCTATTTCAACCTCCTCCTCTCTGAGGTGCCTGTTATGAGTCTGGAAAGCCCAAAACAACAGTCCCAGGCTCCCTTGCAATTACATTTCTGGGTATGATTTAGATGATACCAATCAGCTGCACTAGAGGGAGACTTGTAGTTGAAGCTGACAAGAGCAGGAGGCTGCATTGGCAGTGGGGTTTTGGACTCTTCGTTGTAATGGCAGCATCCTGACCTGGCCAGGAATTTTCTGATTGTGGCAGGAAACTTGGCAGTTCAGTTCTGCAGTGTGACTTCGGTAGTTGCTTTTGGAAACTCAGTGTAGACACTGTCTCTGAAGCTTTCTGTCTCTGATACCATGAACCATGTTGTAAATTCCTTCCTGTTCAAATCAGCGAGACGGAGTCATGTTCTTTCTGACTTATCCTGACCCACGCACACTGTGGCAGGGACAGATGGCATTTGTGTTTAAAGGTTAGGGAAGCCGGTGGAGAGTTCACATGAGACGGTGAGCCTTCTCATTACTATATCCATGTGAAATAGTTATGAGATACAAAGACTGCCCATGTTCTCAAATAATGAAATCTGATGTGTTATTTGAGATACAGAGTTGAAGAGGACCAGTTGGCTTGCAGTTTAGTTAATCCGCTAGGAGGCTGTTTGGCTCCAAGTCTAGTAAGAATGCAAAAGAAAGCAGAAGACAGGTGACATGCTGGGAGCCACAGTGGTCAGGGACTGTAGGAGGGTGCTATGGGCTAAATGTTTGTGTCCCCTGCAATTCCTATGTTGAGGTCCTAAGTCCCAATATGGTGGTGTTTGGAGATGCAGCCTTTGGGAGATCACTGGATTTGGATGAGCTCATTAGTGGAGCCCTCCATGATGGGATTGGTGTCCTTATAAAGCGATAAAGAGACTAGAACTTTCTGCCATGGGAGGACGCAGTGGGAAGGCAGCCAGCTGTCTGCGAGGCAGGAAGAAGGCTCTCACCAGGCACCAGACCTACTGTCACCTTGATTGTGCACTTCCCAGCCTCCGGAAATGTGAGAAATAAATGTTTGTTGTTTAAGCCACTAAGTCTATGACATTTTTGTTATAGGAGCCCAAGCTAAGACAGAGGGTTAGCTGATGCAGCAGTGAGCAAACAAAGTTCTTGCCCTCATGGGGCTTACCTTCAGGTAGGGGATTATAGACAGAAATGGCAAATATATACTATGTCAGGTCAATTCAATGACAGTTTAATGTGTGTTTGCTCACTTTTTCAGGGCGTTTTAAGAGCATGTGTGCAAATGGTCTATCCTTTTGTGATCTCCTAATAACACCCAGTCATCAATAAATGCTTGCTGACTTACTACTTAAG
This sequence comes from Mormoops blainvillei, assembly GCA_004026545.1. NCBI lineage: Eukaryota > Metazoa > Chordata > Mammalia > Chiroptera > Mormoopidae > Mormoops > Mormoops blainvillei. Next base: position 364,732 of record PVJD01000361.1, on the reverse strand, counting down.
GTTAGCTGGATTTGCATGCCAAGATAAATGTAAAAACTGGGCCTCACTTACATAATTCCAAATGCTATGGACAATTTGCCTTTGTACTGGGTTGGAAGTAATATCTCTTAAGTTCCCTTCTAGGATTCAGATCTATGAGTTTTTTCTCTCTTTAACTACCATAATTGTTTTAAAAATCAAATAGTGCAAATAAAGGCTGAATATATATTACATTTATTTCATCATGACTTGGGTAAGGAACAATATAAAAAGAAAAGAGAAGAAATTTTATTAAAATCTTTATAAGCACTGTCCCAAAGGTACTGCTCTAATATGTGCTATTATCCTATACTCTCCCCTTTAATAAAATGGATTTTCCCTATAAACCTGCATAAATTTTGCTTTATAGCCATTTGCCTTCTATATCTATGTATCATTAAAACTTTATTGCTTTAATACAAAATTGTACGCTCCTTCTGATTACAACCAAGCAAAAACTTTGTGTGCTTATGGACAAAATCCAGTAAAGAAAAAAAAAACCCGAAGGAAGTCAGTTCTTGGGTGAGGACAGTGAGACTGAAGGCAGTGTTGTTCTTCTCCTTTAGGTGTTCCTTGAGTGCCATCATCTAACATTTATACAAGACCATAATTTGCCATTGGTTCGGTTTTTAAAAAAAGCTTAACTAAAAAAAGAGTTTAAACCCAACAGAATGGCCCAGTTAGCACTGACCGGTGCCGGGGTGCCTCAGTGACACAGGCCAAGGGTGTCCTTGCACATGCTCGAGACACCTAGAGGATGTGGAAAGGGTCTGCCTGCCCCAGAGGCCCTGGCCTCCCAGGTCCAGGGTCTCAGCTTCAGAAGAGCCTCGTAATTCCCTGCAACTGGCCTTGGTCAGGAATGCATGGGTAGGTCTCCCGGGAAACCCAGTGGTCAGAGGGCCCCGGTTTATATCCCTTATTTGTCTTGACAGGCTTGTTGTTATTATGTTGCTGTTATTTAGCTTTCCCAACCCCCACTCCCAAGATTTAACACGGAGAGTCTGCAGAAACTCAGACTCCTGTCCTGGTTCTGCCAGTAACTCTTAGCATGTCCTCTGAGCAAACTACTTAACCTCTAAGATATAAAAATGGGGATGTTAGACTAGGTGATCTCTAAGGCCCTTCTTTTCTAGTAATCTATGACTCCATGATTCAGAGAATTGAAAGGAAGACAGTCTTGCATTTTGGTCATTAGGCAGAGCTTTGGGCCTTAATCCAAGAATATTCTTGTGGCTATCAGAGAGGCCTCAAACTCAGAAACTCAATTTTGGCATTCAATCCAGTCTCTTCAGATCAACTGTACCCCATTTCTTTTTTAAGGTTAATTTTATTTTCATTTGAGAAAGAGGGGGAGATCCTGGAGAGGGAGAGAGGAAGAGGGGGAGAGAGAGAGAGAGAGAAGCACCAATCAGCTGATTCCTGCACTCACCCCAACCTAGGGTTAAGCCCAAGACCTGGGTATGTGCCTTGACCAGGAATTGAACTGGTGACCTTTCGGTTATGGGACAATGCTCCAACCAACCAAGCCATGCCAGCCAGGGCATGGCTCCTTATTTTTAATGACAGCATCGTTAGATAAACTTGGACTTGCCAATTCTACTAATTCACATAGCTAGGAACTTCCACTTTGTCGTGCAAATTCACAACACAAGGTATCCAACGGTACAGGTTTATAAAGACACGAAGACAAGGACCTTCACTGAAGGTGGGGAGGGGCAGAGGGAGAAAAACAGTGGGCACATATTGAGCATTTTTAAGGACAAATTCCAAAAACCCAACTCAAAAGCAGAGTTCATTGGTTTATGCTATAGTCTGAACGTGTCCATCCCCCTCCCATTCATTTGCTGAAATCCTAACCTTCATGGTAATGGTATTTAGAGGTGGGGTCTTTGGGGAAGTAATTAGGCCATGAGAGTAGAGTCCTCATGAATGGAGTTAGTGTCAATATATGTATATATGGCCCCAGAGAGCTTCCTTGTCCCTTCCAAAATATGAGCTTATACTGGACAGACTGCGAGGTAGCTGGTCCTCACCAGACACTGAATCTGCCAGCACCTTGATCTTTAACTTCTCAGCCTCCAGAACTGTGAGAAACAACATTTCTGTTGTTAATAAGTCACCCAGGTTATGGTACTCTGTTATAGCAGCCTGAATCCACCAACATAGCTTACATAATTAAAAATCCAGTTCCACACTCAGCTTGAATGAGGGACTCTAACAATATTATCAGATCTAGATTGTTCTCTTTGTCTCTGTCTCCCGATCCTGGTTCATCTCTGTAGGCAGCCCCTGTCTTGAGGTGGCCTTAGTAGCTCCAAACATGTATCATCCTATTCTCAGTCTCATTCCCCAGGGTGACCACTTTCTTCAACCATTCCTGTTTTGTGTTTTGGGTTTTTTCATTAGTCACTTTTATAGTCTCTAAAGTAAATGATAATATAATAACATAAATAAGCTTATATCACTGCTTCTTTATTTAACATCAATTTCTTTTCATGATAAGGGAAGATCCTATCATCGCTACCCTGTATGACACAGAAAAATTACTTATTTTTCTTCCTCAGATGACTCCTGCCTCTATAAACAACATACCTTTATTTCTTATTCCATCCACCGTATCTTGACTCTTCATTTTATAAGATGAGGACACCTCTGCTCTCACCTTCCTTCCACTGCTCCCTAACTTCCTGCCACAGAAAAGTTGGTAACAGCTGTATCGTATTCTGTAATCATCGTGGATTTTCCCAAGATTTCTCTAGTTGTTGATTCTTTAAACTTAAAATCAGGAAGCATTCTTTACATTATTTTGATCTTGTAAAATATTGTTCACTGACTAGCAAAGTAACACACTTGGGTTTATTCTCTGTGGGTTTAACGTCATTGCTACTTTGCCATTATATGGAGAGTACACCTAACATTGAGTTCAAATAGATATAGTAATTCTGCCTTTCCAAGATTCCCAGTGGATGCCTGAAACTGCAGATAGTACCAAACCCTATATATGCTATTTTTTTCCTATATATATACATACCTAATGATAAAATTTAATTTATAAATTAGGCACAGTAAGAGATTAACACCACATAATAGGACAATTAGAACAATATACTGTAATAAAAGTCATGCGAATGTGGCATTATTAAGTAAAACAGATGTTGGTTGAACAGAAGTGCTGCAAAACTGCAGCAGATTTTATAACAGGCAGCTAATAATGGTGGGGGGTGTCTACGGAGGAGACGCTGGACAAAGGGATGAGTCACATCCCTTGGTATTTGGGGAGGGGCGTATTTCGCTTTCTGCAGTTTGTTACCAGTGGTCTGAAAATATTAAATGGAAAATTCCAGAAATAAACAATTCATAAGTTTTAAATAGCGTTTTAAATAGTGCCATTTTGAGTAGTGTGATGAAATCTCGCGAGTCTTGCTCCATCCTGCCGAGAACGCGGCTCATTCCCTTAGCGCTCCAGGCCGGACATGCTTAGTCACTTTGTAGCCATCTTGGTTACCAGATCAGCTGTCAAGGAATCATGGGGCTTGTGTTCAAGTAAGACTGATTTTACTTAATACTATCTCATTTATCTCACTTTATTTCATCACAGCATTTTATCATCTCACGTGACAAAAAGAATGGTGAGTACAGTACGATAAAATATTTTGAGAGAGACCAAAGTCACGTCACTTTTATTATAGCATATTATTATAACTGTTGTATTTTATTATTAGTAAATATTGTTAATCTCTTACTGTGCCTAATTTATACATTAAGCTTTATCACAGGTATGAACATAAAGGAAAAAACATAGTATATATATGGTTTGGTACTATCTGCAGTTTCAGGCATCCACTGTATTGGACTTTTAAAATCTCAGCAATGGTACAGTCAGATTTTTTAACTCGAAGAGTTCTTTCTTATTCCCTCATGGCTCTTGTATTCATAAAAATAGTTTTTGGTTTTACAGACTTTGTTCTGTTTGTGGTTTTAGTTCTCTACTGTGCCCGTGATTATCTTCAGGTTTTTCTGGGAGGGGGTAATTTTTCTGCTCGATTTTTTTCAATCACATCTGCAAATATTTGTTTACATTTAATACCAAAGCAAGAGAGACTGAATGAGGAGTTCCATGTAAAGAGCTGGGGTTCTTGACAGGCTTTTCAGTGGTACAGGTGGGGAGCAGGCTGGTGTGCTGGGGGAATGCCACACGGAATTAAATGGAGGATTCTACCCTGTGGTGATACTGCTTAGTAGCTACCCTAATTTCTCCTCAGATAGCATTTACAGTTGAGAACAATTTTTTTAAAATTAAGAACAACTTAATTTTGGCCACAGAGAAGTACCTGGTTATGGCTGTTCCGCTCGCTGTGGGAGGGAAGAGTTGGGGGTTGAAGGATCCCATGTGCAACAGGGAGGAGTTCACTTGCTCCCGGAGTTCTCAGCACCGCGTCTCATACCTGCGCCCGTGGCACCTGGTATCAGAGTCTGGAGTTTTTCAGGCATTCCAGATCCCGTCATTTATGTTGTATGTGGGCACCTCCTTTGTTTCCCTTCGTTAGTCACCATTATTCCACCTGCTTTACATCTTTCGGCAATTTATTAAGAGTCTTCTCCTACCGATGGCTCTTCTCTTGATTTTTGTGGGTGTGTCCCTTTAAATTATATTGCCATCTTTTTCATGAGGTTTTGAGAGGCGAAGAGATCTCCATGGGTACTTGGCACCTTGTCCTAAACAGTCTAACTTTGTGCTGTTAACTTTGCATAAACATGATGACTCTCTGGATTTTCAACTGACTATGGATGGGAAGAGACTTTGAGATTACTTTAGAATTCTCCAGTGCTGAAAGGACATTTGGACTTTTAATAAACAAATCCTACCCACTTCTTACTTTCTGTATCAGTCATGGTTCATTAGAGGAGCAGGGCCACTAGGTATTCATTTATTTATTGAAGGAATTTGACCTTACAACAACTGTGAGAGGCGATTCATAAAGCCTCTCTACGGCTGTTTTCTTTGTGTTTGATCTTGAGATTTGAATTTTGCAGGGGGTGGGGCAGGAAAGACAAATGTAAAGCACAGAAGCATGAGTTAGAGCCCATGAAGCCGGTATAAAACCTGTGTCTATTCTTTGTTACCTTTGATCTTTACGGTGTAGCCGTCCGGCGGCAGAAGCTGGTGTCCTTCATCGCAGGGATAAACACATAGCTAGTCCAGCACGCAGAGAAGTTGAATGAGGACCTAAGGGAAGACAAAGGAGCTTCAGGACTGACAGCTGTCCCATGCCAGCAAGAGGAGCCAGCAGGGAAGTGACAATGTACCTGAGCTGCCTGGCAGCTTGCAGCCATCTGCTGAACCTAAGAACATGACGGCTACTGCTTTACTGCTGCGCTCCCCAGTGCAGGGACCTGCCAAGGCCGAGAACTTACCGGGAAAGGGATTTTAGGAACCAGTTCGGTCTCGTCTACTTGACAAACTGCAAAACCAGCACACTTTCAGATTCAAAAATTAGGCTCAGAGGGATATGAATTATCCAAAGCTCAATAATATTTTTAGTGGCATAAGTTGGATTAGAAACCAGGTCGATTGACTCTCAATTCATATACTTTTTAAAAAGTTTCCCCGTTACTATACATATAACACTTTCTTATTCAAGAAAATTTGAGTAACATAGGAAAGTTGAGGTAAGATAAAAGATCACCTATACTTCCATCATTTAAAATTAATCATTGTTAATATTTTAGTGTGTTCCTTTCATTCTTTTTTCCTATGCATCTACCTACAATTCCATAATTATACTACACATATATACATATTTTCTTATGCATTAAAATCTTTTATCAACATCATAAATATTTAACTATTTGTCTGTAAATAGACATTAAGGATATTTCCATTTTTCTTGCTACAACAAATAATGCCCAGCAATACAAATAATAATGAGCATCCTTGTGCATACGTCTTTACTCCCATTTTATCCTTATTATGGAATCTAAAAGTTGGAAACAAATGCTCTGAAATTGTTTTCATCAAAGATGATACCAATTTACAGAAGCGTGTGAGATTATCTGTCTTCCTAAACCTTTGACAGCATTAGATGCCATCTCTTAAATATCTTTATCAAATTTTATCACGTCATTGTTTTATTTTGTATTGCTTTGATTACTTGAGAGGGTTAATTTTTTACCTGAGTTTGTTAATCATTTGTATTTAATTTTTGTGAATTGTTTATCCACTTATCAATTGAGGGTCTTAATTTTTCTTTGGTATTGTGTTTTACCATACTAAATTTGTTAACTCCTCGTCATTTTTCACTGTTTTTTTTTTCTGGAGCGATTTGGTGCTCTGAGTCATAACCTAGCCAGAACAATGGGCCTCTAAGAACAAAAGTGGGTATGTGTGGAGGGTGGGGACAGGCTGACGTTTAGAAGCATTCTGGTGGAAAGTTCTGATTGGTGGTGTTTGTTGAGGATGCTGGTGTGAGGCCCAGCTGAGTCATTAGGTGTAACTATAAGCCTTGAGCAGAGTTGCAAGGCCAGGTAGGGACTGAGTCCGGTGAAGGGCACATGCCCTGGGGCAACCTCGGAATTGGGAAAAATGTCTGGTGAAGCGGATGTGATGGGAACAGTTGGAGAAAGTGACTTTGACATATTAGAGTTTATAGGCAAGGACTGTCCTCAGACTTTGGGGAGAGCTTATTTGAAAAAGTTCCGATGACAGATGGATGCAATTACATTCCCTAGGATGAAGGAAGCTGCTCAAAAACAAAATTATGACAAATGTACGGAAGAGGATCCTAAAAAAATTAAACTTGGAGGAAGCAGCCAAAATGTTTTGCTTTTCAATGTAGTGGGAAATATGTCTGGATATGGATTTTATTCTTGAATGACCAAGAATTTTCTATATATTAAATGGGAATTTACATTCATATATATATATATAGTTTTTAAATAAAAGCAAATACACATATATGTAGCTTGTATATATCACATATCTCATATATATTGCAAATATATATTAGGACATATAACAGAAATGATTAAGGTAGGGGTGCCCCCTTCACCTGCTTGAAGAAGGCTTTGTTTATTTTGGAGGGGGCTGGGGAGAAGAGAGATTCTGACCAGATCTGGAGTAAGAGAGAGGTAGACAGGATAAGAAAGGAGGCTTTACTAAATGTTGCTGTTGACTATGTAAAATCCCTTTAATGTTCTAAGAGGCATAGGTAAGTGATGGCATCCCTCTTGCGTTCCATTGTCTAACGAACTGTATCTTTGGATAAAGAGCTTCAAGGCTGAAACCCTTGTGTTTCAGTTTAAAAGGTTGTATCTTCTATAAGACACTTTTGGACTTTTTTTTTAATAAAAAAAAGCAAATACCAAAAGTTTTCATTATATATTAAATATGATTAGAAAATGCAATTGTTTTATCTTGAGATAGAAAGTACAGATATTAATCTGAATTTTGCCTTCAACCTTGGGAAACTGGATATAATAGGAAAGTAATATATAGTGTATAGCTTTGTACTCTCAAAGGCCTTCATGAGTTAGTTTGCATCTCATTTCATTTCATAAAAAAGCTCCATGTTTGAGCTTTCTTGTCTTTGCCCAGCTGCTTCCTTTGCTGGGAATAATTCTCTCCCTTGTCTCTGTTGAACTCCTACTCATACTCCAAGAGCCAACTCAGTTATCACCAGCTCTATGAAACCTTCCCTATCTCACCTGGGCAGAATGAACTCCACTGTTCCTAATGCATGGTTATCACATGGGATTGTTATCAGTTTCTACTAGATTGTAAACTCTCTGAGGCCTCACTGAGCATCTATCCCAGAGTCTGCTGAGGTATATGAGTGACCAGAGCATGAAGCACAGAAAGTCCTTTATGGTGAATGGATTTTCTGTTTCTCTCTTTGTGTGTCTATGTGGAGGGACTTAAGAGTAACACGTCTGGCCACCCCTCGCCCTGCTCCCTCACTTACGTCTTCCCGGAAAGGAGGAATGACTCCTTTGATCAGCTTGGACTCCTTGGTTAGCTTGTCACAAGCATGCATGCAACCGGCCTTGACTGGGTGGAAATGTTTAATTCTGGGGTGAGGTATGAGGAAGTTCATGGTGGCGCTGCGTCTGAACAGCTGTTATCAGTAATATGTCTGAGCGGATTGATCTCCGTCTGGCTGACTCCCCATGTCTCTCGCTTGGTTCCTGACTCAAGAATGGAAGAGATCTATTATCTATTACTCCCCTGCTAAACTCTCAACATCTGACATTTGTACAGTGCTTTTCAGTTTACAAAGCACTTCCACATCCATTATTTCAAGGGCTGTAAATAAGGTAACAAAGTGCTGTGGGAGTATTGGGAGCGAGTGATTAATTTCAGTTGGGGAAACCACAGAATGTCTCATACAGAGCTACATGTTGGTGAACTGAAAGGTCTCTGAATTCAGCCCCTTTTAAGCCCTTAAAAAAGAACGGAACCAGCAGAGGACATTGCCCCCTTTCAAGAATATGCCTAATTTAGCTTACTTTTCTAATGTGTTGCCCATCAAACTCATCTTCCTCTGATATCTGATGTCTACTAGTTATACACTGGTATTTACAATTCCTACCTCAGGCGCTGGTGTTGTCAACCTCTTTGGACATGCTGCTGTGACATGACCTGGTGTCCTCTCCGGGTCAGGACCTGATAATCACTCTTTGGTATTATGCTCTGTGATGACTACTCCTTTCTCCAATCTCACTGCCATAAAATCAGCTGGCATCGACAGCTCTCAGCTCTACTAACTAGCCTGTGATCATTGGACTTAATCATTTTAGAAGCAACTGGGTCTCTTTTCTCAGTCACAGCAAAAGCTTCATGACATCAGAGATGTTGTCACACCGGAGGCACGCACAGGGTGACTTCAAAGTCACTACCTATTGTCCTAGGATGTGGGTCCGCCGACAGACAGACACTGCATTGATGTGGATGTGCTAAAAGGCATTTTGGAACAAACAGCTTCTGTGAAAGTGCCAAAAGATAATTGATAATGGTTTTTTAAACTCTTAGAATATAAACTGAATTTTAAGATAAAAGGAAAAGTTAGAATTGAAAGTAAAGAAAGTGAATTTACAAGCAGAAATGAAATGAGTCAATCTATTTTCAAAGCCTGTCCTGGACCAAGGGTAAAATTACAAACAGGGTTTATTGAGATTGAGAGAGAGTGAGAGAGAGAGAGAGAGAGGAAAGAGAGAGAATCTAATATTTATAAGGGGCTCAACATCTAAGGGATGATAAATTGCACTTGATAGGAAATGCTACATTAGATAAATTTTATCTTGACACTGAACCCTTTAACATGCCTGTAGAGCTTGTCTTGTACATCTGTTGTAGCCCACATACCAGTCTGTCCCTGAAAGTAACCGAAGGGTTATTTTGCTGAGAAAAATCTGTTTGACTTAGAAGCTGGAAGAAAAGGGAGAGGAGCTCAGAGATTGGAATCTAAATAAGTAATAGAAAAATTTCAAATACCACCATGTCAGGGAAAAGATGAACAAGTCTGTTGATAATTGATACCTCTTCTTACATTCAGTTCCATTCTTTATGATCCCCAAACACATTTTTAGCTTGGTTTAACATCATTTGGGCCTGTTTGGAATTAACAATAGAGAACGTAACAAAGGAAATCAAATTGGTGAAGTGTGTTGTTGTGTGAAATAGCCTGGAGATGGGACATTGGGTGGTCCTGTTTCACTGTGGGCCCTGAGCCCCTGTAGGCCTTCTCTGATAACAGGTGCTGATGGGGCAGGAAGGATGAGGAGGGAAGGACAGAACCCCAAGTTGGGAGTGTATAGGTCTGGGTTGGTAGGGAGTCAGGGATTAAGTGGAGTCACATGGTGTGTGTGGATTTGTGTGTGTGTGTGTGTGTTCATGCCTGCCCATGGGCAAGCACATGTAGGGTGAAAATTGGAATCTAACGGGTGGGGTGTGCAATTGCAGTCAGGTGAGATTCTGGCCAGTAGTTTCCACAGCAGCATCTCCTTTCTTTGTTTTATGATTTAGCTTCTTTAGTTAGTGACTGATCAAAGCTTCAGAAGGCACATGTGTTAAGGCAATGCATTTCATTACAAATAATCCAAATTATGCTTTTAGAATGAGCCAGGAAAAGGGTGGACATTAATCCGCATTGTTTAATGAGGGTTAAAACATAAAATATACTATGTTTTATAGGAATAGCTAATATACTATGTTTTATATTAATGTATTTTTATTTTATATGCAAATAATATGATTGTGATGGTCATACCTTGTAAGTATTTACTGATGAATGTTTGATTCGACACTGTAAATATTCAACAGACCTGCCTAGATTCAAATTCAGTGTCTGCCACTTACCTTAGGAACTGTGAGATCTTTGATGGGTTTCATCATTTGAAAAATGGGGATAAAATCCAGCTTGAAGGCTTGTTTTGAGGATGTCAACCCACGGTCATTAGTGGTAATTCAATGTCAACAGGAATCCCTAATTTCGGGTGCTTTGAAGAAGGAACATTTATTCAGTACAAAACAGCTCAGCTGCGAATCAGCATGGCAACAGACACATCAGGGCTGTGGAGCAGCTCGGTCGGGATGCACCACGGCTACCAACACAGCATGGCTTTGAGGCAGCCCTGGAGTCTCTGGGTCCTGGAACCAGGCCCCTCTCCAGCTAGACCGCTCTGCGCTGCGCCTTGCTGCTCTGCTGTGCTTTGTCCGCTTTGGTCTGTGCTGGTCTGCTCCACTTGAACGAGAGCTCTGGTGTTTCAGCTTAGTCAGCTGAAACACAACACTCGGGAGTCAGTGCAAAGGGAAAGTGCACGGCGAGATTGCTGGGGGAGCCGGTTTATATAGACCGAAGTACTGTCCCTGGTCCCTGATTGATCTGTAATCATGCAAATGAGGACTCCAAATTCTCACAGTTTCATTAGTCCAAAAAGACACTTTCCTGATTGATCAGAATATAACTGCTCTGGTTGGTCAGAGCCGCACAGCTCTGATTGGATGGCGAAAGCCTTAGTCTTATCGGCTGAAATAGGATTCCAGAAACTCTTTTATAAGAATTGGCTGGCTCAGATGGCAAAAACGCAGTGCAGGCAGGCGGCTCAGTGCAGGCTTCTCCATGGAGTGCAGCTTACCTGAGAGGCTTTTGTGCAGAAATGGCCGCTAGTCTCTGTTTTTTGAAATTTGAGCTCAGTTAGCCACCAGGAACCCTTTGTAGTAGTTACCTTTTTTCTCAGGGTTTACAGGGATTAAATGAGAACTTTTGCAACGGGCCTAGAATACATTAGGTGCTCATTAAATGCCCTTCTTTCTTCCAACATTCTAGATAAATTGAATTTGATTTTTTTTAAAAAAGAAAATGTTATACTAGATTTTCTGGTTCAAAATTAATTTCTCTTTAGACCTTAAATATTTATCTAAGGCACTAATGCCCAAAATTTAAAAATACACCTGACTAAAAACACTAAGTTTTTGGAAATAAGTGAACATTTGAAGAAAATTTTCAAGACTAAGAATAATACAATGAAAACTTGATTATTTTTCATATGGATTTATCTATAGTTAACAGTTTACTTCATTGGCTTTATCATTCCATCTCTCTATAGATAGATGTAAATAAGTTTTTTTCTGAAACATTTGAGAGTGAGTAGCATGTATCTCAGACCTTATCCTTTAATATTTCAATGTGTAGCCCCTAAAAACAAAGATGTTATCAGAATGATGAAGTTTAGCACATTTAACATTGATAGAATACTTTAACTTACCATCTTCATTCCAATACTGTCCTTTATAAAGCATTTCTTTTTCTGTCAGCATGGAATCCAGTATAAGTTTGGTTATTGCATTGAGTTACCATGTCTCCTTTAATCTGAATAAAAAAACATTTTCTCAATTATTGATAAAAGATATACCTATACATAGCTGACTAATGTATTTATAATTTAATTAACAGAGCAGTAGAATAATTAATATATGCAGACATTTTAATGTCTTCTAACTGCCCATAACAGCGATTCTAAACTCGTATACCAGCTTTTCAGTCCTCGATAATAAACCTTCACTCTAATTATCTATACACTACTCCCCTCTACTCCCCTGTGGGGGCAACAACTTGCAGCTGGAAAACATAAGCTTGGGGCAGGCAGCTTAGAGTGTGAATTCTAGTTCTACTGCTTGTCGACTGCATGGCCCTTAGCAAGTTTCTTAACTCCTCTTAACTCCTTAAAAAAAACGCCAAAAAACAAACAAAAAAAGGACCTCGTAGCCTTTCAATAAATAACTGTGGAGCCAATAAATACATCTATTTACTTAATAGCCCTGTCAGGAGGATTAAATGCAATGATTTTTCTTAAACAAACCTACAGACGGTGGCACACAGGTTCTCTGAAAATGTTTACTCCTTTGCCTTCCTTCTTGCAGGAGTCAAGTTATTGCCACATTTATTCCCACCTCCTTAACTTTGCTCACGTAGGTTCCCCCCACCACTGTGTCCTCTCTCTTTATCACCTATCCAAAGCCTGTGTATTTAAGATTCAGTTCTAGTTTTTTTACATCCTTCATAATGCCCTCATGAATCTTACTTTTCTCTCCACTTTCTAAATTGCTACCAAATGAATGAAATCTTAGAACTAAAATGTGGGAGGCCCGAGAAGGCCGTAAATGTCTAGAACCTCTTACATAGAGAAGAAAAGAGCACTGGCAGTTTCTGAGCAGCGCTACGTGCATGGTGCTTTCACTGCACGATTACCTTAATCCTCCAACAACGTTCACGGGGTGGGGAGTCTTCATAGTTCCATTTTACAGGTGAGAAGCCTTTGGCACAAGGTCACAGAGCTAGAAAATGGCAGAGCGGGTTTTTGAACCCAGGGTTTTCTCCATACTTCATTTTATATTGGATTGCCACCTAAGCTGAAATTTATATTAAACAATATTGATTTTGACTCATGGGTGACAAGTACATATTAAGTTTTAGAGAAACTAAATGGCAGCAGAGATGGGTACATCTAGCTTCTTACTCAGTGTAGATTAATTTTTGTTCCCAAGTCAAGGTAGCATCCATGATCCTGTGGTTGACTCAGTGTGACTCAAAATGACAGTTCTGTGGGCTTCCAAGGGAGAACTGGTTGACTAATAGGTAATTCAAAAGCCTTTTACACACAAAGAGCTCAATAATTTTCCATTTTAAAGTGTCACTTGAGTTATCAGTTAATGACTCGCAATGGCTGCTCAACAAACAGATATTTATGAAGAATGGTTCAATGTAAGAAGTTGGACAAAATGATCTCTTGGGGGCTTCCGCATGGATTTAATCAATCTAATCATACCTTTACACTGAGTTGGAGGCCAGAGTGGAGCACTTATCTCCTGTTTTGAGTTGTTATACCACTGTTTTTGGAGGGACACATCTTATCTCCCCAACTGGTAAGTTCTGTGAGAGCAGAGACTAATTTTTATTGCTCTCCCATAGCACTAGGTGCAAAGTTGAGCACACAGTAGGTAGTCAGTAAACACTAATTGATTGATTGATTAATTTAAGACTTTGTAACTCCAGAAGCTTATAATATAGGAACAGTTTAAGTTGGGTCAGATCAACACAAGACTCTAAATAATAATCTTTAAGAACCATTATACAGTGGACTGAGTGGACTTCTCAGGGAAGCTCCACAGACAACACTTACCACCTTAGGGATCTAGAAGCCATTCTGTTGTTGTTAAGAATGGACTTAAGTAAATAAATAGGTCTCTTTTCTCAACACTGACTCTATGTGATCTCAGCCCTGACGATGTATGATACAGAAATGTGATTGTCTTTGCCCCTAAGAAAGGAAGTTTTTTGGGGTCGGTTAGAAACACTAATCGGTTTGAGCCAGTTTTAGAGGCGAGTGACCCAGCATCAGAATTTTAAAAAATTGCGACTATGGGAGACATCTCCATAGAGGAGGAAGAATGAGACTTGACCACAGAACCTTTCTCTCAAGATACTAATGAAATAACAACAATCTTAAAAAGTAAAAACAAAATAAAATATTAAAAATTTAAAAAATTACTAACAGTATTTAAATAGGAAAAAGTTCATTACACAATAGCACAAACATCAACACATTTCAGCTAAGGGGGGAAATACTGGCATGTTCCCTCAATCCTATATACATCTTCTCAAATGTGGTGCTATAAATTGAAATATGCCCAAATCCGGAGACAGTCTAATGAAGGGGATATTTTTTATACTTTCTATTACTGGGGTCAAGGAAATAGAGAGAGGAATGGAGCAAGTAGGGCCAACTCTGTTAGACGTGAAGCTTCAGTGGCTCTTTTACACTGAAGCTGGGGACACAGTAAAGAGGATTCACCCCAAATTAGGCAGAAGGCGGAATATATTTAAGGTCTCCTAGGAAAGACTGTACTCAGAATCAGCTGAGCCTTGTCATTCCACCACGCCTCTCACCCTCAGGTTAGAACAAGGAAGGAAGATCACAAAATACATCGTCCTCAGGCTGTGGCTGGTAGGGGAAAATAGAAATATACACAAGTTGAGATACTTGGGAAGGGAGTCAAGAAAAATGCAAGTTGGAGAAAATAGGCTCGGAGATAGGTCCGTGCTAAGCATGAGAAAGATATAAAGAAATGGCACGGACGCTATGCAAACATACTAAAAAGAAGAATGTAACATAAAAATGCAGTTGAAGAAAATATAATTCACAAAACCCAAAGAACAGACACAAATTCATCAAGAATGCTTCATATTACAGAATATTACCATCTGATACGAACATGACTCCAACGAAAGAAGAACTCAGAGGCAAACAACAGAAACACATGAAAAGAGAGGTTACAGGGACTGAGGAAACAAACTGATGAGTAAGACAGAATCATGACCAAACAAACAAATAAAATCAATAAATAGAAAAGAATCACTGAAAGCCGATATAACTGATATAAAAGAAAGTTCTGAGGAAATTGCAGTGCATGCAGAAGGAAAAAACAGAAGTTGAGGTAATAGAGAGAAGATAATAGATTAGAGGACAAAGACTCTCCCAGGAAGCATAATCAATGACTTCAACAAATGGAACAGAAAAAATATTTGAAGATATAATACAAGAAAAACTTAAATATATTGGTTAGTTTAAGCTATTTTTGAAGAAAATAACATTGCATTGTATGATTATACCATAGTTTATTTATTTATCCTTCGTTTATGGGCATTTGAACCAAACATGAAAAATATTCTCTAAGATATATGCCCAAGAGTGAAATTGGTGGGTCATAAGATATGAACATATTCACCTTTATAAAACAATGCCTAATTTTTCCAAAATGGTTACAATTTACATCTCCCATTGATAATTTCTGAGTTCACTTTTTTGCACATCCTTATCAATGCTAGGTGTTGTTGGCTGTGCTATCTTGAGGTCATAATATACAGTGTCTTATTGTTAATGAAGTCGAGCATCTTTTTATGTTTATTGGCTTTCTGCCATTTTTTGTGTTTGTGAAATTCCAGTTTCTGTATTTTGTCCTTTGTCTCTTGAGTTGTTCGTTTTTTCCTAGACTTGTAGGAAATCTTTATATATTCTGGGTAGTAATCTCTTTTCAATTATATAAGTTGCAAATGCTTTTTTTTCTAGTTTATAGCTTCTCTTCTCATTTACTTTGTTTCTTTTAATTACCAGAAGTTCCTAATTTTAATGTAGTTAAATTATTCAATCTTTTAAGGTTAGTATTTATTTTGCATTTTCTTTAGGAAATCCTGCCCTTCTTAAAAATAATCTTTTATATTTTATTCTAAAGTTTTAATTGCTTTCCACATTTTAGTCTTATTAAAGTCATTTTTTATTTTTAATTACAGTTGACATACATTATTATATTAGTTTCAGGTGTATACTCCAGTGATTAGACATTACATGACTTACTAAGTGATCATCTGATACCATGCATAGTTATTAGAATATGATTGACTATATTTTTTATGTTGTACTTTATATCCTCATGACTATTTTATAATAACCAGTTTGTACTTCTTAATCCCTTCACCTTTTTCACCTAATCCCCAACTCCTTTCCCATCTGGCAGCCATCAAAATGTTCTCTGTATCTCCACAGAAATACAAAGGATTGCACGAAATTACAGTGAACAACTATATGCCAAGAAATTTGAAAATCTGAGTGAATTGGACAAATTTCTAGAAAAATATAATGTTCCAAAACTGAATGAAGAAGCAGCAGAAAGCCTGAACAGACTACTAATAACAGCCGGTGAAACTGAAGCAGCAATCAAAAAACTCCAGGCACGCAAAAACCCTGGACCAGATGGTCTCACAGGAGAATTTTACAAAACATTTAAGGAAGAGCTAACCCCTGTCCTTCTCAGACTATTCCAAAAAATCCAAGAAGAGGGAAGCCTCCCAAACTGTTGTTATGAGGCTAGCATCATCCTAATACCTAAACCAGATAATGGCCATCGTAAACACATCAACAAACAACAAGTGCTGGCGAGGATGAGGAGAAAAGGGAATCCCAGTGCACTGTTGATGGGAATGCAGGCTGGTGGAGCCACTGTGGAAAACAGTTTGGAATTCCCTCAAAAAACTAAAAATGGAAATGCCCTTTGACCCAGCAATTCCACTGCTAGGATTATACCCTAAGAATCCTGAGGCACCAATTCAAAAGAACTTATGCACCCCAGTATTCATAGCAGCACAATTTACAATAGCCAAGAATTGGAAGCAACCTAAGAGCCAACAGTAAATGGGTGGATCAAAGAACTATGGTACATTTATACAATGGAATACCATGCAGCAGAAAGAAAGAAAGAGCTACTACCCTTTGCAACAGCATGGATGGAATTGGAGACCATTATGCTAAGTGAAACAAGCCAGGCAGTAAAAGACAGATACCCTATGATTTCACCTATAAGTGGAACCTAATCAACAAAATAAACAAGCAAGCAAAATATAACTAGCCACATTGAAATAAAAACCACACTGATAGTAACCACAGGGGAGAAGGGAAGGGTATAACAGGGGAAAGGGAGGGGAAGGGTCATCAAGGAATATGCATAAAGGACCCATTGACAAAGCCAAATGGGGGAAGGATGGAGCGTGGGAGGTGGGACGGGGTGGGGCTGGGGAAAGTGGTGGTGGGAAAATGTTGATGTGGGGATGATGGGATGGGGTGCAGGGTGGAGGGGATAAAGAGGAGAAAAAAATGAGACAACTATAATAGCACAATCAATAAAATATATAAAAAGTATTGTATCTATTAGTCTGTTTCTGTGCTACTTGGTTTTTTTTCCTTAAGATTCAATTGTTGATAGATATGTATTTATCATCATTTTATTGTTCATATTTTTAGTTTTTAAAAATTTTTCTTCCCCTTAAAGAAGGCCCTTTAACATTTCATATAATACTGGTTTGCTGGTAATGAACTTCTTTAGCTGTTTCCTGTCTGGGAAGCTCTTTATCTGTCCTTTGATTCTAAATGATAGTTTTGCTAGTTAGAATAATCTTGGTTGTAGGTTCTTGTTTTTCATCATTCTGAATATTTCTTGCCAATCCCTCTGGCCTACAAAATTTCTGTTGAGAAATCAGCTGACAATCTTATGAGAGCTCCCTTCTAGATAACCTTGCTTTCTCTTCCTTCTTTTAAGGTTCTCTTTGTCTTTAACCTTTGCATTTTAATTGTGATGTGTCTTGGTGTGGGTCTCTTGAGTTCATCTTGTTTGAGACTCTCTGTGTTTCCTGGACTTGTATGTCTATTTCCTTCACCAAGTTAGGGAAGTCTTCTGTCATTATTTTTTAAAATAGGTTTACAATTTCTTGCTCCCTCTTTTCTTCTGGCACCTCCATGAAGCCAATATTGGTGTGCCTGAAGTGGTCCCAGTGGCTTCTTACGATATCCTCATTTTTTATAATTTTTTTTCTTTTTTGCTGTTCTGATTGGGTGGTATTTTTTCTTCCTTATATTCCAAATCACTCATTTGATTCTCAGCTTCATCATCTCTACTGTTGATTCCCTATAAATTATTCTTGATTTCAGTTAGTGTATCCTTTATTTCTGACTAGGCCTTTTAAAATGCTGTTGAAATTCTCACTAAGTTCATTGAGCATCGTTATAACCAGTGTTTTGAACTCTGCATCTAGTAGATTTCTTGTCCCCATTTTGTTTAGTTCTTTTTCTAGAGTTTTGTTCTGTTCTTTCATCTGGGACATGTTTTTTTTAATCTCCTCATTTTGGCAGCCTCCCTGTGTTTGTTTCTATGTATTAGGTAGAACTGCTTCATCTCCCAGGTTTGGTAGAGTGACCTAATGTAGTAAGTGTTCTATAGGGTCCAGTGACACAGCCTCCCTGTTCACCCAAGGTGGGGTCTCAAGGTGTGTCCCCTGTGTGGGCTGTGTACATCTCCTGTTGTAGCTGAGACTTGATTACTGCTGTCATGTTAGTGGCAGGCATTTGCCCCAAATTGATCAGCTGCAAGGATGGGTTGCGAGCACCAAACACTGACCTCTGACAACTATGGAGGATCAGCTGTGCAAGAGCCCACCCCACAGAGCAGGACTTACATCAACGAGACTCCGGTACCCGCTGAGTCTGCCCCTTAAATGTGTCACTTGTGGAGGTGGTTGGGTGGTGGCACTTCGACACGGTCTGAAGTTATCCACTGAGTGCACTGGCTCTAGTGATTCCCAGGAGGTGCAGACCAAGGTCAGCCACCACCTGTGTTCTAACCAGGGCTACTTGGTGCAAGCAACAAAGTGATCTGCAGATGGCTGCTACTTATGCTGGGCTTGAAGGTGCCCAGGAGAGGCCAAGCTGTAAACCATGACCAGCTGTTGCTGCTCTCTGGCCTGGGGCCACTTAGTGAGAGGTACAGGGCATGCTGAAGCCAGATGCTGCTTGTTTGAAAAAATTTAGGAAAATCTGAAGGATGAGGCAAGACAGGCCATTCGCATGGAAAAACTGCTGGAAACCGCTTACATGGGCCTGAGTATTGGTGGGGCAGGCTCTCAGGAAATCACCAGCCTGAGGCAAGCAGTGTGAGCCAGGCTGATGGAACCGCAGATATGGTGCTCTCTTGCAGGCTCTAGGGTGAGGGCTCATCAAAGGAACAGTTACCTCTGCCAGCACTTCTGTCTGGGAGAAAGCTTCCCTCCAGCTGGTGCCTTTCAAGCTGCTACCCTGGTGCTGGAACTTACAGGGAGTGAGTCCAAATAAGTCTGTGCATGGGTCCTTTAAAAAGAACTGCTTGGGACTCTAGAAACCCTCTGTCTCACTCAGCCTCAACCCCTACTGGTTTTTTAACTCAGAAGATATGGGGACTTCTCTGTCTCGCCCTGGAACCTTGGCCTGGGAGGCTTGGCATAGGGCTGGGACCCCTTGATTTTCATGGGGGACCCCTGCAGCCAAAAGGTCCTAATTTTTATCTACAACATGTGGGCGTGGGACCAGCCCATTCCACATCTCTACCCCTCTTACCAGTCTTGATTGGCTTCTCCTTTAATTCCCTAGGGGTTCTGAATAATGGTTGTTTGTAGTTTAGTTATAATTTTGATGTGGCTTTGAGAGGAGGCGAGTACTGCATTTACCTACACTACCATCCTGACCAGACCACATTTTAGTCTACATCATCAGGAATAAATGTATATGTAGCATGTGAGATAGAAAGTCAATTTTTCCATACTCAGAGCCAATTCTCCTAGAACCATAATTTTCTTAGTTGATCTGCAGTGCCATCTCTACCATATTTCAAATATCTGTATATGTAAAGTTTTGTTATCAGGCTCTGTAAAATTTCATTTAAAAATGTCTACCCGCATGCCAATATTACACTGTTTGAATTACTATAGCTTTTAAAAAAATTACAGTTTACATTCAATATTATTTTGTATTAGTTTCAGGTGTAGAGCGTAGTGGTTACACAATCACATACTTTACAAAGTGTTCCCCTCCATATATCCTGTACCTACCTGGCACCATGTATAGTCACTACAAATTATTGACTATATTCCCCATGCTGCGCTTTACATCCCTGTGAGTATTCTGTAACTGCCAATCTGTACACCTCAATCCCTTCTCCGTTTCACCCAGTCTCCCATCTCCTCTTTCCCTCTGACAACCATCGGTCTGTCCTCTGTGTCTGTGAGTCTGTTTCTGTTTCGTTTGTTCCTTATATTGTTCTTTAGATCCCTTTTTAGATAAAATCTTGGAAACCAGGTCAAAGTATATGACTTTTTATAGACTATCTTAAAAAATATTTTTATGGCAGTTTTTTATGCTCATGATTTTATATAGCCAGATTGATTTTCAAAAAGGCTATACTAATTGATACTATCACTAGAAATATGTATTAAAGTGCCTTTTGCATAACTGTCTTGCCAGCACTAATCATTTTTGTTTGACATTTGTACCTATTTGATAAGCAAGAATGATATTTAATTGCTCTTTTAATTAGCATTTTGGTATTGGTGAAGTTGAATGTTTTTCAAATGAGAATTGAATTTTTAAAAGTTCAGTGGAATTTTATACGTGGGTAGACAACATGATCCTATTTATTTTTTACGGCTGTAATTCAGGTGAGAGTGTTAAAAGTACATGGCTGGAGGAGCCCCGTGTCAGGAACACGAGACGAGACTTGGGCACTGGTTCTGCTGGTGGATGGTGAGCGCCTGACCGGGCAAGGGAAGCAGGCCTGCCCGCATCTTATCTGCACCTCCAGCCTCCCTTCTAGCTTCCCGATTCCCTGTTCTGTGTTCCACTTTGAAAGATCAGCATAGCAATAATACATGGACCTAATCAATGTCACGATGTTCCTCGCCTTTTCGCATTTTGAGGAGATTTTATCATTCTCCTGAGAGACCCATTTCTACACTTCCCACCTAAAGAATCGACCATTTGGAAAACTGTCTGGCTGCAAGACGATGAATTCTGCTTCCTGATGAGCCTTACACAGGAAAAGTGGAAATGAATTCTGTGGATCCAAATACGCTGAAGAAATAACACTGATTTGCTCCTGGTTTTTACTAGTGTTGGTTAGTTTCTTGGTCTTTGCCGTAAAGTCCTTATATATTACATTTTTTAAAAATAGGGAAATGAAACATAAACATAGTCAGGTTTTAGCCAAAGCAAATTCTGATAAAAACGACTGGCCCTCTGTATTCTGAGCTGAATTGTAATTCTTTGTTCTTTGTAGACTTCAGATAAAAGGATTCATGTGGGATGGTAGATAGGGCGGTTTTAATTTGGATCAACTGGACTTACTACTGGATTTTATGCCAGCCGCGCTGTGAAGCAGGCTCTTTTTTTTCAGCAATTATCAAACTAAGCCTAATTACACTTGCTTTGCTTTGATGTACCATAATGTTTTCCATAATTTTATATTCTGAACCATTTTTATAAGCCCTTGTTTGAAATCAAGGATAGACTATGGATTCATTTTATATCCGTCATACCATGGTTTAGTATGTATCTAATCAAGTTGTAAGACGTTTACTTTTGGTTGTTATAATTCAACATTCTCCTTCTTGTGTTTTTGTAATGTGGACCCATGAAATTATTTTTAAATACAATATGCCAATCTAATAGATATGTGGAAGGAAAGTGCAAATATATTCAATCCTACAAATTAAATATAGACATTAAGCTATACAACACATTTTTCTATTTCGTAAAATTCAAATGATTTCCCTTTTTGTTCAGTTGTTCCTTAAGGGGACTTTTTAAAAGCTCATTTGGTCCAATAGACGGTGTGCATTTCTTTTGTATAGATGCGTTGAAGGTGCTTGTTGTCTGTTTTTGTATTCACAAGTTGTTAATTTCCCACTTAGCGGAGCATCTATTAGATGGCTATCGCTTTATGGGTGCTAGCATAAAAGATGTATTTTTTAAAGAACATTTTTCTTCACTGTTGAATAGAAATGATTTAAAAGCACATTTACTTTATTCAGCTAGTACCCTGCTAGGAGTTCTTGTTAGCCACATGCCCTTTGCTGCCTTTAAAAATGGACTTAACTGTTTTTATTATTTTAGCATAATTTCCTGTGGCTTTTAGCCTATCAGTTGGAATGGGCAAAGGAGACAAAACCAGATCAATTATGTTGCATGGATTCTCCTTTGAGCCCACCTATGATGGGGACTTTGCTATGAAGACCTTTTTAAACATTTTTGAACAAAGTAATACCTCTGTTTTTGAGATTTGTCATGAAGAAGTGTTACTCTTATTTGTTTCACATGAAAATTAGAAAAAATTGGAGGTAAATTATTGTCAATATTAGAAAGATTTGTATTGCTGGACACACTTAGATAACATTTTAAAAAGATTTTGGGTTGAAGTATAAAACACATAGAGAAAAGTACACATATTGTAAGTGCACAGCTCAATGAATTTTTACAAACTGAACACACCTGTTTAACCAATACTCAGACCTGGAAAGAAAATATCACCAGCAGCTCTGAACACCCCGCACCCCATGCTCCTCACCAGTCACTGCTCCCCGAAGCTCACCCCCAGAGTGACCACTTTCCTGACACCTAATAACACAGGTTAGTTCCACCTGCTTTTGTGCATTGTATACACTATTTATACGGGCTGCACCCTTCAGTGTTTAGTCTCTTTCATTCAACATTATGTGTGTGAGATTCATGTGTATCGTTGAGTGTAACTGTAGATGTTCATTATTGCTATGTTGTAGTTTTCCACTGTGTGACTACATAATACTTTATCCCTTTTGCTGTAGAAGGGCAGCTTTACATGGAGGTGTTGGTAAATGGGATGAGAAGGCAAGGAAGGAGGGATCAAGTGAATTTGCACTTAATGTCCTGTACCTGTACTCTCAGAGCAGGAATTCTAAGCTAGCTAAATAGATTTGGTTTTACCCTATAGGTGCGCATTCATCCTGGGTAGTAAACACCTTGAGGACAGGACCAGCTTTGCTTATCTTCCTCTTCCGCACTAACGCAGGGTGTCCTACAAAGGCATTCATGTGAATGTTGATAGGATTCAAAATAGCTTGCCCAAACGGAGAAACAATAAAATGCAACTAAGATGTAAAACTCGGGACATGAGAAAAATAAAGCAGGACCTTCCAGAAGAAGAGACGGCTAAAAAAAAAGAGAGAAAGGGAAGAAGCTATGACATAAAACAGCATAAAGCAATCCTTAGTTATCTTGCTATCATGTAAGTGAGCCTAATGAAACAGAGTTTGTAGGACACTGCTAAATCCTCTGATAAAATATAAATAAAACAGTGCTTTGGTTTGCTATTTTCTTCTTCACTGCACAGCAACTTCCCTTGGCCTCCCATCTTTGATCATTTTAAATGTATTTTGTTCTATTTGCATGATTTTTTTCGATCCCCCAAGCAGCAAGTGAACTGAATAAACCGAAAATCATATGAAGTTGACATTCATCGCAGCCATGTAAATGTTTCCTATTTCAGTCAATTTTACTTTTCTAGTTCCTTTTTTGCATCAGGCTTCACTGTGGATTCTACAGATTCTAATTGTTGTTGTTCGTTGAACACATTATAACTTCTATTATTTTTTCATTTTTTATTGACTCGATTAAAGTTGCTTCATAATCTCAATAATCAGTACACCGATATATGAATAATTGTTGTTACATCCCAGCAAATGTTAGCAAGATAATTGTAGAGCTAATACCACAGTGCAGTATGTAAATTATTCATTTAAACATAAGGTGCCTATTTGAACATATTGCTGCACTCTACTAGCAAAAGCATCTAATGCTTTATAGGAGTCTGTCATTTTGATTAGAAAATTAAAATGGCCCATCCTTTCTGGTAGATTCAGAGAGTTAACAATTTGCTGCTCTAAGAGATGACCTCCAGGTAGTATGAACAAGTGATGGACCTGAAAGGAAGTTAGGGTGGGATTTGATTTGGTTGATTTCCAATCTATCCTACTAGAGCTGCCATAACAAAATACTACAGACTGGATGGCTTGAACAACAGAAATTTATTTTCTCATAGTTGTGGAGGCAGGAAGTCCAAGATCAAGGTGATGGCAGCGTTGGTTTTGCCTGAGGCCTCCCTCTTGGATTTGTGGATGGCCTTCTTTTCCCTGTGTCTTCTCATGGTCTTCTCACTGTGTGTGTCTGTATCCTAATCTCTTCATATAAGGACACCAGTCATATTGGACAAGGGGTCATCCTAATGACCTCACTTAGTCATAACTACCTTTTTAAAGACCCTGTCTCCAAATACAGTCACATTCTGAGGGGGTCCTGGGAGTTCGAACTTCAACATATGAAGACGAGACACTTCAGCCTATAACACCCGGTCAAAACAATATCTGAAACTTTGGTTTGAAATTTTCAGGTCAGGCACATCTGTGCTCCTAAGGTTGTCTTGATACCATCACCTCCCAGACCCTCGGTTGCCTTTTCTGCTTCCGCCGTTGCTCTGGCTTTCCTCCTCTGTTTGAGACTGCACGGTTTCACCGTCTGGAGGTGACTGGTCACTGTAGCCTGCTACATGGCCGGACTGACCAATCACCACCCTGAGCTTCTGGTCTCTTCTCCTTTTTTAGGACTTGAATGAGCTGCTATGTGGTGGGGCACAGGATCTCATTTCTGGAACAGTAGCTAAAGGCGCCAGATGTTGCAATCCAGAAATGCAGAAAAATTAAGTCCCCATTGGGGCAAACTTTGACCAAGGGAAATAAAAGGTGGGAGAGGGCTGGGTAGATAAAGTCCTGATCCTTGCTTCTCTCCGTAGCTGGTTCCAAGCCACAGTTTCTCTGTATAGCTGGTCTAGGGACTCAGGCCCAGTGCGCATGTCTACTGAGTAGCCAGCTCTCTATCTTCACAGCTTGATGTAAAGTGGCGGCCAGTATCGGAACACACAGAGTCTTGCAGAGCTTCCCATTCCTCTTAGCTTCACATCCTTTCTCTCTCACTCCCACTGCCCTGGGACTGCACCTGCCAGGTGAAGCATCCAGTTTCAGTCCTTCTCTCAGGCTCTGCTTTCCAGAAAATATGGGCTAAGACAATATTTTATCCATTGTAGAAATGTTGCCCTAATTAGAAAGGTGGCAATAAATTTGAATTTAGGGAAGCATCATTTCTCAATATTTCTTACAGAGCGTTTCATCTCTTGAGTTCCCACTAGCAAAGGGGGGCACAATGAAGTCATGACAAATTACAGTAAACATTGACAAATGCTAACTCAGTAGCACCCCTAGCCCTGTGTGGATTCATCAAGGGGACGCATCCGCTTTGCTAAATAATTTTGTATTTTAGTTTTTATAAGCAAGTGTGTTTAGAAGTTGAGCAAGATTAAATAATCTTAAACTAAGCCTTCATCCGCAACAAAGAATGTGCCTCATTTGTTAGCAGATTTCATGTTCCTATCCATGAGGCCACATAACTATAATGGACGCTCATGAATAAAACTTTTTGAATTATTTAAAAAAAAAAAAACTCACCAGAAAATTTTGCCTTCTTAGGAATCTCAAATGTTGAAATACAATGTTTAATTATGTTGTGGAATGACTAAGTAGCATCAGGAGACAGTGCACAAGGCATCGACATTCGTGCTCTCCTAAGGGAGCCCCAGAGGGGAGAGGAAGTCAGGAGACGCTAACTTCATGTGGGCTTGTAAACAGTGAGGGCTGGGTAGCAGATATCCCTACCCACTCAGAAAAGAGTGAAAAATGGTGGATACCTTATCAGTATCTGGAAATTCCTAGAAATGACCGAGAAGGCCTTAAGAGGCATTGGAGGTTTTATAACAGAGGGAGGGAGAAAGAAAGAGGCAAAAATAATATTACTGTGAATGCGGTCACCGACTCTTCCCAGGCTGCTTTAACTGGAGAAAGCAAGGCGCCAGCTTAACGACGTGTGACTCAGGGAACTGAAAGAGCAAACTCATGCCTAACGAGTGACCGTGACCCTGGGCGCACAGAGCTCTCCTCACCTTTTACACTAACAAAAGGCTTTAATCAGTATGTGGCTGACCATCTCCACCACATGTGCTGGGTATAGAAATGCTAAAAGGGTCCATTTGTACTTTTCTGCGTGGCCAGAAAGAGATTTACGGCTTCCCTCAAAAAAGGTTTGAAACGAGGCCAGCAGCACTTTGAGAATACAAGAAGCCTGTGATAACCTTGAAAAACTTCTAGGACGAGACTGCCAAATACTTGGGGAAACTTGACCAAGATTTTGGTGTAACTTCTCAGAAAGACTCACTGCCCATCAAGGACTATGCTGAACCATGTCTACCATGTTTAACCTCTATGTTTACTTTTTTGGCTACAAAGTCTGTTTCACAGCGTGTGACATGGTCTCTACCTTCGGACTTCATTAGAACTATGACCAGGTATGCTGTATGTCGCGTAGGCAAGATAAGGAGGAACTGCTTTCAGGAGTGATAGTGTGCTCGCTTCATGCCAGGCAATCTATGAGTAGCCATGTTTAAATTATCAATATATTATACCTCCCCACTAATCCTTCAGGCCTGATCAGCCTGAAGAGCAGAGTGACCCATGGAGGTGACACATTATATGCAAGGGTATTCAACAGTAGATGGCTCAAACCATTCATATTTGTATTACTGTAGACAAGCACATAGATCTAAGTCCTAAGCAAATATTCCACCATTGCATATGTAACCCACACATGAAAGAGTGAAGTAGTTAAACCCCATGGGGCAGCAAGTGGCAGCTTTTAACTCTGGCTGCAGTTAGGGAGAGGGGTGAGTTGGGGAGTGAGTTTCATAGTGGGAGACAGTGCATAATCGTAGGAAAAATAGCTGCTGCATGATGGGGAAGTCTTTCAGGCTGTGCTTGGAATTAAAGGCCATTACACTATCTGAGGATGCTCAGAGGCTGTGCAGACTGAGGGCCGGTAATAAGAGTCGTTTGGCCTTGGAAGGGAATTACCTCCACAGCACTTTCTACATCTCTTGGTTTTGTGAAAGGCAAAGGGAGACAGAAATCACCAGAGCAATAAAAATACTCTTCGTGTTTTTGAAGCACAAAGCAGGTAGAGTGAATTTTGAGCAGTTTCAGACAGCAACTGGGAGCACTTTGAGACCAGAAAGCGAATGGACTGTTGTAGGGCCTGCAGGAAAAGCAGGCAGCAAGGAACCTCTGTTCACCCAGCTGCCCAAGCCAGACCAAGAGAAGTCATCCCTGATGCCTTCAATCTCCTCCCTTCCTCCCTTTTTCCCTCCCTTCTGCTTCCCTCCTTCTCATCTCCTTCCTTCCCTTCCTTTCTCCCTTCTTTCCATTATATTTAATGTGGTAGAAAACACGTAACACAAGAGATACCCTCTAAACAAAATTTTAAATGTATAGCACAGAATTGTTAATTATAAGCGCGATGTTTACAGCAGATCTCTAGAAATTTTTCATCTTGTGTGACTGAAGCGCTAGACCCACTGCACATCAATTTTCCATTTCACCCCCCCACCCCGCACAGCCCCTGCCAACCAGCATCTACTTTCTGTTTCCTGGTTGCTCTTTCTTGTCCTTTGGGCTCCATTTCATCCCAAGGGGCCTATCTTTGTCTTTAGGGCCATTGTGTCCCTGCTTGTCCTCTTCTCACTAAACATACTCTTCCCGGGGTGACCTCATCATAGTATCATTTCTAACAGCAAAAACATGATTTTGAAATAACTCGAGGGTTCCGCAGTACAGGATTGGATAAGTACGGGTTATTTTTTAACGGGATCACTGAGTGTCATTTGATGAAAAATGCGCTGCGCAAGTACAACTAGTGACATAGGGAGATGTTCATGGTGTTGCTTAGTTAATAAACCATGTTACAGTATTGCAGGTGTAATGTGATCCCATTGGTGTGAAAAATAAATACACAGTGGCACTTGAATGAATGTGCACCAAAAATACTAATAGTTTTTATCTCTGGGTGGTGGGATTATGTGTGATTTAAGTATTATTTTTGCGTGTCAGCAATTTCTAATTTTTCTACAAGGAACATATATTTCCAGTGTAATGAAAAAGAAGTATATGTTGTATGAAAAAAATTCTCTGAGGACATGAATCCCAGTCAGCCAGCTGACTGCGTAAAACTCTGCAATAAATATTTAACCAATCATTTCAGATGCAGGGTCAGCTCTGCTCGGGGAAAGAGACCACACTCAGTTACTTACCAGTCCTTCTTAAGGAGAGAATTTCCTTATTTTAATAAAAACCAACTACTTTTTTTCCTGGAAACTTGTGCCACAAAGCAGTTATAAACAGTTAAGTCATGATCAGGCCTGGAATACAGCATCATTTTATTGTTGCAGCTATTGCAAGGGCCAACTGCCCTGCAAAGTATGAGAATGCGTTCCACCCATGGGAATGCAGAGGACACCAAAGCACTCCTACCGAGCTGCTCGTCCTGCCCTGGAACATATTTAACAGGTGCCAGAACTGAACATTTAGATGGATATTCTTGAAGTTATATGTTCAGTGATGTTATATTTTGGAACTCTTTTCTGATCAATAATAATGTCTATCACTTGGTAAGCGCTAACTCCATGTGACTACTCTGTGTGGTATCTCATTTTAGCCACCTTGTGAGGTAGATGATGATCGAGTTTTCTAGAGAAGGAGACAGGCTTGGAGAGGCCAAACCGCTTGCTCAAGGTCAGCTAGTATGACCTTGTGGCCAAGCAAATTTCAGACCCTTTCTGCCAGTCTCCAAATCCAGAACGGGCACTTGTCCACGCGGTCTCCAGGGCCACACTGAAGATTTATCCTGTATCTTTATAGCTAACCATGTTTTTGACATAAAACATTAGTGCCCAGTTTAATCCCGTATTTTGTTTTCTACATTTTGCGCAGAAAGACTTCAGAACTGAAAGTTTGCCACCAGAGGTAATACGTAAAAGAATGTCCTTCACATTAGAAGGACCCAAATCCTCAAAGAGATGTTCCCAAAATGAAACACGCACATCATCAGAACTGCTGTTTACCCTTCCAAGGAATGGCTGTAAAGAACATCACCCATCGGAACAAGTAGTTCCAACTTTTTTTGTGAAAAACAATTACTTGTTTTCTTTAAAGTTCTATCACTTTGAGTGTCTGAATGGAGCTCTTTAAAAATATGTCACTTCGAGTCAGAGGCATTGGGCTCTGTCGCTTAGCAGCTGTGTGATCTCAGGCGTGTCACTTAACCTTTTCGAGTCTCAATTTCACCGTCTTAGAAATGGGTCCTATACTGACTACATTAAGTTGTTTTGAGGAGTAATGATCGGGCCCCCAATCTTCCTTATCTGGCCTGTAAAGTCATTCTTTATAGAGTACGAACTCTGAGGGTTCCTCGTACTGCAAAACAATTTTGATCTTTATATGGCTGATTAACATACAGAGGTAGGATCTTTTTAATGTGAGTTTTATACATGAAATGAGGTGCCAAGTTAGCAGCCTAGGAAAACAGAAGGCTTATAATGAAAAAAAAAAAGTATAATAAAAAATAAATAAAAGTTAAAGAAAAACCCAGAAAGCTTATGTTTCCCCCCACCCCCACCCCCACCCCCCACATAATGAACTGTGAAGAAATGAGCCAGGTCAGCTTTCCAGCTTCTTTTTGAGTGTGGCGTGCCTACAAAACCCACAAAACCCCAAATCTTTGAGATGCCCTGCTGCTCCGACTGCGGAAAGAAGTGTTCAGGATGACCCAGAAATTTCCTTGAACCTGCAGCCAACCTCTAAAACAGCCGCCCCTGTTCAGTTTAGCGCTTGCATGGGAATCCTGTTGTGCCAGGCGCTGGGTATTGAGGGTTCAGAAATGAGGAAGACCACCCTCCCCTCAAGGCCCTCAGTGTTGGGGGATGCCAGAAGCACAGACAGAGATCACTTTAACAGCCTGGCTGAGCCAGGGTGAAGTTCGCCCGGCGTGTTCTGGGAACCCAAGGAAAGGTGTTCAGCTGATTCCCACTTGGAAAAGTGGGGCTGACACATATTGACATTATCAACAGCTATACAAACTCCAGTAAAGCCCCCAAGAGGGCTTCAAGAATGTAACACAGATGCAGGACTGGAAGCAAAAGACTCCTAATTTCTGCAGAAAGTTAACCTAATTTTCCACCCCCTAGCTGTGCTAGGGCACAGTTTTGGGAATCTTATGAATAGAATAAGCACTTTGCTCCTTCTTACCCAGCACCTGCTGTGAGGCAGACATGGAAGGGGGAAGATGAGCAAGGTGTTGCCTGTGTCCCAGGAGCTTACAGCATAGCGGGGTGCATTAGTTTCCCAGGACTGCCATGACAAATTTCTGTAAGTTGGATGATTTAAAATAACAGGAGTTTTTTCTCTCATAGTTCAGGAAGCAAGAAGCCCAAAGTCAGGGCCTCATTAGGGCCATGCTTCCTCTGAGACTCTGGGTAGAATTCTTCTTGACTCTTCTTAGCTTCTAGGGGCGGCCAGTGGTCTTTGGCGTCCCTTGGTGTACTGCTGCATAACTCCGGTCTGCTTCTGTTGTTCTTCCCTTGGGTCTTCACATCATCTTCCTATGAGGACATTAGTCATCTTGGATCTAGGGCCCACCCTAGTCTAATATGACCTCATCTTAACTAATTATATTTGCAATAACTCTATTTCCAAAGAAGGCCACAATCTGAGGTACTGGGGATCAGGACCTCAACATACCTTTTTGGGGAATGCAATTCAACCCATAATAGAGAGATAAGGCACATGCACAAACGTGCGGGCATGTCGGCGCTCCTCCGAGCCCTCTCTACTGTGGCCGTATTTGTGCCTCATTAATCTTTAACAAATGGATGGCCAGATATTTCTCTAGCAAAATCGGTTTACTTGGAAGCAACAAAGAATTGCAATCTGAGACATGTGGTCTAATGGGAACCACACTAAACTCCAGAGAAACAAAGGAGAGGAATGTTCTTTAATGAGCTTGGGGGGCTGTTATACAGGAAGAATCCATTGGAGGAAACTAAAAGTTTGAAATATAGTGACTTTTCCCTGGCCGAGTTATGGCAGCCTCCCATTGGCTAAGCTGTTACTAGCAAGATGAAATCTTTTCTTCCACCTGCAGAGATAGTAAAGCAGTGTCACTTCCTATTGGAGATGCAGGGTACGTCTCTTTCTGTTGGGGTCAGCAGTGAGTGTTGAGTGACACATGTGACACTTTGCTCTTCGAGTTTCCCAAGTCCATTTTAAATGAGGTGGTTATAATCAAGAAATCCACAAACAAGTGCTGGCGAGGATTGGGAGAAAAGGGAACTCTAGTGCACTGTTGGTGGGAATGCAGACTGATGCAGCCACTGTGGAAAGCAGTGTGGAGGGTCCTCAAAAAATTAGAAATGGAACTGCCTTATGATGCAGCCATTCCACTTCTGGGAATATATCCAAAGAAGCTCAAAACACCAATTCAAAACAATATATACACCCCTATGTTCATTGCAGCATTATTTATAATAAAATATGGAGGTAACCCGAGTGTCCATCAATAAATGAGTAGATAAAAAAGTAGTGGTACATATATACAATGGAATATTACTTGGCCATAAAAAATGAAACATACCATTTGCAACAGCATGGAGGGACCTAGAGGGTGTTATGCTAAATGAAATAACTCAAACAGAGAAAGACAAATACCAAATGATTTCACTTTTATGTGGAATCTAAAGAACAAGATAAATGAACAAATAAAATTCAAACAGACTTACAATCACAGAGAATAGACTAATGGTTGCCAGAGGGGGATATCATTGAGGGACTGGGTGAAAAGGGAGAATGGATTGAGAAGTACAGCTTGGTAGTTACAAAACAGTCACAGGGATGCTATGTGCAACACAGGGCATATAGTTAATAATATTGTAATAACTATGTATTGTGCCAGATGGATAATAGAATTATCAGGGAGAACACTTCGTAAATTATATAATTGTCTAACCACTATGCGGTATACCTGAAACTAACATAAAATAATATTTAATGTCAACTGTAATTGAAAAATAAAAAAAAATGAAATTTTGAAATAAAAAATAGCTCCTTTCAAGTACAACTTTTCCAACAATATAGGCAGCTTCAAACTATATTTACTATATTCTTTGTGACAGAATCATATCCATTAGAATAAATACTTCCTGAAATCCAGATATTGTACTTCACTTCACATATAAAGCTTTACCCTTATCGAAAAGTCAGCTCCCCTGCTCTAGAAAGAAATCAGAGTGATCTGACAGGCTGTGCACATTAAAAAAAAAAATTTTTTTGCAGCAGTCACACTGTGACTTTGTAGGTATTTCCATAAAGCAGCCAAACTATAATTTGTAAGATGAACCATTTCTTCATAACAGAAGACGACTACTGCATTTTCCTCTATTTTCTGTGATTTCTTAAAATAGCATAATAGAAATATTTCAGTTCCTTAAGTGTCTTGGTAAATATGACACTCTGGCTTGCACTTCGGGGCACATTTTAAGTGCAGTAAGCTATTGTAAAATAATAATGAATAAATGTAAGAAATAGGTAGATGCACTTAAAGAAAATGCTGAAATTCACTAGGGCAGAAAAAAAAGACACATAAATGCAGAGATCTATCACTTTCACGGATAGGAAGACTAAATGTCTGCATTCTCTAGTTTATGACATAGTCATGAAAAAGGTGCTAGTCAAAATCTTGAAGGATTTTTTTGGGGGGAAGTTGACAAACATTCAAAAATCTATCAACAAAAATAAATACAAAGAAGAGCCAAAATGATGTTGAAAAACAGTGTTAACAAAGGAATGCTTGCCTCGTTAGAAGTCAGAACATTTTAGAGAAGGTGCTTGGTCCATTGAGAAATCTCTATTTTTTTGTTTATCGGTCTACCCAGGCTTCATTAAAGACAATAATGAATGTTGGAGCAGAAGTGTGGTGAAATATATAGGTTACTTCTGAACATTTCAGTAAGGGAAGACTGAACCTATTCTGTTTCAGCTGAGGGTTTTTTTTGTTTTTGTTTTTTGTAAGGGCCAAATTCATTCCAATTATATCCTTGTGTGGACGTCATGATTTTCTTTAGGATGTCCCCACTGATTGCCTGGAAGTGACATGGGACTTTTATTATTAATAAAAGAGGGCTCAGTATGTTCTCACTAGTGCATTCATATAATGTTAAGATGTTCTGATTGGTTCCAAGAGCAGATAGATACTGAGAGCATTTAAATGACAGAAAAATACGTGTATTATTGATACTTAGATTAAAAGACAAACTTATTGAATCACTACAACTGCATCCATAAGCATCTTTCATAATTTCCTGGCTTCTTATTTTCATATTAACTGGAATGAGTTTCTTCTAAAATATAATAGGATGGAAGATGAGAGGGGGAAAAATGGACTTATTGATGGAAGGAGAAACAATTCCTCCCCCTAAAGAATTAGGTAGCTTTTTAATTTAAAGTTTCAGTAGATGAATAATGTTGTTGTTTCCCAAGAGTGAACTTGATTGGAATTTCTACCCAGCCCGCGAGAGCTGGGAAAAAACAGAGGTGCATTTTTCATAGCTCCGTGCCGGCAGGCTGCCTCCTCCCTCCACCCTTTCCATCCTATAGTGCTGGCTGGGTCCAAGGCTCAGTGCTCCAATCAAGGCTGAAGATAAGGAGTGACAGCTTTTTGTTGACAACAATGACTCAGCACTGTGACTTCAGTTATAGGACATCAGCGCAGCTAGACACACACTTGGCTGAAATGTTCATTTTAATTTTCCCCCCATTGCTCTCCCCTGCCCCGTCCAACCCCCTCTCCCACAGTCAATCCACGCCCTGTTGTCCATGTCCATGAGCCCTTCGGACATGTTCCTTGACTTGCCCCTTCTCCTTCTTTTCCCCATTATACCTCTTTCTCCCCACCCCTCCGGTCGCTGTCAGTTTGTTCTTTTTTTCTGTGTCTGTTTCATTTCTACTCATTTGTTTTGTCGATTAGGTTTCACTTATAGGTGACATCATATGGTATTTGTCTTTCACTGCCTGGCTTATTTCACTTAGCATAATGCTCTCCAGTTCCATCCATTCTGTTGCCAAGGGTAGGAGAGCCTTCTTTCTTTCTGCTGCGTACTATTCCATCGTGTAAATCCAGATATCCACCTCCTTCTGGGTCTCCCACCCACCCTACCCCACCTCATTTCCAGGCATTGGTCTGCAGAAAACGCTAGGCTTTTTCCTATGCAGCCTGCCAAGCTATCTGTTTATTCTAGTATTCAGGAACATATATTTAGCCCTGGCTGGTGTGGCTCAATTTGTTGGGCATCTTCCCACAAACCGGGAGGTCATGCATTTGATTCTGAGTTAGGGCACATGCCTAGGCTGCAGGCTCAGTCCCACGGTCAGGGCGCGCAGGAAAAGCAACCAATAGATGTTTCTTTCTCTTTCTTCCTCTCCCTGTCTTTCTCCCTCCCTTCCCCTCTCTCTCTAAATTCAATAGACATGTCCTTGGGTGAGGATTAGGAAAAAAAGGATATGTATTTATTCTGACTACATTTATTCAGCACACCTCTTTCGAGTGTAGGCATTTAATATCTTGGTGAAGAATAATCCAGTCCTTTCCCGTAGCACTGATGCTGATCAGTTGCAAATTTATATCTCCAGCCCTGAGGTCTCACTGCATTTCAGACTTATACATTCTGTTTCTGTTGAACATTGGTCAATAAGCCAGATACCTGGGAATCATCCTAAACTCCCCTATATACCTAATTTCTTATATCCAGGTCACAAAGGTCTGTTACTTCTACTTACTAAGTATTTCTCATGTCCACCCTCAAATCTCCATCTTACTGCCACTAAGTTCATTTGAAAACCCTCATAAGGTCTTGCTTGGAATATATTAACAGTGACCTAGCTGGCCTAATTCTTGCCATGTGTCCTTTCAACCTAATATCAATTGTGCTTCCAGAATGATCTCCTAAACTGCATCTGATTATATCATTGCCCCATTTAGAATCTTTCAGTGGCCGCATCTATCAGCAGGGCCGGAAGCCCGTCTGAGCATGCCACGTGCCACCCTCTGGAGTAGGCACTTTCTTCCCAGCTGCAGCTTTCACCACTCCCTGTTTGCGATGTCCTTCCTGGCCACACTGAATTACCTGCAGGTCCCAAGTATACCTTGCATTTTAATACTTTGCACTGCTGCCCCATCAAATGGAATCACCTTCCTTGCCCCTATATCTATCTGGTGAATTCTCACCCACTCTTCCACATTGAGCTCATACCTTCACAGGCTCTTAGGAACGTTCTCTGACCTGAGGCAGAATGTGCTCCAGTAACACTGTGCTGCTGCTCAGGGATAATGAAACAGAGCTAGAGGGGACAGGTGTGGAGCCTGGCTAGCCAGCTCCGGCTCCTCTTTGCTGTTCCACCCCCTCCAAAAGCTGGGGGTGGAGGTAGTGTTGGGCTACATTTGATACGGGCACCTGGAAGCTTATCTGCTGACCCTGGGGTCCCTGGGTCCCCTGTTGAAACCCAGTTTGGGGTAACATAGTTTTGAAGGTTATATATTACACAAAGATATGAATATTCCTGGCTTTTGCAGAAAGTAGGGTACAAACTCACAGTATTCTTACAAGTCTATTATTTTATTAATCATTATTTTGAGCTGATTTCAAAATTTTTTTCGGATTTTCTTTTCTGGTATTTTGCATATTCTGGAAGGGAACAGCTCTCATTCCCTGATGTTCGGTGTAGGGTAAAGGAGCCCCAGTCTGGGTTTTCCCCATTTCCGCCTCAGCACGTCTCTTATAACGCCCTGCTGCGTTTCTCCACATATCGCTTTGCCTGTGATCCCTGAGAACATGGGCCTCTTGCATTGGTTTTTATAGTGTAGGCACACTTCCTGGCGCATAGTTCGTGCTCAGTAAAGTTTGTCTGAGTGTATAGTTATTATAAAAATAATATAGCTTCTCTTACTCCATCACCTTTGTTATGTTGCTCTGGATATTAAAGTGGCCTTGAAGTTAGAGTCATGAATATTTCTCTTGGATTTTTAACATCTACACAATACTTAGGTTATCACTTCATTGTCACACACCTTGTAAGAGACACAGGAAGAAAATGACAGTCCTTGTGTGTGTTGAGGATAATTCTGTGGGGCCATTAGTTGATGCTGTAGTTACAAGTGAAAGCCACCAGATGGCTTAAGGAAATGAATTTATTTCCTATGGAGATCTTAGCTTAGAAATCAGGGATCCAAAAAAAGCATGATTAGAGGGAGATCAAAAGGCTCTCTGTAGTGAACCCCAAATAACCAACAAAAGCCCACTTACAGTATTACCTGATTTCAGGAATGGGTTTGTAGAGGTTTTGCAACCTTCAAAGTGAAAAACTAAACTGTGTATCATCCCCCCAGTGTCTACAAGCCTTAATAATTACAGAATAATTAATGAAATTCAATTCAATTCCACAAATATTTGTTGAGTGTCTAAGCCTCAGCTAAACTTTATGAGAGGATTATCGAAACATATGCCACCCAAAGCCTAGTTCACTAAACGTGGAAAACGCATGGTGGGTTGGAAATAGCAACGGATGTCTTTTTCTCTTTGTATGTATGAGCGCTGGTTACTCTCAACGAGAAATGCCGGTAGAAATATAACTGTGACCTAGAAAACTTGCTCATGTTATTTGTAGGCAGAATAGGTAAATGACAAACCAATACCAGACAAAGCAAAAATATATAGTATTTATAAATCAAAATGTATTTTATGTGGTCTTTGTATAAGAAAACCAGAGTTGAAATTGTTAGATTAAAACACGTTAGTTAGGTTATTTAAAAATAACTTATATATAAAAAGATCTGAGAGGATATAAACCATTGGTAGAATATATTCAAGTGACCCTTTTATTTTATATTCTAGATGATCTGTATTATGTGAAGTTTTAAAAACAAGCACATGTTTATTATAATTTTGGAAGGTAGAGAGTGAAATAAACTTAGTTAAAGTTAATTCCACTTATTTATTTGACAAATATGCTATGGGGTAGGCACTATGAAGGCAGTAGAGTCATAAATTTGAATTTCTAATTTCTATTTATACTAACAATAAGATAGTAAACTTTGTTAACCTTTCTAGACTATTAAAAAATTAAGTCAGCGCTGTGGACAACAGTATGAAGGTTGCTCAAAAAATTAGAAATAGAACTGCCGATGACCCAGTAATTCCACTGCTGGATATATGTCTGAAGAAACCCAAAACACTAATTTGGAAGGATATATGCACCCCTGTCTTCATTGCAGCATTGCTTACAATATGCAAGCTATGGAAGCAATCCGAGTGCCCATCGATAGACAAGTGGCTAAAAAAGTAGTGACACATATATACAATGGAACATTACTCAACCATAAAAAGAATGAAATCTTAACCACCTGTGATAGTATGGATGGACCTAGATGGTATTATGTAAGTGAAATAAGTCAGTGATAGAAAGACTAATACCATATGATTTCGCTTATATGTGGTATCTAAAGAACAAAATAAATGATCAAACAAAATTGAAATAGACTCATCAACACAGAGAACAGGCTGATGGTTGCCAGAGGGAAGGGGGTGGGAGGACTGGATGAAAAAGGTGAAGGGATGAAGAAGTACAGATTGGTAGTCACAAAATAGTCACAGGGATGTAAATTACCACATAGGGAACATAATCGATAATATTGTAATAACTATGTATGGTGCCAGGTGGGGACTAGAAATGTCAGGGGGAACACTTGTAAATTATATGAGCATCTAACTGCTATACTGCACACCTGAACCTAATATAAACTAACATTAAATGTAAACGGTAATTAGAAAAAATTAAAAAACATTATATTACTCTGCAATACCTGCCTTTAAATATATATGTTAAATATATATTAAAGAAATATAATTTTTAAATGCCTGTTTAAAAATACATATTAAAAAACTCCTTTCAAAATATTCAATATCAGATTTTTTTTTTTTTCAAATCCTGCCTCCCTTATGTTCCCAGACTGGGGATTGACCCCAAAATGCAAGTATGTGCCCTGATCAGGATCGAACTTACAACCTTTTAGTGTATGGGATGACTCTCAAGCCATGTGGGCCACCAGCCCGGGCTTCAATATCAGATCATTTTAAAACTTTTGAACAAAAGTTGAATTATGTATAAAGGAATTCAGCATAGATTTCTGAGAGCATAAAACATTTTATAATTATTGGTTAGCAATTTAAAATTATTAATTTGTTAATGAGAATTTAATAAAAGAAACTCGGTAAATAGAGAACTAGCCCATTTTACAAACATAACCTAAAGTTGGAAATTAACTTTTAAAACCATGAATTTCTTCTGAAGATGCAGAAGAAACATTTTCTTTCTTTGATAAAGCAGACATTTTATCTTTCTATGCAGGCTATGTATGAATAAACCAAGAAAGATAAAAATATAATTTAATGAAGTGACCCAATATTTGAGATTAAAAGAAAAAAGTTAAACTGATTAAGATAGTTTACTTACGTTTTCTTTTTTACCAATCTGCAGTTCATCTTTGAACTAATCATTTTTTGTTAGTTTACTTTCTGATTACAGAAGTGGTGCATGTACACTCTAGAAAATTTTAAGATAGGAAAGTATAAAGGAAAAAAAGATTACCTACAGTTTCATTACAGAGAAAAACACTATTGGCATTTGGGTTGTTTTCTTTCCTTCTTTTTCCTATGACTATAAATATATGTATGTAACTGGATGTTGAG
This sequence comes from Mormoops blainvillei, assembly GCA_004026545.1. NCBI lineage: Eukaryota > Metazoa > Chordata > Mammalia > Chiroptera > Mormoopidae > Mormoops > Mormoops blainvillei. Next base: position 326,052 of record PVJD01000361.1, on the reverse strand, counting down.
GGAAATTTTACCTGTTTTCCTAGGGTTGGCAAAAAGCGCCCAAAATTTAGGGCAGAGGACCATCAAGCACCCCCTGGTCGAAAGAGATCTTCAAGCAATTGGGGTTTAATTGTTCGCCCAGAGTTTATTAAGGGGTGGTCAGACCTCTCTGGTGTTTGTAAGCAAAAGGCTGATGGACGGGGGCAGGGAGAGGCATCGGAATCTAGGATGGGCTTCCCCAGTGGGGGGACTCCACTATCCCTCCCTTCAAAGCTGGGGCCAGCGAGCCGCACTTCCCCCCTGGGGAGGTGTTGCTGACGCCTGTCCTGGTAGATCTGTCCTGTGCTATCGCTAGCAGGGAAAAGAAAAATGGAGAGGCCTGGCAGGGCTGATTTCCCAATGCCTACTAAAGAAAAATGTCATGTATTATCTGATTTTGGGGGGGAGTATGTTTTCCTTCCTCAGGGTTTTAAAAAAATTAAATAACCCTGACACATAGATGGTTTTATGAAAGAAAATTAATTGACAAAATAATTAAGCACTGAAGCTTCGAAGTTTATAGAAAGATATCAGTAGGTTATTAGGCTCATTTTATCAGTACCGTATACAATTTAATATTGTGATGGAGCTTAGAAATTGAGTGGGGACACAATTTTATAAATTATTCCCGAGAGATACCTCTTCTTTCCCTCTTCTTTGCTGAGCACTAGTCCCCAAGTCCTAGATTCTCTCCCGGTCTGTGTCGATGTTTCCAAGATTCACTCAAGGGTGGGAAGAGGGAAGAGGACCTTTGGCTTTCTCTCTCATCCCATAAGTCATGTCTTCCACCCTTTCTATTCTACCTGGGGAGGGGTGGCTTGGAACAATGTGTGGCTAGGAAAGCTGAGAGGGAGAACAAGGTGGGGCCTGTGGGAAAAAGAGCAAAAGCTATTTGCTAAGAGCTGATCTCTGTGAAACAGAGCACCCCCTTTCTCCCTTACACAGGTGTTGCTGGGCTGCCGCTTCTGTGCCGGGGCTACCGTACACCCTGCCTCGGGGAGAGCCACACTTGCATTTCAACGGCTGTAGAATTGGCCCGTATATTCTGGAAAGCAGCGTAGGCTCTTTTCAGCTTTGCCAAATAAGGCCCTCAGAGGGTCACTGCTCTCTGTCATCTCCATATATAAGAAGAAAGGACATTTTGGCACCAGGACGGTCTGAAGCGTGTTGTTTTAGGATAAAGGATAGCTTTTCAAAATGAATATATTTAGTGTTATGAAAAATTTATTACATTACTTTTTCTCTAATTTTGTCATTTTTGTTCTAGACTGGTTATAGAATATTTCACTCATTTACATAATATCCTAGGAAGTAGGGTATCCCTGACTCCTAGCTGGGGTAAATACCCCTTCTGTATGCTTTGATAGGGCACATAAAACGAGGCCAAAATTTAAACATTACTCCAACATCCAAGACATGTTAATTGCCCTATTTTCTATAACTGATCTCATTTTGCTCTAATCATTCCTAATGATGGAAGAAAACACTTGATCTGGTCAAATAAAGGTGGCTTTCAGTGTTAAATAACCTACTTGGGTAGTTTCCTAGTCTTTTGGGATTCTTTATAGGGTTTTCCCTACTCCTTTCTTTTTTTCAAGATGGCGTCTATATACTGGGAGAGCTTACATGTCCTCCTGGTCTTGTGGACACCCATTGAGTTATCTTTCAACCTTGGCCTCTGTCCCCAGGGTGTCTGCTTTGGTGTGGCTTGGATTCCTGGTCACAGTGTTCCTGCACTGCTGAGACATAGCTGCTCCCTCTCTGGCCTTTGAGCAACATGCTGGCTCTTGCTACTGAAAACTGAGGATTTTGTTGTTGCATCTGGTTACAAGGGCCCAGTCCTTGGGTCTCCTTGTTCTAGCTCCCGGCTTCTTTGGGGTCGTTGTTGATTCTTTAGTCTTTCTCACCCCTTGGGAGACTGGGCAGACTGGGCAGTGCTCTTCTGCTTTCTCCACACTCAGCAAGATTGTGCAGGACCCTGTGGGCCGCCCTCAGGTTCGCTAGGCTTTGCTTGCAGCCACTGCTCCTCCCGCTGCATGCGCACCACACTGTATGCCCTGACAAATGCAAGAATCTTCCGAAAGGTTTATAGTCTCTCTGACCATGGCTTTCAGACTTTTTATTTTGACCAGAAGCCACACTGAGAAATATATTTTATGTCTAGACATAGTGTACATATAGTACACATATGTGTAAAAGAAACAAAAATTTCCCCCAATTATATTTGTCCTTACTACTTATGGATGGATGCACTCTGGTATCTTCTAATCTGGTATACTCTAAGTCATTTAAAAACTATGTTGATCCAATACACTAGCTAGATTTCTGCATGCGTTAGTGGGCCATTGTCCTAGGATATGCCCCAGGAAATAAAGTACTAGCTCCCAAATCTTCAGATTATTCCCCAGTTCCTGGGAATGTTTCTAAGATTCCATAACCAAGTTCCTCCTAGAGTAGGAAACGAGATAAGAATGTTTGATCTCCTCCCTCATCTCCTCAGTCATGTCTTTTATCTTTTCTAGTCTAGGGTTTAAGGCCAGTCCTCTATACTTTGGTTCTATGTACATCAACAATATTGACCTGTGATTTTATTTTTTGTGTCCTTGTCTGGTATCAGTGTAATGCTGGCCTTGTAAAGTGTGTTTGGTAGCGTTCTTCTTTCTTTAGTTTTTTGGGAGAGTTTGAAAGGATAGGTATTAAATCGTTGGCTATTTGGAAGACTTCACCAGTGAAGCTTTCTGGTCCTGGAATTTTGTTTTTGGAAGGTTTTTGATTACTGATTCAATCTCCTTACTAGTAATCGGCCTATTCAGATTTTGTGTTTCTTCATTATCCAGTCTTGGAAGAGTATATGTTTCAAAGAATTTATCCATTTCTTCTAGGTTGTCCAATTTGTTGGCATATAATTGTTTGCAGTATTCTCTTATGATCCTTTGTATTTCTGTAGTATCGGTTTTAACGTCTTATCCTTTATTTCTAATTTTATTTTTTGAGCACTCCCCCTTTTTCTCTTGGTTAGTCTAGGTAAAGGTTTGTCTATGTTGTTCATCTTTTCAAAGAACCAGCTTTTTTCATTGATCATTTTTTATTGTATTTTTGGCCTCTATTTTATTTATTTCTGCTCTGATATTTATTATTCCCTTCCTTCCATTAACTTTGGGCTCCATTTATTTGAGATTTGTCCTGTGTCTTGAGGTAGGCCTGTGAAATGCAATAGATTTTTGTATGTAGACCTTGTGTCCTGCCACATTGCAAAATCAGCATATCAGTTCTAGTAGCTTTTCTGTGGACTCCACAGCATCAACCTAAATTATGTGGCTGCGGTTTAACTGTCGGCTGCAGGCAGCAGACAGTGAGGACACGGATTTTAAAGGCTGGGAAGCTGGCTATCCTTTTTATGCCACCGTAAGACATTTGATAAAATTGTCGACTTAATTCCTTGGAAGGCAGACCACATGCTCTTTGAATCTGTGGCTGTACGGAAATGATCAGAAAGATGATTCTCTGACCAATGAGAGAGTATTAGCTGTTTCTTGCCTCCTTTACCAAAGTCCTTTGAGAAAGAGGAACTCAGGTAAAAGCTAGCCATTTTGTTAACAGAGATGGAAGAAAATAAACTCTGCTAAGATTGAAGTTCTCTGTCTGCAGTGTATAATACAAATTGACTGAGAGTGGTTATTTAGGGCCTCCTAGTTTTGATAAAGCCAGAAGCTATTATACTCCCAATAGCAGAAGATAAAACTGTGACCCAAAGCCCTTCTCAAGGGCTATAGCAAAGTGTTGTCTGCAGATGACATGCAGTAAAGATCATATTAAGGTGATTGCCTTCCCAACCAAACCTGCTGTTTTTTTCTGGCTGCAAGGGTGCTGCCATTAGCTTACTAGATATAAGATATACGGGACAAACATAGAGCCTAGTAAATATAAATGAAGAGTAGTTAGGCATAAGAAATATGACTAGTTGAGATCTGTAGCTCTGATTATTTGTACAAGGAATTGTAGAAGGAACAAATAGACCAGAAATCAATTCAGTAGCTTTTAAAACTGAATTGACAAAGAGGCTACAAGACTAGCTTGCAAATGCCTGTGTTCATTTGCCTCTGAAATAACCTACAATCCCCCCAAACCGCGCCAGTAAGAAACTGGGCACAAAGAGATGTACTACCTCCCAGGAGCACATGCCCTTCAATATATCCTTCTGATGGGATCATAGGAGATCATGGCTAGGAACCTCCCAGTAGGTAAAACCAGTACCTTCAGATGCAACCAGCGAGGGAGTTCCTTCTAGAAAGCAGAAATGGGGGGCTAACTAAGAATCTCCTCCACCACCTGGGCATTTTTTGAAGGTTCCCCTTTGCACATTTGTTTACACCTTGGACCAGTGACTACTGTTCCTCCCTCCCCCTGTTCTTTTTTCCAAATTAGTTTTCATATTCCTGTTTCACCAATGTATACCCAGTGTGTGGGAAAGGGTGTGGGAGAGCGGAACACATACCTCAGCTTTTACTTTGTAAGTCACTGGATCATGGAGAGTTATATCTAGACTTTCACAGGACGATGTGTCCTCTTCAGATCATGCACTTCGAATTGTTTGAAACTTTGGCTTTTCTCCCTTTGGAATAGGGTGTGTCCTACATATTAGAAGGGTAGAAATATCCACAGAAATATATGGATATTTGGTGGCCAGAAGAATGAACTGTGACAGAGGTGTCCACCGAAGGATAGTCTCACCTTCTTCCTTTATTACTAAAACTGCCATATATTTGCTGGATCTGTGGTTGCTCAGCTAGAAAACTTGGAATCTCACCTTCCTTTCCAACAGTGAGACCGTGTCTCTAATGAGGTCAGTGGAATGAGCAGAAATGATGCATGCTACCACTGGGATGCACTCTTAGGAGTACTGAGATGGGCATCCCTTTCCTACCTTTTTGCTGGGCTACAATACAGAGGTGATGGCAGGTTCTGGAGGTCCTGTCCGAGGATAGCGGTGCTGTCCTACCTGTCCTGGATTTCCTATCTGTGGACCAGTACATGAAAGAAAAAAACAAAACTATCTTCTTTCAGATACAGTACCTTTGTTAAAGCAACTTAATCTGCATCTCAACTAAAATCTAGGCTTTATTTTGGGATAGAGTATTAAGTATTCTTGTTTCCAAGGGACAAGGTAGAACCTTGAACAAATGAAAAGAAGCTTTGGCTATGTAAGTTAGGATTTTGGCCCAATTAAACCAAATACATACGCACTGAATACTTAATGTGAGCCAATCCAGTATGAGATACTATGGAGGAAAAGACATGGGCCTGGTCCTACCTATTTCTAGACTGTTACATAAGAGGGAAATACACTTCCATTTTGTTTAAACTGCTGTATTTTGGGTCTTTGTTATACCAAAGACAATACTTAGTCTGCTTCCTAAAGGATACACATTGTTAGAAGTTGTTGGAAAACTAGGCCATAATCACAAAAATGAACAATCAAAGCAGTGTATGTCCAATGCGGAAAAAGAAGCCCTCTCAGTGGGAAGCTCAGAAGGGATTAGGGGAGTCTGAAGAAACGGAAGTCTTAGTGGTGAAAATGGTATCACTGAAGGCAGAAATATTGAATTTTCTCCTCAAAAGCAAACAAAACTCAATGTAACTTCTTACAACTATTCTGATTAATGAAAAAAAACAACTTGTTTTATTTAAAAAAAGCTTTGAAATAAATTAAGGTATTTTGCTTTAAAAATGTGAGAACGCTGTAACAAAGGAGAACATTTTAAAACAGAGGTATGCAGAAAGTAAAAATTTGAACAGCAACACTTTGAACAGCAACAAAATTGCAAACATTTTAATTTTTTCTAGTCTTTCTTCAGTGGGTGTGCAAGTGGACGCATATGCATTTTTTATATATACTACATAGCACATATGCACAACTTGGGCTCTGGTGTGCTTTCTCACTTAACATTATGTAAGTACTTCTTGACATGATAAATTCTTGTTTTTAGTCGCTGAGTATTTCTAACATATTTAATTTCATACAACCAACCACTAAACCAGAAAAAGCATATAGAAAGGCAGTTATTAGAAAAAAAATCAACAGACAGAGTATTTCCTTTAACAGAGCAATGCCATTTTTTCAATTGCTTAGCAGTAACAAGGCCTTCGCAAGCCTAGAAGGGACACCTTAGAGTGTTTTTGCGTTAAGTCCTGTAGAACATATTTTGTATGATCTCATAGTAAAAGCAAATAAATCAAAAGTAAAAACTGAGGCAAATTGCCCAGAGGAAATGGAAATTACAAAATAAACACCTTAAGTTTAATGCCACAAGTCTGGCTATAGTCTACAGTACAGTAGGACTAATCCTGTCCTCCTTGTATTACAATCCAGAGCACACTAAAACAAAGAAGTAAATAAACCAATGGGTTGGGGGAAGGGGTTGGGTCAAAGCCCTCTCAACTCTGTGTGTGCTAACCTGAGCTTCCTTCCCTCATCTGAGATTATCTGTCCACTTTGGCAGAATGCTTGCGTAAAACCAAAACTTTACATATGGAACACCCAAGTCACCCACCTGGCTCCACTGATCTTATTTTTTGGGTTGAAAATTTGTCACAGGAACAAATGTTATCTCCCAGAATTTGAGCAACAAGAATGATCCTACAGCGCCACCACACTCACCCAATCTGTTAGTTGCGGTATTAGTGCCTTGCTCCTCTATTTGCCCTCCTGCAAAATGGGTTTATCGATGTATTACTTACGCATATGTGTGTGTGTATACACATAAATATGACATTATGTTGAGCTATCTTCCCCATTTCTGAAAATTGAGCTGTTTTCATTTTGGATACAGTACGCATGTTTTCGGTAATTAATCGTAATGGCTGCACTGGAAATAAGCATACATCCCAGCTGTCCGTAAGACAGGTCGGTTTGTATCTTCCTGGGAACGCCAAACAATTGCTAAGGAGATTGTGAAATGGGAATGGACTTAAAAATCAAAGGCTAAACTTTTTTTTTTTTTGGCCCTTGACGCTTTACGTACTTCGTAGCGCCATTAATACAGTTGTTCTCTGCTTAGGAACTTGGCACTGTAGCCCGGCCAGAAACACTCGCTGGTGTCTCCCAGGAGCAGGCAACCCTCAGGGAGAAGACACGCCCTCAGGTACAGCGCGTGTGGCTTGCGCCTTAGGTAACCCCGATTCCGGGGCGGCAGCGGCTCAGTACAACGGTGTCCCTGCTGGGTGCCAGCCGTCCACTGCTCGCCGGTCCACTGCAGCAGCGGATCGGCTCTCGACCGTGCCGTCCCGCCGGAGACCCCCTTGGCTAGCGGCCCGCCCATGCTCTCGGCCACCAGGAGTGTTCGCCAGCTCTTCCACAGTCTTTCTTCTATCCCAAGAATGGGCGACTCCGCTTCTAAGATCGTCAGCCCCCAGGACGCCTTGCCGGGCCGGAAGGAGTCGATCCCCGTGGCGGGTAAGGACGGGGGCAAGTTCAGAGGGCGCGGTAGTCGCTGCTGCGCATGCGTGCCAGTGCCCGGCGGCGGCACGTCCTCGGCTCACGCAGTAGAAAGCCAGGGACTGGCTTCTTTGAACGTTAGGCTGCTGTCTGCGCGTGCGCGGAGAGGCGCCGGTGTGGGAAGTGGCCGACGGTCTCTATTCTCTGAAAATCACAAAACGCTTTGACGGAATCTTCGTATGTTCGTAAAACACCTAGAGTGCAGGTTTCCCAGCGGCTCCAAACCTTAGGCAGGAAAAGCGCCGATCTGGTCTCCGCCCCTTCAGGGGTGGTCGCCCGCAGTCCGGGGGTTCCCTGCCTCCTTTTCTTTCTCTTTTGCACCGGCTGCTGGGGTCCCGGCCACTTGCAGCGACGGTGCTGTGTTGTGTTTTCATTGGAAGCAATGTAAAGATGCAGGACGATGAAAATTGCAGACTTGAAATTGTATCTCAGTCCTTTTTGTTGCAAGCATTAGCCTTAGCTTCCATTATGTTATAGGATTGCCAGGTCTCCCCCAGTTGGTAGATGCTGCCACTGGCCCTGTGCCCCCGGGTCTGCCCTTGTGTGTCAGTCCTGCAGAGTCTATTGTAGAGCTGGGTTTCTCAAACTTTAAAATAATTTTCCAATCTCATACCAATACTTTTGGAAAATACAATAAAAATGAAATGCTATAAAAGTGATCACGTGCTCGGATGCCAAGGAATGTTATATGACCCAAAGTTTTCAAAAGCTTTTAACTCTCCATTTCTGTCATAGACCCCTTGTAGTTTGCAAACAGCACAGGTCCACCAAACCCAGAACCGTCATTTCAGTAGGATTACCTTGGCACAGTGTTTCTCAAAGTGTGCCCATCAGTTTGTTTTAAAAAAAGACCCCCAGGAGATTTTAATGCACTCGTCGTTTGTAAACCACTGTTTTAGAGCTTGGAGGGTTAAGTGATGATTAATTTTTCACAAACGGTTCAATGCCAAGATAGATCCTGCATTTGAAATTTGCCGGGAATTCTTCTATTTTTCTTTTCCTTAAAGAATTCCTGAGTATTTATAGAAGGAGGCCTATAGCGAGGGTCTGCATTATCATATACACTACTTAGTATGAGACTGTAAAAGGTAGAGGTTTTTGTACTTGAGGCAGTTTGGAAAGTGATGGCGTGACCTGGTATTTATTCAGCTACGTTAGAAGTTGTGTTTCCCGTGCCTGTGATAACTTCACCTCCAACTCATTGCTAGCTGTAAAAGTTTATTTTGTTTTTAACTCAGATGCAGAGAATGAGTTTTGAAAAGAAAAATCCACTCTGTCTCTAAACTATAACTCAATTATCTAAACTTCTCTTAAAAATACATTCTCTTTGCAAAGCAGGATTCATAAATGGATATTTAAAGGCAATGCTTTCTTGATGCTGAACTTCCCCAGCTTGTACTGAACTTCCTTTTCATACACCACAATGTCTTTGATATACCCTCTTAGACAAACAACCCAAAAACTCTTCATCAGATTTCCAAACTGGTTCAAGGTCAAGACTGACCAAAATTTAGTTCTGTTTTTTTCTTAACTAAAGTCTTCCTAACTTCTCAACATATAATGACACTTTTGGTAAAAGAGAGACTAACATGACAGAAACCAGGCAAAAATTTCTTTTTCATATCCACATAACTCTGCAAAACCTCAGGACCTAGCTGTATTCCAGGCTCTTCTCTCTTTTCATATAGCCGCGCGTACATCTCTCTGAACCCATAAGCTGCTTTTTTTGGTGTAGGGCCAAACCTACAGTGCTTATGTTCTTATTGTTCAGCTGTTGTAACCGCCTCTCCTCCACCAATATTTAAATTTTAGATCGTGGCCTATTCAGTCTCCACTCTTGCCACTACTCTTGCCTTGATGGGTTGCTGAAAGTTCTAATTGGCCCCAGAAATGGGCAGCATTACCTCTTTGGCTGCTCTTGGTGGTTGTAAGATCAAAGCTTATGGATTTATTATTGTTTTGAATGTTTATTCAGTCTTGATTCAGCCTCCAATCTGTTTAACAGCTACTCATTTCTCTGTTTCTTCTGTGTCTGTTGTTTGTCCTCTGGCTCTCTGAAAAGTTCTATGACAAAAGCATCACCTTCTGATTTTAGTAGACAAAACCTGTCTGTTTTGTGTCTTTGGCTCAACCTGCAATGAGGTGTGCACTATTACCAAATACTTCTGGTGTGAAGGGTTATCATCTAAGCGTTAATCCTACTTCTCTCCGTATGCTTAAGAAACCTTGAACCCTTTTATAAACTGTGGCCTAGTAGATTTCTACTTTGCAAGAGGGAAGATTCAATCTTTCAAATTTCTTTGATGTTTACTTTATCCCAGGCTCCCTAAAATGGATCAAAACATGAATAATTCTACTTTGGGTGATTGGTTAAAATTAAACTTGGACTAGACTGCCTCATTTCAGGCATACTCTGTTCAGGTTAGTGGCAGGTTCTAGGCAGCACTGGCTGGCTGTCAGGTCACCTAGACTTTGTCTGACCTTATATGTGGAGGAGATTTTGCTCTATTTTAGTGCCTGGCTATAAAGCAATACTGAGAAAACTTGGGGACTGGGGAGAAGGGGGCATTCATGCTTGTTAAACTAAATTGATGGGCAATTAATTGCTCAGTAGATAGGCTAGAGGTGGAAGGCTTATAATTAAAAACTCAAAGTACCTCTTATGTTATTCAAATGTAATTTATTATAGTTAAAACTGATCTTATTTCCTTATTTCCAAAGAATTAATTATAGTAAAAGCCCAACTTTTATTTTATGTGGCACTTTTCCCCCCATATTGGAAACATTGCTAATCTGTTTTTTTTTCTTTTTTCTTTTTTTTTTGATCAGGTATTTGGGATTTGGAGACATTAAGGTTAACATTAATAGCTCCTATTTAATCTCTGCTTTCTTGCCTTTATTAGGTAATGTTCACTACATTTATTACTGTGGTGCCGTTTTGGGGTGAGGAAGAGATGTAGCACCCCAGCTAAAGGTGTACTTGTTTAAGAACTTTAAACACAAATAGAAAAACAGTAGAACAGTATAAGTAATCCAGAAGGCTCTTGGAAAAATAATTAAACTGCAACAATAAAATTTATAAACTTTTAGCTAGCCTAATAAAGGAAAAAAAGGAAGAAAGTGCAAATACACAAGATAAGAATTGAGGGGGAATAATGGAAATAGAAAGTTTAAAGAATCATAAGAGGCTTTAGTCAACTCTTTGAAAATAAGTTTGAAAAGTTGGATGGAATAGATGATTTTTAGGAAAATATAATTGACCCAAACTGACCCTGGAAAGAGGTGGAAAATCTTAACAGATTGACTAAAAAGAAAATTGTTGAAGAGTTGCCACCTCCCAAAGCATTATGTCCAGACAGTTTTATAGGGGACTTCTACTAAATATTTAATGAGCAGATAATTTCAATACCATTTAAACTGAAAGAATTGTCAAGTTGTTTTTAAGAAACAAGTATAACTGAAACTGAAATTAATAAAGACTGCATGAAAAATAAAACTACAGACCAGTCTTATGTATGAATATTGATACAAAACTGCAAAATAAATATGAATAAACAGAGTCCAGAAATGGGATTTAGTTCCAGAATGCAAGGTTGGCTCAATATTAGGGACTCTATTAATATAATTCATCATTTAATTGATCTAAGGGGAAAAGTGATGTAACTATCTCCCTAGATGCTTAAAAGTTGTTTGACCAAGATTAACAACCATTTTTGATAACATTCAGAGATGACTACTTCTGTAACATGATGAAATGTACCTATTTTAGCCCAAAGGCCAACATGGTGCTTAAGGGAGAAACACTAGAGATTCCCACTGGAGTCCCAGTCATGAAAGAATGTGGGGGTGGTTCATTCTTGCTCAGCCTAGTAGCAGGTGTGCACTGTTACTAAGTACTATTGTTGTTAATGGTTATGCTCTAAACTTTAATCTTACCTTTTTTGTGTTCTTAAAAAAATGTCCATCCTTTTATAAGCTGTGGCTTGGTAGATTTCTACTTTGCAAGAAGTTAAGATTCAAGCCTTCAAACTTGTGTAGTGTGTAGCTTTTCCAAGGCTGCCTAAAGTGGGTTAAAGCATGACCAGGACTACTTTGGGTAATTGGTTATTATTGAAGATGTTTTGTAGGTGTTAGCCAATGCAGCCAGACCAGAGAAGGCAATTAAAGATGTACAGATTAGAAAAGAGAAGGTAAAACTAACAGCATTTGCAGCTGATAGGATTATGTATTAGAAAATCCAAGAGAGAATTTTTAGTAAGGTAGCAGGGTATATACTTACTAGATGAAACCCAATAGCTTTACTTTCTATGAACAACTTGTTAGAAAATATAATGGAAGAAAACCCTCCCTTTATAATAGCAACCCAAAAGTTAAAATTTAGGAGTAAACTTGGCAAGAAATATGCAAGACCTATGTAAAGAAAACTTTAAAACACTGCTGAACGATGCAAAAAAGACTTGAACAAATGGCAGGATATGCCAGGTTCTTGGATAGAGGACTGAAGAGGAAATATATATATATCAGTTCTCCCTAATTTATAAAGTTAATGTGGTTTCAGTAAAAATATTAATGATATTTTAATTTTGTTCTAGACCTGCATATACTAATTTAAAATTCACATGGAAAAATAAACAGGAATAGTTGTGGTAACTGTAAAAGAGGAGCAGAGAGGGGTGGCTAGCCCTACCGAACAGTGTGGTACTGGTCCATGAGTGGATAGATCAATGGAGCAGAATAGAAAGATCAGAAATTCTTAAATACATATGGGAATGTAGTGTATGATAAAGGTTTTAAATCAGTGGAGAAAAGATGGAATATTCATTAAATGGTTATGGGACAACTAGATAGCCATATGGGGGAAAAAGTTGGATTTTTACTTTTCCATCTTAAAACAGGAGAAGTTTAAAAAAATATATGATGATGATAATAGCTCGTGCTTATTAACTATACCAGGCACTGTAGTAATTACTTTATATGAGTTACTGATACTTTTAATCTTCCCAACAACCTGACAAAGCAGTAATTATTTTTATTCCTCATTTGTAGATGTGGAAACTGAGGACCATAGAGGTTAGGTGACTTATCCAAGGTCATATAGCTAATAAGTGATGGATTTGAGATATGAATATAGGTAGATTGTCTCTAGTGTTTGCGATGTTAATTACCATACCATTTTTTCCCATTTAGTTAGATGTAAAAAAATGAAACAATTTAAGTATGAGGAAGGGACAATTCCTTTATAATCTTGGTGTGAGGAAAGTCTTTCTAACCATGACTTGAAAATCAGAAGACTTAAAAGATTGATAAATTAGATCACATTGAAATAAGAATTTTCTACAGACAAAAGTACCACTAGCAAATTCAAAACACAAACTGGGGTGTATATTTACAACTCATATCTTAGGTAAAGACTGGTCTCCCTAATATATAAGAAGCTCCTAGAAATTAATAAGAAAACAACCAACATGCATTAGGAAAATAGGTAAAGGTTATGAACAGTTTCCAGAAAGGAAAGTACAACTGGCTCTTAAACGTATTAAAAGATGCTCGACTTCACTATGAGGAGAACACAAATACCATTTTTCATTTTTCAGGCTGGCAAAAATCCAGAACTTTGATGATACCCTCTGTTGCCTTAGGAAGAAAAAGGTACTCGCATACAATGCTGGTGAGAGTGTAAAACTGGTTCAACTCTTAGGGAAGGCAATTTGGCAATATCTATCAAAAATTTAATTGCATATACCTTTTGACCCAGGAATGCAATTTCTGGGAATTTATCCTACAGATACTCTTGCACACATGCCAAATGATGACTGTACCAGGTTATTCACTGCAGCTTTGTTTGCAATAGCCAAAGATTGGAAACAACCCAAATGCCCATCAGTAGGGGCTAGTTAAATAAATTATGTTTCGTCCTCACAATGGAATATGCAGCTGTAAGAAAGAACATGGAAAACCTATATGAATGGGTATGGAGAGATTGCCAAGATATAGTGTTAAATGAAAAAAACAAGGTCAGGAAAGTGTTACATAGCATGCTAACTTTTGTGTGAATAGAGAGGAAAGTAATAATATGTATGCACAAAGAAACTTTGAAAGGATGGCTAAGAAACTAATAGCTGGAGAGAGCTCTACAGCTAGCTGAGGGTGGATGGAAGATCTTTTTCTCCTTTTTTAAAATAACTTTTGATTCTTGTAATGTGACTGCTTTATTGAATTAAATAACTCCACTTTGAAAATGATCTCTCTCTGTTGTTTTTAGTCAAATTGACCACCCTTTGATTATATTTTGTGAGCCCTATTTCAAGTTCTTTTTTAAAAAATGTTGCTCTTTTACTTGTCAAGTGGGTTTTTTTCTTCCTCAATTTGCTTTTGTAATCAAAATCTACATTTTGGCATGATTTAAAAATCTAAATTTAGAGGGTGAAATTGGAATAAGTTAATCCAAGTCACTTTACATTTCATAAATATTCATTTTTATTGAAGCAGCAATTGTGGCGGCATCATTTATACAAAGAAAAGATCTTTGGGGACAAATTCCTTCCACTATTATGTAGAAGGCATTATGTGTATTTCTTTTATTTTCAGTGATGTACGTAGACTTTTAAAAGAAAATGATAGAAAAATTTTCCCCAGTGTGTGATTAATTTTTAAGTTGTAGGACACAGAACTGTTATTTCTCCTCCTTGCATCCTGTCTAAAACTCTTTATTTTGCCTTGTGTTTCAGAATCCTCAGTGTTTCCCTGAAGTCCCTGGAGTAGGGGTATTCCTTACCTCCCATGATCTAATCCTTAATTCCCAGTCTTTCTTCCCATTGTGCCTCTATAGAACCTCATCTTTAGGCCAACGGTTTCAGTATTTTGCTCTGAAATTGCTCATGTGATTCTACTTTGGATTTCACACTCCAGTCTTTTCATTTACTCATTAAATAAATGACTATTAAATGCCTGCTTAGGTAAAAATATTGTGTTTTCCATATATACTTCCTTAAAACTTACCTGTTAGAATTCCATTTCTTCAATAAACCCATCCCTTTTCTCTCCAATGTAAGTGATCCTTTTCTTTTCCACTGGACAAATAACTGTGTCATGTTTTATGAATCCTTTTATTGGGCCTCCCATTGTTACTTAGGTGTTTGGTTGGCGCCCAACTGATTAAATTTATGCTTTATCCCCCATATGAGGGTGAGCTCCCAGAGCGACGGCTCCCCAGAGGGGGAGCCGTGTTTCACCGCATGAAGGAAGGGGCTTGGCTGTGTTTGGTACTTATTTTATCCCCTGGTCTACAGCACTTCACAAAGGGTGCTGTCTTCCTTAGGCACTCAGCATGGTTCGTGATTATCAGGCAGCATATGGTTGATGCCTGACAGCAAAGACCAAAGCTGGTGGTCTTTTTGTGCGACCATTGTGTAGCCAATGTAACACAGAGAAGCTGACATAGGTGACCTTTTGTCCATGGGATGTGTACTCTTAATTGTTTTCCACTGGTGGTGATGGATTTGTGCTGATTTCGTACATTCCTCTCAGTCACTCTTATGACCAGTGGTAAACTTTTCTCCTGGCCAGGACGAGCGATAGGGAACTGCTCATCTGTAAAACTCTGAGCAGGGACTTGTTAGGAATCTGCCACGGTGGTGGGGAAAGAGGTGTTATGCTCTCAGCACGGTCCATGTAGGGCCTTGGCCTGCTACCCTCAGTTCAAGGATCACAGCACGCCCCACCCCAGGTTGGGGAGAGGAGAGTGAGGACAGCCGAGGTGAGGAATGGAAGGTCGGTTGGGTGAGGGGGCAGCAGCCTGTGTCATGAGCCCCGAGAGGGCCAGCACCCTTGAGGCTCTCAGCAAGGAGCAGAGTGCAGGCTTCTTTGCCAAGCTTGGTTGAGCCCCTTTGTAGGCCCCAGTGGCCTGCCAGCCATCACCGTGCTGCCTTGGAAGATGGCCAGGCTCCTTCCCACGCCACAGCAGCTGGCTGGCCCTGCCATGCAGTGCCAGCCAAAATCATCAAACTCTGGTGATGTACGAAAGAATGAATCTATAAAAGACAGTTTTGAGGTGTCATTGTGTGATGAATGGAAGTTGTAGATCTTCCATATACAGTTCTTTCATCTTTCTTCCATCATAAGTTCCCAGTTTAGCCTGAGTGCCCATCAGTGAATGAGTGGATCAAGAAACTGTGGTACATTTACACAATGGGCTACTACATAGCAGAAAGAGAGAAGGAACTCCTACCTTTCGTGACAGCATGGATGGAACTGGAGAACATTATGCTAAGTGAAATAAGCCAGTTGGTGAGACACTGGTACCATATGATCTCACCTATAAGAGGAACCTAATGAAAAAAACCAAACTAGTGAGCAAAATAGAACCAGAGACATGGAAACCTGGAACAGACTGACCGTGACCAGAGGGTGAGGGTGTGGGGGATAATGGGGGAAAGAAGGGGAAGGGACTACTCAAAGAACATAAATGAATGACCCACGGACATGGACAACAGTGTGGGGATTGACTGTGGGAGAGGGTGGTGGGCTGGGTGGAGGGGGGCAAAGGGGAAAAATAGGACAACTGTAATAGAATAACAATAAAAGATTTAAAAAATCATTGGAAGAAAAAAGAAAAATTTCACGACTTATTTAAGAAAGAGTAAGTTCCCAGCTTGTCAGAGAGCATCACAATATCTAATTTTTTTTCTTTGTACCTGGAACATGGTACACTGACAAAAAATATTTGTTGAATAACTCCAGCATACTCTGTTGTGAGCTCTTCGAGGGGAGGTCCCCTCCGAACCGAACCATACATAGAGCCCTACACATATTGTGTATCATGGCACACAATAGTCAATAAATGTTTGAATGAGTAATGGAACAGTGGAATGAAGAGGACAGGAAGGGTAGGGGTTTGAGCCCTTGGGATTGTCATTGTTTGCTGATTTCCATGTTACTGGTTTTTCCCGTCATACCATAAAACTACATTAGTGCGAAGGATTTTCTGCAGCCAAAAGGAAATGTACCTGACAAGGAGTGGGTCATACCTGAAGAGTGAAACGTCAGTCTGCCCTGTGATGTGATGGCAATCTCTTTACCTGTCACTTCCTCTCTCTGCATTTCAGAGCAGCGGTGCAGGCTTGGCTGAACAGGGCTGAGTTTCTGCCATGCTGCCCAGAGCTCTAGTTATGTCAGATTTCTAGTGGGCCATGGGTTTGTTATCATATAGCCATTCAGTCATTTTCACTAGTATCTACTTACCACATTTTAAGCCAAGTGATGGTAAGAGGCTGGGAGTATCTGATAAAGGCCCTATCTTTGGATAAGTGGAGTTGGCATTTGCCGGCATTATCTCCTTCTCTGTCCTTATTTTATTGCTCTACTTTCTCTATGCTTCTCATGGTTGGCTAGCTTCTTCCCTTCCACTCGTGTCTGTGGGTGGCTCCTGAAATTGTATCTAATGTTGCAAAAGTTCTGCTTTTCTATTTCCAAATATTTACAGGGTGTGTATGTCCTGTTGTAACCCTAAACTCAGTTCTGAGACCAAACTTACAATTTTCTCTTCAAAACATCAGACACATATTTTAATTCCCCCATTTCTGATTGTGGCACTACTATTCTTCTGAGTCCCCCAAGCCTTAGCTGCATTCATGTGTTATCCTTGCATCTGTATTTAATATGTCCCTTCTCCAATAGTCTTGATTATCTTTTGCCTTCTGTGTTAGGATTCTCCGGAGGAACAGAACCAGTAGGGTATATGTAGATATATAGAAAGAGATTCATTGTGAGGGATTGGCACGTATGGTACTGGAGACCAAGAAGTCCAAGATCTGTAGTCAGGAAAGCTGGTGGTGCGATTCCTGTGCAACCCTGAATTCCTGAGAGCTGGCATAGCCAATGATGTAAGTCCCAGTCTGTATCCTAAGGCCCGAGAAGCAGGAGTGTCCGAGGGCAGGAGAAGATGGATGTCCCAGCTCCTGAGAGTAAATTCACCCTTCGTGCACCTTTTTGTTCTAATCTTATCAGATTGGATAAGGTCCCTCAACATTGGTGGGGGCCATCTTCTTCACTTAGTGAGCCAATTCAAATGCAAATCCCTTCCAGAAACACCTTCACCGACACACCCAGAAATAATGTATTACCTGGACATCCTTTAGCCCGGTCAAGGTGATACATGAGATTAACCATCACACTTTGCTTGGCCTCTGTTTTTGTTTTTCCCAATTGTTTGTGAGCTCCATTCTCAGACATCTGTTCAAACCTCACATTTTATTCTGTCACTGCTTAGGGAATAGTGGGAACTCTGTGTGAGCTGTGTGATGACACTGTTCATCCTGGAGCCAGAAACTTTCTGTAACCTGCTGCTGACCTCTGTGTTCCAGATCTCTACTGACAACCCCTGGGGCTGACTCCTGCTCTGAGCAACTTCCTCCCAGGAAGTTTGGTTTCTTCCTCACCACCCATCTCCATCTTCCTCGGCCTCTGAAGGCTAAACTCAGTTCTTCCCTTTCCATGCTGCCTTTAGGGACTGTTTCAGCTTAGATTGTTGTTAGAATTGGAGGTGTAGCTAGGGTTTTGGGGCCCTGTTTTGCACTTTCATTCCAATGTGTCTCTTTAGGGAGGTGAAGTTTGAGTTGCTTTCATGCATTTGGAGCTTGGTAATCGCTATTTTTCTCCTTTGTGTTTCCTGAACTCCTGGCCAGTTTACGGTGTCCAGTTGGCATGTCTCGAGTTCTTGGATTATAATGGCTAAGCAGCCTGGTCTCCTGGTAACTTCCTTCTGGATGTCCTGTCCTAATGTTCTTCCCATTTGACGAGATACCTGACTAGTCTGACTCATGATGTTGTTAAAAGATAAACTAAGGCATATTAAAAATTTAAGATCATCATAGAGCAAAACTTTATTAGACATGGGCAGCATCCAGTCTGGCAGATAGAAAGGAGCTCTGAGAAGCTGTACAAAATGAAAGATTTTATAGGCAGAAGGGAATGAGAATGAGGAAGTCATACTAGGAAAAAAGGCGGGTGGTTATCACGAGGTTACTTCTCTCTAGGGGATAACAGGGATCTGTCAGGCAGATGACCTAACTGGTGCTGATCAGGTAATTCTTGAGTGGTTGGCTTAAGATTTCACTTCTGGGAGAGCCAAAACTGTAACTAAATTAAGTCTTGGTTTTTGTGATGTTGCGATTGGCATAGGTGACTCCATTTTGGGCCTGTTTTTGAACATGTGTGTGTATGTGGTTCGCAATTCCAAATGCTTGATTTTATCTTGACCAGAGATTATCATATTGTCTGGGTCAACTGGAATCTGTTCTGTAAACTGGATCTCTTATGAAAAGTTGAAGAAGTTTATTGCCCCGCATAGAGAAGGACATGGTTCCTTATACTTCTGTAGGACTTTTGTATCATTTCATGTCAGCATACCTGCAGTGTTTCCCAGTATGGTATATTTCTGATCCACCAGCTTGTTGAATAAGAATATTACATTTACATTATAATATAACCAAGATTGGTAATAGTGAAAACTGGAAGAAATGCAGAGTTACATTATGTTTTTATGAATATATTATCATTACTTTTTGTAAAAAAAAAAGAAGAAGAAAATTTAAAGACATTGAATATCTTCCCAGAGCATGTATATAAAATAAATTCTTTTGAAGATGTTGCCATGGTAAGGTAATAACATTAGTGTTGAATTTTCCTCCGTGAATTCTTCATATTTTACTTTTGATTTTTATAAATATGTAGTTTACAGTTAGGTAATTTATAGTTTGCTTAGGTCAAATACAGAATGAAAAACTAAGACAGCATTGTTCATATGAGGCCAAAAATGATTCTTTGGACAACTGAAAAAAAAAAAGATATTTTAACAGGTTTTACCCAAAAGGCAAGAGTCATGAAAATGAAATACTATGAGGCAATTCATAGCTTTCCAGCTGGAGAAAATGAAACCTCAAGTAAAAAACCCTGAATGTGCTGTAGTTAGCAGATCAAAAGAAAACCATGTTAGAGTTTGCAGAATGGAGTAGCCAGCTGTCAAGCAGAGCCCCCAAGAAAACACTGCATCGCCGAAAACCTCCATTTCCTTATCTCTTCGTAAGGACCAATTCATAAAAAGCTACGTCATCTAGCAGTAAGCCCTCGGCAGCAACTCCTGCTGGTCCCTGGAGTTTCTACCCAACCACTTAGCATTCCTCACACACTGAGATGTGTGCACAGGCATGAAGAAGCTCCCTGCACTGAGGACTGCAGCAGGCCTGAGAGCAGCCTGTCTCAAGCAGGGCCTCTCCCTGACAACACGAGGCTGGTTGCTGGGGAACCGCATAGCTCCAAGAGTAGGAACTGCAGCCCACTGCCTTTAAATGTAAAAGAGGTTTGAGGAGCCACTTGCAGATAACTTTTAGTTTGAGAAATCAAAATTTTTTCGTCTTCAGGATTATGCTTATACTATGAAGCTCTGTGGATTTATTTCAGTAAGTGGAATAAAAGGGAATAATTATTTTTCTGGTGAAAATTAGGAGTTGAATAAATATATGTTTGCTGCAGTAGTTTTTGGGAAACATACACCTGATTTGAGGAATGTTACATAAATTTAAATATGAATCTCCAGGGGGGCAAGATATGTACCATGGGATTTCATTTTGTTTCATTAAAAACCCACAATTATTAATATTATTTTGTTTTTCAGAATAGGGGGATTTATTAAAGAGCTGAAGCTTAGGCTTCATGTTATGTGTACATTTGCTTTGGAAGAGCTGCTATATTTTCCTAAGTCTTTCTTTTAGTCGGCTTTTTTTTTTTTTTTTTTGGTCAGAGTTCCTCCTATCTCTTAATATCATAAGATGGTTGTAAACTCTTAATCACTCCACATTAGCGTCTTCAGTTGACCACAACCTAAGCCCTGAGTTGTTGGCTGGTGCCCACCTCCAGAGAGAGAGTGTGAATGTGTGTAGATCTGGCCGACTTCCAAAGGCCCTTCCTGCCCTGCCGTGTCTGCGTTCCTATCAGCGGTAGTATGTTGGGTGATTGTTAGCCTTATAACTACTGTCAACTTCTTACCTTGACCATAAATCTGAACAGATTACTTACGTTGCATTTACTTCATGACCCGAACCTTCTTTCCTGCCGGGGTCCCCTGACTCCCCTCGTGGCCTGTATTGCTGTTTCAGAACGTTTCCGTGACGTTGAGGTCTGTGACTTTAGTGGCTTCTAAAGGGTCCAGTGGAGTGCTGCAATCTGCACTCCATGACTCCTTACATTGTAGTTATTTATTATATTTTGTTTTTCTAAGGGAGTTTTTTAAGTGTATTTTATTGATTATGCCATTAGAGTTGGCATATCTGTATTTTTTTTCTCCTTTGCCCCCCACCACCTAGTACCCCCCCTTCCTTCCAGGAGTCCCCCCCTTAATTCATGTCCATGGGCCATGCTTGTAAGTTCTTTGGCTTTTCCCTCTCCTATACCATTCTTAACATTGCCCTGTTTATTTTGTACCTACCAATCATGCTTCTTAATCCCAGTACCTTTTCCCCCATTCACCCTCTTCCCTCTCCCCACTGATAACCCTCCATGTGATCTCCATTTCTGTGATTCTGTTCCTGTTCTAGTTCTTCTAAGGGAGTTTTTAGCTTCAACAGTTTGTTGCTTTGGCTGAAAATGAGGAGCTGGGTAAATGATGGGCTAAGTCCTTAGTTGAGAAATGAGTAAATATGCTCCTTTGAACACTGAAAGGTAAAGCATTGTGGTTTTGTGCTTAGTGATCATTAATAGGTAGAGATATTATGTCCTGCATCTCTGTGTACACATTTTGTTCTAGCTTGCTTGATCTACTCTCTTTAGAACATGCCTTTACTGATAAAACCTCTTTTTCTCCTCTTTGCCAAGCATCCTTTACTCGGTTACCCCTCAGTGATGTCTTCTCTTACTCTTCAACCAATTTTGACCCTCCTGTCTTATAAACCTGTAGCACTTCTTCACTACTCATTTGGCCTGCAAGCATATTGTTTGAAGATGCTTGTATTGTTGTCTTATTATTGTTTAAATTTGTAATAGTGATTTAACCTTAGTACGTGTATATATTTTCTTTATAACTGCATTTAAAGTTTTGCGAGGATTTATTTACTTGTATCTCCTATGCCTATGCATGTTTATGTTATGCAATAATTATAAGTTAAATGAATGAAAGAATATTGAGCTTATACTCTGTATAATATTATGTTTGGAAGTTGTCTGCTCAATAAAATCCTTTTAGTATGTTGCAGGTCAACAGGTATTAATATTAATGAACCTTAATAAGTGGATACTGTGTTTTTAACTTACCTTCCAGCACAAACTATCCACTTTTAGAAATTTAATTATGACTGCTGTGTGAACCCAATGGCTGACTTTTCAAATAGTTATTAGAGGAGATCTGAGCTCTTAGCTGCTATATTACGATTTGTGTTTAATATTTATGGAAGTCTTTTTACAAACATGTAAAAATAATTGGTGAGTGAAGGAAATGGCTCCCAGTGTGACAGAAGAAAATAACTTTAAAAAAGCTGCAGTTATCTGTAGTTTCACCAACGTTGTGTTTACGTAAAAAAGACATTGTTTTATATTCTAGAACCAAGAGATGATTTTATGATTTAACAAGTTCCACCAAGAACTTTTGTAAGGTTATCAGTACCAACATAACCACTATGGAGATAACGTAGCATCTTAGTCTCTGGATTTATTGAGTTTGCTGCATTCCTTTAGTATCATTCATATTTTTCTCCTGAGGGTACCACTTCCCTCTCTTGACTTAATAACAAGATAGGGAAACTCATTTGTGCTGTGGTGTGTGATGCTGGGAAATGAATGCCTGTTTATTATCTCTCTCTACAGGACCTTTCATGACTGTAGGTAGATATTTGCCACCTCAGTATAAAAAGGCAGCGTTCAGAATTGTATTCTCTAGCGAGGGACACGTTGGTTTGGTGGAGAGCACAGGCATTTCATGTCTGGACAGTGACTCTGAACTTCACTTCCTGTGCTTACCAGCTGTGTGACCTTGAACAGATTTGCCTGGGTTTTCTCATTTGTAAAGCGGAAACAGTGGCACCTGCCTCAGACGGGTGCGTCTGGGACAGAGGAGATAATGGAGAGAGAGCCCAGCGTGATACCCAGGTCCTGGCAGATGGGCAGAATGTTTCTTTTGCAGTATGATGCGTCCTGTGGGGACATTTAGGGGACAGCTTACTGCTGTGTGTTGCCTAAATTTTTCCACTTTTGCTTTATTTTTTAAAGGTTTTGGAATGCAAGCTCAACCAGTTTTTGTCAAGAACTGTAGCATAGGAAATGAAATGTATGAAATATATATATTTTAAATTTAGAACTGATTTACAAAGCCAGCGTGGAAAAATTAGTTGCTGTTGCCCAATAAGTATATCATAACTAGTTTTTAAAATTTTTTTTGGAGGGGGAGAGGTAAGTGGAATGAAGATGTCTCTGCAGTTTCGAAACTTCCTTTTGCTTCCTCCCCTACCCCTTCTCTCTCCCTCCTCTTCTTCCTGCTTCCTTCTTTCCCTCCTCTTCTTAGCCAACTTAATGTCAAATGTAGTAAGCCATGTTGGAGACATCTGAGAGATTATGTGTATGGGCAAGTTTGTGTAGGCATATGCTTACATACAGACCTGGTACTTGTGGGACAGAGATGGGTGGGTGCAGTATGCTCACCTGGGTTTTCCACCTGGCACCCTTGTCTGGGAGCTGCTTCAACCCCCTTCACCTGGCACCTGCAAGAGCCAGACTTTCTCCTGCGACCGCCCCTGGCTCTGCGGATTACCTGGGGTGGGAGCAGACCCTTCTGGCTCAAGTGTCCCTCCCAGGGTTTGGTGCCTCTACTCTAGAGACAGGGGCTGTAAATGTACACTTCTGGAGCAGCCAGGACGTGTAGTTGCTCTGGAGTTGCTCCTTCTCTGGAGAAGGTCTGTTTTCACTAGGAGAGGAGGCAGAGACGGTGGATCATTCTGGCTGCTTTCAGGTTCTCACTGTTTGCTTTTGAGATATAAGTGCCTTCTTGTCCTTCCTACAGTTTCGGTTTCATTGTTCCTTATTCCTTTGGAATCCTTAACACAAAAGCTAAGTTCTCCATCTCACTGTTTTCTCTCTCTCCTCTTTCTTCCCTTCCAGTTCAAGTTGGATTTTGTCACTTGTAACCGAAGGTGCCTGCCTTCTTTATTCTTAAATCTGGATTTGGCCTTCACAGAAAATAAATGAGAATAGCCAGTTTCAAGCCAGTGGTCTCTAGCTGGCTTTTCAGGAGAACCACATCTAGAAGGCTGTGATAGATGGGGCCACAGGCATGCTCGCTAGACATTTACGTTCCAGTTTTCAGCTACCGCTGGCGGGGATTCCTGCCTGCTTGCCTCTCTGGGAGCCGCCCCATTACAGTGCCTGGGGGCTGCAGGCTGGCGACTTCACGGCCTCACCATTGAGCATTTTCGTCTAAGTACCTGATATGTACATTTTCAGGCTGCAAGAGCCAGGTGAGTGGTAGAACCTGCCTCAGCAATATGATCCAGTACTTATGTTGTTTTTCATAGGAAAATCAAGCTCTCTATTAAAGTAGCATCACCGATTATAGCATCCCTCACTAGAAGTGATAACATTTACAGATATGCGAGCTTTGTTGTTAAACCCAACTGTTACCGAGTATGACATCATGAAAGCTTGGTCTTTTTTTTTTCCCCCCTCTACTTCAAGGTAAACTTTTACTAGACCTCTCTATTTGGCATTTCAGAAGTTAATTATCACAGGGCTCACGGCCTATGCAGCAGCTCCCGGAAGCCACTTAACGCTTTCCCCCTATATCCAGTCTTGCTATGCTCAGGAAAACCAAGGTGAGAAACCACTGTGGACTTGTGGAATGGCCACTGAGGGTGGCTTTGCAAGTTTTGGGATTTGGCTGTGCTACTGATTCGCTGTGCAACTTTGTGCAATTCACGTACCTTCTCTGGTTGCCCACTAGCTTACATGAAAAGTGCTTGAAAGCAGAGTTCCTGGATGTTCTTTTTCCATTCATGCAATGATTTTAAGTCTTTCTTTGTATTATGCATAACACTTCCACTATTCCCTTCAAAATTAATCTCTTTTCCTCAGAAGCTTATTAACTCTAGCTCTAAGCCCTGCATCTTTCTTGCACGTTTGCACTTGCTTTTTTTTTTTTCCCCTTCCTTCCCTTTTCCCCCTTTGAAAAGGCAGGGAAAGAGAAAGAAAATGGAGGCATGTGACATGGTTGCAAATAGTTACCACTTTTCCTGATAGTCTCTTTCTCTGTCTGGAGGAAGTTACTTTGGCAACCATGAATCCATCTCTCTGCTACTGAGCTAACTTTATCTTTCCTCATTATTATTTCATTTCCGTGGGATGACTTCTTACAGAATATAAAAAAAATTTTGATTTTCTTCTTGAAATTTCTTTGAGGCCAACTTTTCCTCCCCTGTATCTGAATATTTGAAAGCACAGGTGAAGCACCCCACAGGCAGTTCAGAAGTAGAAGCGTGCCGTAATGTCCTCACGGGCAAAGTTCTTTCCACATGGGCTACAGGGGAACCTTCTTGTTCTTCGGAGACTCTTGGTTCTATGCCAGTCTGCAACTCTGTCATCTAAAGGTAAAATTTGTCCACAGCTTTCCCTTCCAAGGGCTAGTCTCCCCTAATTACTGTGTGCCAGGTCTCCCACAGTGG
The DNA here is from genome assembly GCA_004026545.1 of Mormoops blainvillei. NCBI lineage: Eukaryota > Metazoa > Chordata > Mammalia > Chiroptera > Mormoopidae > Mormoops > Mormoops blainvillei. The sequence continues at coordinate 300,846 of PVJD01000361.1, read as the reverse complement.
CCATATAGCAAACCATAGTCCTCTAAACTGTCAGCCGAGAGAGAGAAATAGCAAATGGAATGCGGATGCAGGTTGAGGTAGCATGCTGAGGCAATGCTTGGGCAAGATGTCACAAGATTGCAGCAGAAGTAGTGCTGGGGTGGCAGAGGGGCAGATACCAGGGCAGCACCATGGGCTGCGGCAGACCCTGTCAGAGCTGTGCAAACATCCAGTCTAAAGGCGATCCCAGATCACCACCAGGAAGGGGTTGATCAGGAGGTGTTATGTGAGAACTAGCGAAAAACATGGCCAGTGTGGATGCGGCCATGTGGACTCATCTGGCACCCTTCTGGTGGTCTGAACTGGGCATAGCCGACCATATAACCCACTTGCTATTTGGGGCCTCCTGCTCCTGGCTGAAACCTCAGTTCTAAACTGTGGAAGTCCAAAGCTATCCTTAAGATTTCTCTAAAGTGTGTGTGTGTGTGTGTGTGTATGAGACACTTATGTTTTCATGGCTACCTTTGCCTCTAGGTTTCTGCATCCCCAGATACTATCTCTTTTTCACCCCGAATTTACCCCTTTACCATTATATTTACCATAACACAGGTGAGAATGTCCTGGATTTGACTGAAGTTTGGGGCAGGAGTGACAGAGGAGGGACTGACTGCATATGGCACAGAAAGAGGCGAAGATCCTCCATCAGATATTCCGGACCCCAGGTGCCTTTTGGCCAGCCGTCCATTCGTCCATTCGTGGTTTCTCCCCAGGCCTTCCCAACAGACAGGACAAACAAAGCCGTACACCTCTCAGGTTGTACTTACCTCCCACCTTCCTCCTCTCTCCTTTCTAAGAAAATTTAAATCTTCTCACACACGAAACAGAACTAACACTTCTTTTTGACATGGGTTCTAGCTGATATCCATGCTTTAAGGGCTCCGCTTTCTATTTCAAAAACCATTTCAAGTTATTTTCTTAGAGAGGTGGATTTTCCCTATATTGACCTAGGAATAAATTTTGTAATACTGGAGCTTGAAGTGGATGCCAAACTCAGTAGGAGAGAGAATAGGGGGAGGGGATGGTAATGAGTTACTGGGTTTGCAGGGCTCTTCTTTCCCTTAAAGGTTATTTGTAACTTCCTTAGTCTTGTCACATGTATACATTTTACTCCACCCCCGCCTCCCCACCCCTAAGGCGACAGTAACATCTTTGAAGGCAAGGGCTGTTTCAGCTTCATTATCTCATTCCTGGAGCACCTACCTTGGAGCATAGTAGGTATTTAGTAAATATTTACTGAACAAATAGATGTGTTCAGTGTGATATTAATGGATGATTTAAGAAGTTAATAATCTTCTTTTAAGGAGTTTATAGTACATGCAGGAAAGCAAAAATAACATAGATGAGAATAATTAAGCCATGAACCTTGTGACCAAGAACAAGGGGGTACATTTCTCAAGAATTTGGAAACGCTTATTGGTTTTTATATTCTTTGTTGTATATGTAGCATTTAAACAAAATTCGGACTTCTATCCAACTTGTTACTAATTCAGATACATTTTTTTTCTAGATTAAAAACAAAAATGTGGAGGAATATTTCCAGGGATTTTGAAAGGACACCAAAGATTATAAATTTCATTTTAACATCAGCAAATGACAATCTAATTTTAATAAGTATTTTTAACCTAATATATCTGAAACTCAGGTTATTTTTGATTTCTGGCTAATTATTTTAATGGGGAGACATATTTTTGGTTATGTGACACATTTGTATTTTTATAATCTCAGGTATTTTAAGGGTATTTCACATGATTTTGATCTAAATATAATTTACTCACAATAATGGAGAAATATTTGATATCGGAGAAATCTGTTGATGCTCTTAAAGCTTTTCTCCTGGGAAGTAAGAAATTACTTTTTCCAAGAGTAAATCACAAACCTAATTTTTCTGCTTATTTAACGAAGCCTGAGTTAAGCATCAAATTGGGCAGTCCAGATCAGTTATTTTTGTTTTTTATTTTTGAGCCTTTCTTTCAAAAGTATGCATAGGAAATTTTCTTTGAGGAGGTATTCTTTTTTTCTTATTCTGAAAGCTTTATCTGTTATCCTATTTTTTTTTTTCAAACAACGATTTTGGAAGATTTCAGGTAATAAAACAATTTCTATGTCTGTGGATTAATGGTGTCTGTATTCAAGATGTTTCAGACCTGTCAGAAGCTTTGAAATGGCATTTGAATGTATTTCATAATTTTAATTTTAAAGCACTTTCTATGAGATGTAGATATCAGTCCTAAGTGACTATTTTGAATTTAAAAGAGGAGGTTTAGGTCAAGGTAAAGCCAAATTTTGTACTCTTAAAAGATCCAAAATCCATTTACAAATACAAAAAGAGATCGTGATAATATTATGTTTTAGAAGTGAAATGTCAAAGAAGGTGGGCAGCATCAGATTCTAGGAGGATCTTGGGTGGCCACGATAGGAACGGAGCGGGCAGGGCCTCGTGTTTTATCTCCTTCGGTATCTCCGACTTCTCTCCGGGCTCCTCCTGACGCAGGATCTATGTCTTCTGGCCCCTGAAGGACCGCGCTGTTCCCGGCCCTTCTCTTCCCAGGGGTAGGCGTCCCATCTCTGACTTGAACTTGGTTCCCTCAGGTTCCCCTTCTCTGCGGGAAGCCAGCTGCCCGGAAGCCTGGCCGGGGCCCAGCTCTTGCTCCGCAGCCGTTTGCTGCCCTCTGCTGCCTGCAGCAAATGGCAGCCACCCCTCCAGGCCCAGCTGGCCCATGGGGCCTGATGCTGGGGTCGTCCAGGAGTCTTGTGGCCACTCATTCCTTTAGCTCAGCAAACAAATCAAAGCCAGATAAATCTTCCTGAAATATCAGTTTACATGAGAATCAGCTCAGTGGAAGTAGTTAGGTGCACAGACTGGAGGCAGACTGCCTGAGTTCAGTTCCAGCTCCACCATTTATTAACTGTAGGACCTTGGACAAGTTAGGTAAACTCTATATGCCTCGGTTTCCTAGCCTGAAAAATGGATTGATAGTACCCTTATGAGGAAGGTATTATTATTATCAGGATTAAATGAAATAAAATAAGAAGTGTTTAGAACAAGGCCTGGCACATACTAAGTGCTACATAAATATTAGTTATTGTTATACCTATCACACCCCCTTTTAGTAATTTGTGCTTTTTTTATTTCATAGTAGCGGTAGACGGATCATATATTGTTTATCCATTCACCATGTGGTGGGCTTTGGGATTGTTTCCAGTTTTTGGCTATTAAGAATAATTCTTTGATAAATGTTCATGTACAAGTCTTTGTTTGGACATATATTTTCTTACAGGTAGACTTAGGGGTGGAATTTCTGGTTCCTATGGTAAGTATAAGTTGAACTTTTAAAGAAACTATCAAACTGTTTACCATTTTGCATCCCACCAGCAGTTTAGAGGGTTTCAGTTTATAGCATCCTCACCAACACTTGATATTATCTGTCTTTTTCCTTCCTAGTGGGTGATGAGGGACAAATCAAGGGTGCCTGTTGGGTTTTCAGGTTGAGCAATTGTGTGTTTAGTGCTACCGGTCAATGGAGACTGGAAAAAGAATGGACTTTTTTGAGAAAAATCAAAAGTTTGGGTTTGGCCAACTTGAATGGAGGTGCCTATAAACCATTCAGAGGGACTGTTAAATAGGTAGTGGGGTATGAGGCCACCTGTATTCTTCCCTTCTGGCTGAATTCATTAAAGAATGGAATGTGGAGTAGTCGCTTCAGTTTTCTGTCCTCATGATACATGTCCGATGGTCTGGACAGATCACATAACTTCTTCTGATGTCAGTTTCCTCATCCGTAAAGTAGAATAACCTGTCTTTCTCCAAAGGGTGGGTGAGGCATAAATGAATTAAAGTATGTGGAAATGCCTATTTTCATGGTTATTATTATTAAAGCATGATTACCTTTTGTTTATTTCATTTTTGTGTTCATTGTGACTTCTAACCCCATGTTTTATACATAAGTGGTGCTCAGTCGAGCCTGACAATAAATAAATGAATGCAGATAATGACTAAGTGTGTAATGGCAGAGAAGGGAGAGAGGAGAAAGAGGAAAGAGTAGATATAATTTGGATGGACCATCACAATTCCACATCTGAGCTTTGTGGAAAGGCAACTTATCTTTCATGTTATGATACCAGGAAGATACATGGAAAAGTCAAAATGGGGAGATACTTAAATAATAACACTTTTTGTATAAATCATAATATTTGGTAAGTGTCTTAGATCTCTTCATACTAGACTTTAAGCTTCTTGAGAGCTGGAGTGATTTCTAATGTGTCTCTGGATTTCCCTTTGCTTACTGCTTTAAACATAATATGAATAAATAAATATGTGTAAAATGATTAAGTGTAATTTTTAAACTTCTATATTTTAATTAAAGTGACATGTATTTGACTTTTGGTTGGTTGGGAGATGACCCTTCGGCAGGTTAGTTCCTTCCTGTGTTTCTAGGGTGTCATGGCCATGCTTCTGTCGAAGCTGATGGATGACCTGTAATCATAATTACTTGTTTACATAGCTGTTCCATGATGGCAGGGGCTCCGTGTCCCCAGCACATGCCTGCACATTGTGCTTGTTCGGATAATTATTCTTAGTGGACAGCTGTATTCGAGAATTAATGAAGAGCTGGGAAAGACCAGATCTGTGCTATTTGGGGTTTCAGAGTATAGCTCTGAAGATCTAAATCCAAGGAAGGAAAGAAAGTAGGGAAATGGTCAAGTAAGTGTTTCCTCCCATCTTCTCTCTTCTGGACAAGGTAGATATATTCTCGATATGGTTAGGGAGTGGATCCTTGTTACCGTCATAAATCTCAGATGACAGTATTAACTCATGTTGTAAATATTTTGAGAGGGCCACAACCCCAAAAGTTCTTGTTTGGTTAGCTCATTAGGGAGTGCTTTCCTTGATTCTAAAACAAAGGATTGAAAACTTTTCTTTTTTTTAAAGAAAAACTTTTTTTGTTGAGCAAAAGTCTTGTGTGAACGCCATACATGTAATTTGGAAGAGCAGAGTTGCTCCAGTTGATGCAGGGCTGATGTCATTCTTTGTCTTACGTGGAGGCCCTGCAGCACCTCGGGGACTCCAGGGTCCCTGGAGGAAGGTTTGAAAAACTGCAGGTTTAGAGGAAGTCTGTGCATTTGAACTCCTGTTTCTTCTGCTACCCTCACTAGACTTCTTCTGAGTCTGTAGAAAGATTTAATGATGCTACCATCTGTGACCACTAACTTTTAGGCTATTTTACAAGTTCTGAGAGTCAGTCCTTTCTGATTCTACTTTCTACATGAAGTTTGAATCAAAAGGTTTGAGGCTACCAGTAAATCAGATAAAGAGGGCACGCTGGAAGGAGAATGCCTCATATTTGTGAACGTACCATTGTGAACTCACAGTCCCATGGTCAGTCAGTACCCTGTGTGGGAACAGAGAGGAGTGTCTGGTCCAAGTGGGTGGCTGGGAGAGGGAACCATAGGGAGATGGAGGTGGGGCAGGGGTTGAAGGGTTGAGTCAGATCATGGGTTAGCACTGAGAAGGCCTTCGAAAGCCTGCTGGGATCAGGGTGCGTGTGAAAAGCAAGTCGAGTCCTGGGAAGAGAAGGTTTACCAACGTGTAGAGGAGTCTGACTGTCAAAATTTTAATTCACTAGGGCCTGGTAGTTAGGGAGGGGAGCCAGGGTGGCCAAGCGCTGCGAGAAGAACCTGGCAGTTCAGGAGAGCAGCAGCTACCTGGGGAGCCAGCACCACGAGAGTGTGCCTCGGGGGGCAGTGTTTCAGTGGGGCCAGGAATCCGGGAGTTGGCTGGGATGGAACTGAGCCGTCAACATAGGCAGCTTCGTGGACAAGGTTTTAGCTCGTGTATCACGTTTCTTCTGTGTAAGAAGCTAAAAGGGCTTTTGTGGGTTTACCCTGGGAAGTAATCATGTACAACCCTCAAAAATACTGGAGAGAATGACTACAACTTTATTTGTACTGAGATACAATTCTCATATCATAAAATTCACCATTTTATAGTATATAATGCAGCAGTTTTTAGTATATTTACTAGGTTGTGCAACCATCACTACAACTTCCAGAATATTTTTATCACTCTAAAAGGAACCCCTGTACCCATTAGCGACTCCCCATTCTCTCTGCCCAGCCCCTGGCATGCACTAGCCTATTTTCTGTGTCCATGGGTTTGCCTATTCGGGGCCTTCCCTATAAATAGGATCATGTATTACATGGATTTTGTGCCTGACATCTTTCACTTAGCATGATTTTTTCAAATGTCCATCCATACTGTAGCATGTATCAGTGCTTAATTTTTTTCTTTATTGCTGAATAATAAATAGTTCATTGTATGGACAGAACAAATTTTGTTTACAGTTGATGGACATTTGGGTTGTTTTCACTTTGGGCTATTTAATACTGCTATGAACACTTGTGTATAAATTTTGTGTAGACATATGTTGATCTCCTCTGACAATCTGTCTTTTAATTGGTGCTTATAGACCATTGATGTTCAAAGTGATTATTAATATAGTTGAATAAATATCTGCCGGATTTGTTACTGTTTTCTATTTGTTGCCCTTTTTCTTTGTCCCTATTTTTGTCTTCTATTTTTTTTGTGGTTTTAATCAAGCGTTTTATGAATTCTATTTTTTTCTTACTCAGTATCAGTTATACTTCTTTTATTTTTGCTTTTCTTAATGATTGCCCTGGAGTTTGCAATATACATTTACAACTAATCAAAATCCACTTTCAAATAGCACTGTGTACTACTTCACAGGTAGTTCGAATACTTTATAATAACAAAATAATCCTAATTCCTCCCTCTTGTCCGTTGTTTTATTGTTGTCATTCACTTCACTAAGGTATAAGCATTCACAGTGTTTATATCCACACGTACATAAATGTATACAGAAGACATATAATCAAGTACATTGCTGTTACTTTGAACTAACTGCTATATGTTAGATCACTGAAAAAATAAGAAAAGTAAAACATTTCATTTTACCTTCAATTATTCTTTCTTCAGTGGCCTTCCTTTCTTCATGCAGATTCAAGTTTCTAATCATAAAAAGATGTTGAGTTTTGTTAAATGTTCTTTTGTGTCTGTCGAGGTGCTAAAGTGGTTTCTGTCCTTTATTCTTATTACTATGGTATATTACATTGATTTTTTTCCCTATGTTTAACCAACCTTTATTTTTGGGATAAATCCCACTTGGTCATGGCTTATAATTCTTTTTATATGTTTCTAGATTCAGTTTGCTAGTGTTTTGTTTGGAATTTTTGCATCTATATTCATCAGGGATATTGGTCTGTAGTTTTGTTACAATATCTTTGTCTGATTTTCTTTATTGTTTTTCTATTATCTATTTCATTTATTTCCACTCTAGACTTTATTATTTCTTCATTTGTTATTTAGGAATGTTATTTAATTCTCATGTATTTGTGATTTTCCTAATCTTTTCATGTTGGTATTGATTTCTACTTGCATTCCATCGTGGTTGAAGGCTTACTTTGTATGATTTTAATATTTTTAAATTTACTGGGGCTTGTTTTATGCCATACATATTGTCTGCTTGGAAAATGTTCTGTGTACACCTGAGAATGCATATTCTGCTGTTGCATGGAGTATTCCATAGATGCTGGTCAGGCCTGGTTGCTTTGTAGTATTGTTCAGGTTGTCTGTTTTCTTCCTGCTCGTCTGTATAGTTGCTCTATGCATTATTTCAAGTGGAATACTGAAGTCTCTGACAATTATTGGAAAATTGTCTATTTGTAGAATTGCCTATTTCTTCCTTCAGTTATTTCATTTTTTCTTTATGTGTTTTGGGGCCCTTTTGGCATATATATATGTTTATAATAGTTGTGTCTTCTTATTAATTGACTGTTTTATCATTATAAAATGTCATTATTTGTCCTTAGTAACAATTTTTGTCTTAAAGTCTACTTTGTCTGATTTAGTGTAACCATTCCGGCTTTCTTTTGGTTATGTTTGCATGGTGTGTATTTTTTTTATCCTTTTAGTTTTAACCCATTTGTATCTTTCAATCTAATGTGTGTCTCTTGTAGACAGTATGTAGTTGGATCACTTATTTTTATTTATTCTACTGATTGGGTTTTAATTGGAGTCTTTAGTTCATTTAAGTTTAATGTAAATATTGATAAGGTTGGAGTTACTTCTCCCATTTTTTCTTTATCTTTGATTTTTTTTGTTCCTTTGTTCTTTTATTATTGCCTTCTTTTATGTTAAATAAATATTTAAAAATATTTTTCGATGGTAACATTTTAATGCCCCCTTTTTTAGTAGTTGCTTTGGGGGTTATTGTTATATCTTAATTTATAACCATCTAATTTAGATTAACACCAACTTAATTTCAATAGTATACAAAAGCTTTACTTCTATGTAGTATTTTTCCATCCTTCCTTTATCCCGCTGTCACAGTTTACATATTCATACATTGTGTGCCCATCAACACAGATTTATAATTATTGCTTATGCTATTGTCTTTCAAATCAGGAGAAAAAGAGTTACAAACAAAAAATACATTTATAGTATCTTTCATATTTGTGTTTATAGTTACCTTTACTTGTGCTTTTCGTTTCTTCATGTGATTTGAGTTACTGTCTAATTTTCTTTTATTTCGACGAAAGAGACGTTCCTTTATTATTTCCTGTATAGCAGGTCTGCTAGCAATGAACTCTGATTTTGCCTATCTGGGAATGTGTTAATATCTCCTTGATTTTTGAAAGAAGGTGTTGCTGTTATAGAATTCTTGGTGGATTTTTTTCCTTTCAGTGCTTTAAATATGTCATCCCACTGCCTTCTGGCCTTTATGGTTTCCAGTGAGCAATCAGCTGTTAATCTTATCATGGCTCCCTTGCACAGGAGGAGCCACTTCTGTCTTGCTGCTTTCAAGATTCCCTCTTTTCCTGTAGTTTTCAGTAGTTTTATTATAAGTTGCAAGCCCACAGTAATCCTGTCCATGTTTCACTATCTCTAGTTGAAAGAATAGCACAGAAGACTTTTGTTAGTAGTTTAATTCAACCCTTATATCTATCTGTAGCATTTCTCTGATCTGCCAAGTTTATGATTTAGTAATGTATGGTTTTATTTTTCAGTATCGTATTTCATAGTTTTATAAAACTTTAGAATATTTGTGTTACCCTTTACCATAATTCATTTACCTAACAGATTTGTTGAGCACTTGCATATGAAAAGCTCTATGCAAGACTTAGTTTTCTTAGATAAGTGACAGATGGTCCTGCCTGTGAAGATGACACATTTGGCTGGTAGAGGACAAATACTCAACTAACTACTATACAATTAGAATGAAGGTATTCTGAGTATAAACAGAATATTTTTGGAGCACAGAGGAGGAAGTTACTTATTTTTATATTTGATAGACAAGCAAACTGAGGATTATATCGATTAAGCAATTTGAGTCCATGAGGTTACATGCATTAGAAGAATAGGGCCAAAGACTAGACCCCGGTCTTCTGTGTTCCTTTTATGAAACAATGGCGATTATACACTGGCTGTGCTGTATTTTCAGGCATCGAAGGTAAAAATGATTTCTTAAATGACAGAAAATCATTTGGCAGAAGTTGATCCTGTTTGTGCCAGGATTTGTGTACTGTACACAGTTTCCTATTTTCAGATGTATTAATTGATCTGCAAAGGACAGAAGCATAGACCGGCTATTTTGCGTCAAAAGATGTGCATGCAACAAATAAAAATAAACAGTATTTATTTATACTGTACAGATTATACTAGTATGAATTTAGAAAACAAGTGACTATGTTGAAATTGAGGTTCAAAATATTAAATTGTACTTAATTTTACTAAATCCACCTCGTGTTTTCTTTTCCTGTTAATCAATATTTATGTTTTGAAAATAATTTTTTCCCCCTTTACTTCCAGTAAAATTTTGGGTAGGTTCAGTTTATAAATCAGAGTTTCCTTAATAATAGGAATTGCTGATCAGTCAGAACTGTGTTCTTTTCCCATAGGGTAAAGCATTACTTATTTGAGTATAGAGTTTTAATTTTATTCTGTATGCCTCCTTTTCTATTTTCCCATGATTCTTTGCATCAGGGCAAGAGAAAGCAAGTCTTATAAAAAGAAATACAGTATGTGGTGCTTATTAAAGTTACATACTTCTCAGAGGAGAATTTTGATTTACTGCAGGTTGTGCATATGTCGCATATGGACATTTCTAGGGAACAGATTCCTTATTGCTGAACAGTGAATGGCTGCTAGTACTCCATTATTGCTCCGGGAACATGTTAGTAATGACTGTGAAAGGTAGGATACCATGAAATCTGTAAGGTGATTTGGCAGAAGTCGATGCTGTTGGTGCCAGGATTTCGGTACCGTACCACAGTTTCCTGTTTTCAGATGTATTAATTGATCCGCAAAGGACATTTTTTGGAGACAAGAATTCAGACAGACTGGCACAGGCTGGACCTCCGCCAAGACTGCTCGGAAGGTTGCCATACTGGGAGCAAAGAGTGAGAGAGAGAAAGAGAGAGAGAGAGGGAGAGAGAGAGGCAGAGGGAGAGCTGAGGAAAGAAAAAAAGGCAAGACTTGGCACAGCTCAGTCAAATCAGCTTCTTTTGTCTGCTTTCTCGGCTTGAGCTTCAGGAAAGAAAACCGTCCTGGGGTACAGAAAAACTCAGAACTTCTTGGTTTTCAAACTTAGAAGGCTTTTTAAGTCTCTTGGGCTATTTGAAAGTGTTGGTACATTCAATGACGTTTGGTCACCAGTATTAAGGGAAATAAAAGCCTTTTTCAAAATGAAGCTTCCACAGTGTCCATGCATTTGGGAAATACTGTACTTGATTTTTTGCATATATGATTATACCATGACAGACAGGATTAATATAGAAGATGGCAAGGCAAATTTCTAATTAGAGAGAATATTAATTTTCTACAAAATAAAGTTTGTTCATCAATACAAACCTGCTTTCAAATCAAATCAGACATCCTTCGGAATGTGTTCAGAACGTAAGTTTTTAGATTTTATTTTATTTTTTTTCCCATTTGTAGACATTCACTTTTCTAGGAACCTTTCTAAGATTTTATGCAACCTAGCCAGGAAGTTAGAGTAAAAGTTGTTTTATCCATGTGTTTAAGAAAACGTTTTCTTAAAGCAACAGCTTTTATTTCTGCTGCTTCATGCTGTCCTAAACTACATCCCCCAGCAATGAGTGACAACACTGAAGACCAGAAAGGCAAGCTGAAGACACCCGACTTCGCTTGAAGGGCAAACAAGAAATGTGAGCTTGGTCATTATTTTTGTGTGTGTCTTTGCTCTGAACCAGTTTTTGGAGGTGGGTGGGGAGGTGGGTGGGGAGGTGTCTATGTCTAAAAGATGTGTGCGATTAGGGAATTCTCATTGTGAGAAGGAAATGATAAAAGGTAATTTTTATGATGTTGGCAGAAATGGCTGGGAATGGTAGAGAACAGAAATTTAAATCTTTTGGATAAGAAATAGTAAGCTGTGTTTGAAATACTTGGAGAAATATTCTATTTTTTTTAGTTGATTAGATTCTATAAATAAACGATTACTATAGCTTGGCTCTCTCAAAATGTTTTAAGTAGAAGGAAAATCTAGAAAGGTCATCAATTTTCTTTTCAATATTACCCAGTATTTTATTTACATTTATACTTTATACCTAATTTCTTAACAGTAATATTTCCTATTAGGCCTGGTTATGGTTGGATTGTGACAGGTCTGCTCTTAAAAATCAACATTATTGTAGGATAGGTTAACTGTAAGGCACGTTTTTTAAAAAAATTTTTTTTTGTTTTTTTTTTTGGTGGACCACACTCATTGTCATAAATATTCTATTTCTAAAGAAGAGAGTTTGAGTTGTAGTAGGTTATGATTTCCTGTAGTACTATATTTTCTTTCTATTTTATGTACTGAAAGAATACAGGGAAATTGTATACATTCACATAAGTACTAATCATTTGGGCAATATAAAAGACTGCTCCAGGATCTATGCTTTTGTTTTGAGTGTGCAATCATGGATTAATTAATCCTTTCACAATTTTTTTTTTGTTTATAGCTTTATATTATTGTGCGCTTTAAATAATCAATTTTTGAAATGGTTTTTAGAGTATTATAATGACATATAAGCAATTCTGAGAGTGGCATTTAATGCACAAATACAATTAAAAACATATGAAAAGGTATTTGCATAGTTAAGCTCAGCTATTTCCTCCAACTTTTTTGCTAATCAACATTTTGATCTTTTCGTAAAATGAAATCATTTAATGTTCATGTGTGTTGCCAAAATGACAACCTTTGTTTTATAAGCTCCTTTATACACCACTTCGCTGATACTCCTAAAATGGACGCCAAAACATAAAAGACATGCTGATAGGCACTGGAAAGGATGTTTGCATGGCCACTGTCTTCCTTTTTGAGCTGATCACAGGATCATTCACGCCTATACTAAAAACCAACAATATATGAAACAAAAAGAAAGTTCAATTAATAAGTTAAATTAGAGCTACATTTTAATACTGGCCGTCTTATTACCGATTTTTATTTAATTTACTTCTTAAACAGGTTTGCTAAATATACTTCTTTAGTTTATTTAAGACCATTTGTCCTTAGAGTTAGAATTATTTGCTATCTTATTTCCTAACTTCTTTGCAGCGAATTCAGTAAGAATAAACTTACTTTATATTCAGGCTATTTTATGTCTAATTATTTTCTAATAGTATGATAAAAAATAAGTGAATTTAAAAACACAGATGTCAGAACATACCTTTAGAAATAATAAAATTTTTGATACTGGTAAACCTACATTTTATAGTGTTTATTAGATTAAGATTTATAATAAATATTAGGTGTAACACCCAATAAAGTTTCTTACCAATATATTCTCTCTGGCCTACTTGTTACATATCTTAAAATGAAAAATGTCCCTTATTAAGAGACTCCTTGTTAAGTGGGTATAACAGACACTTCTTTATATAATCTTGTTTTACAGGTATGTTTCAGAAATTGTGTTGACTATATTTTCAAACACATGCATTTAGGTTTAACATAATGCATTTTTCTTTACTTTTAGACCTTTTACTTTACAGACACATTGACATTTAGGTTATTAATTATTTCCATGTTAGTTTTAATATTTCAAATCTTATTTTAAAGAGTGTAAATACTAGTGGTATGATTGTAAATGAACTGTATCTCAGTGTATATTCATTGCAGCTTGAATTATATACTATTTTGAAGTAGAATTATTAAGACAGAAACGGATTAATATTTAACTGCTACTTGATGCCTATTATTAAGTCCCATTTAGATCTATGTACCTGAACATACAAGCACATAATTCTATAAACTAATACAAACCTCTCAAGGGGCCTTAGCCTAGCATTTTATAATTATTCACTCATTTATTCGTTTAAACAAATGTTTATTGAGTCCCCATTTAAGTATGCTGATATTTTATGGACAAAGTTATTTTGCGTAACAGGGAAGGAAGCCATGTACATGGATGGCAGAGGGAATAGATTTAAAATAGATGAATAAAAGCCTAGATAGAAAAGAGCACTGTTGCAATGAGATTTATTTCAATAGATTAAAGGATGTTAACTTTTATTGCACAACATACGTATTATAGAGTGTTATTATAAAAAAGCAGGCAATTAATTGTAACCCATACACCTATAAAATTTTGTTTAACCATTATTTAGGTTGCTGCATTTAAAAAAAGCTTCAGTTCAAGTCATCTGACTTGTAAAATGAAAAATTCAGATGGCGTGAGGAAGAAATTAAACAGGGAAGACTGACCCACTGCTCACATTCTAGACTTTACATATGTCAAAGTAGGTGTCATGGAACCTTCAAAAATATAGCTGCAGTGTAAAAAAAAAATGGCCTGTTTTTGAGCAATTTCCTTTCCTTTGTTTTCTTTTGTGAGAAAAAGGAAGAAGAGGCCAACCCCGTGCCATAAGCCAGCATGGCCCCTAGAAATTAAGTTTGCTAGGGGAGGTGTATTTTAAATGGACCAATCAGCTCACTTTTGGTAACCTCTAATGTTTTGTTGCATTTCGTTTTTTCCTGAACATAAAGACTTGTAGACATGACACAGTTCCTGAGGCTACATGTAAACAAGCATTTAACTTGTTTACTCCATGCAGTTGTTCTTTAATGTAACAAGAAGGTATATGTTCAGATTTTGAAGAGGAAACAGAAGTCACATGAGCTGGGGAGATGAGCTTAGAAGCTGTCATGGTGGCCAAGGCCTGTCATGTCAGGGCTAGTGACCAATGGTAATGAAGATGAGAACCGTTCCAGCCGTAGGTATGGACTGCTGGAGTAATTCAACAGGTATTCCCAGAGGGCCTGCTCTGTGCCAGGCACTGTGCTGAATGCTTAGTAGAGGCTGCTAAGATATAATTTCTGCCCAAAAGGAATTCAGAGTGTAATTGGAGGTGGCAAGAAGAAGGATAAGAATAACCGATAAATTTCGGTTTACCTGTTACCTCACTTAGTCCTAACAACAATGCCTAGCATAGAAACTGGTACATAATGGCTGCCCTGTAACGATTCCTTGAAGGAATAAACCAAGTTGTGAACCAGCTATTATCTTCTTGAGTCTTATTTGAGTAGGAGAACTTTTCCCTTCATGGTTGAGAGACAAAAAACATCATGCTTGCTATCTTGAGTCTTGTTGCTGGTTATGGGTTTAATTGGGGCACAGCGTAGGGCCACGTTCTTTGTGACCAAATTAGGACCCCTCCAGGTAGCTATAGGAGACAGTATAAAATAAGCACCACAATGACCATGACAATGGCCCATTACCCCCCAGCTGACCCTCCACTGTCTTGCATTCTCCCTCTCCTAGTTTCCCCAAAGGATCCCAGAACCGTATCTTAGTGCTTGGAGGTAGGGTCTAAGCATGGAGCAGACCAACAGATTGTCTAACAAGTTTAAAGTCTTTCTTATGAGCATGCGAAGAAGGCTGAGGGCATTGAGAGAGAGAGAAAAAAAACAGGGAGTGGGAGAGAGGAAAAGAGAGAGATGTGAAGGAAGATTGTGGGGAGCCGAGGGTGCTGTCCAATCAATAACTTCACTAAGAGATGGAAGATAAATGTGGGATCTTGGGATTAGAATGGTGTGTCACGAGCAACCAATATTAAGAGTGTGGTAAGGCATTATAAAGGGTTCCTGAGGCCAGTTCACGTGAACAGTCTCTATCTAGGTCTTTGTCCATGGGTGTTTTGAGAATCTGGAGAGGGAGGGGCAGAGACAGGACCGTTGGGTACAGTTACGAACAAAGGAGGTGTGGGACTGAAACTCAGTCTCTAGTTTCTTGCCCTGGCCAAGTGCCTTGGTCTGCCAGAGGAAAGTAGAAAGTTACTATGGGTGTGAGTGGTGGCCCTGGAGAGAGTGGGCATGGGGTGAATCCAGGTTTGGAATCGGAATAGTAGCAATGGAAGAAGGCCAGAGGGTCTGGGGCGGGGGAGGGGCAGCATTCCAGTATGTGACCGTGGGATTCAGGTGGGGTTAGGAGATGTTGTCGGAAGAGTTCCAGAGAACATGGTGAAACAGGGAGAGACAAGTGTGTAGTTCCAGTCAAAAGAAAAAAAGGTTCAGAGAATACTGAAGTGAGGAGTTTATTCTGAAACCCAACAGACTGTGACTAATAGCACTGTTGCAGGGCATGACTTAGTTTGGTCATTGGTTGTGTGAGACCGTTTTTTTTCTCTAAAGCAAGTGTAGAAAAGGAAAAAAGTTACCCATTTGTGTTCTGTATTCCACAATGTTAATAAGAATTAAAATTTTCTGTTTTATAGTTAAGAATTTCTTGATGCTCTATAATTAGTGTACCCCTAAAGTATGTGGACAACATTTTGGTATTACAGTTTAGTTTTTGAACAATTAGTCCCTCTATAATGATGCCATTTTTCATCTCATATATCAATGCCATGTATATCTTTTTCCATTAGCCTCTTTAAGTTTTTTTCACTTACTTGAAAATTCAATCAAATTGTTCTCAGAGACTCAGGAGTGCTTTATTCTAGTGCTTTTGAAACAAATAGTCCTTTACCATCATTGGGTAGAGAGAATGGGATTTTGAGTTTCACCAACCTCATTTTGAATTTTGACTCCATTTTTAACTTATTGAACTTTGGTCAAGTACATAATCCCTGTTTCCTCATGTATAAAACAGAGACCATCTTATCTTCCTTGAAGGTTCTTGGGAGAAGAAATAAGAAAATATTTGCCAAGCTATTCCCTGGTACATAGTAATTACTCAGTAAGTGGCAGATACTGTTATTTTTTAAATTAAAAATTTAAAAAAAATTGTGGCACAAATACCTAACAAAATTTACCATTTTAACCATTTATAAGTGTATAGTTCAATGTCATTAAGTACATATATTTATATAGTGTGTTCATCACCATCGTCCAGCTACAGAAATCTTTCCATCTTGCAAAACTAAAACTCTCTACCCATTAAACAACTTCCCATTCCCCCACCCCCTAGTTCCTGACAACCACCAGTCTACTTTCTGTCTCTATGAATTTGACTACTCTGTGTGCCTCATGGAAGTGGAATCTTGTCCTCAAGATTCATCCATGTGGTCGCATGCATCAGTCTGTGTATATCACATTTTGTTTATGTCTTTGTCCATGGATACTGGGGTCGTTTCCCTTCTGACTGTTGTGGATCATGCTGCGTTGGCCATGAGGGAACAAATATCTGTATGAGTGTTTGCTTTTGGGCCTGTGCCCAGTAGTAGAATTGCTGGATTGATAGGCAGTATTAGCACTCATAGCAGGTTACATTTTTGAAAAACTTGTTATAAACTGAAATTATATAAGTTGAAGATGACCTTCCAGCATAGATAGTGGTATAATAAACAGGAGATCATAGACTTGGTAAGAGTTTGTTATGTCTAGCTTTTTGTGGAAATAACCTGAACTCCACATTTATCATCTCTAAATTATTTATACAGTAGAACTTTTTATGTTAATCAGGGCAATAACCTAATCACTCATAAATTAGTATTTATACATTATCTAATATAATAGTTATATTTTATTTTTAACACCAAGTGGTCTCTTAGCATTCTTTCCATTTTTGGTTTGGAGAACTTTCTCTTTAGCCCTTTTTTTAGGGTAGGTCTATTCACCACAAGCCTCTTAGTTTTCCTTCATCTGAGAATGCCTTGATTTTCCTTTTTTCCTGAAGAATATTTTTGCTGGATATAGAATTCTGGACTGACAGTTCTCTTCTTTAAAGCATTTGAAAAGTGTTGTTCCACTTCCTTCTGAGTCTGTGGTTTCTGATAAGAAACCTGCTGTCATTCCTACTGTTTTTCCCTTCTAGGTAAGATGTTTCTTTCTCAATACTTTCAAAATCTTTGCTTTAGTTTTCAAAGAGTTTATGATATATCATGGCATGGATTTCTTTGGATTTATCCTGGGGTTCAGTCATCTTTTTGAATATGTTGGTTTATATCTTTTGCCAAATTTGTGAAGTTTTCAGCCATAATTTCTTTGAGTACTTTTTTAGGCCTGCCTGATTTCTCCTTTCCTTCCAGAACTTCGATGACATGAATGATAGATCTTTTGTATAATCCTACAGGTTCTTGACACTGATCATTTAAATTTTTTTTTAATCGTTCAGATTGGGTAATTTCTCTTGTTCCTATCTTCAGGTTCAGTGATTCTTTCCTCTGTCATCTTCTTTTCAGCTAGTCAGTTTTAATTTTAGCTGTCATATTTTATCTGCTATTTCTTTGCTGAGACTTTTGATTTTTTCATTTGTTTCATGTGTGTTCATAATTACATATTGAAACATTTTTATGATGAATGCTTTAAAACCCTTGTCAGATAATTCCAGCATCTGTGCCATCCTGGTGTTGGCATTAGCTGATTGTCTTTTCTTGTTCAAGTTGAGATGTTCCTTGTCCTTGGCATGACAAGTGATTTTGATTATATCCTGGACATTCTGCTAATTATGTTATGAGACTCTGGATCTTATTTAAATCTTCTGTTTTAACAGCTCTCCTCTGACATCATGCCATCAGGGAAAAATGGGAGCACTCCGTCATTACTTCAAGGCTGGGGTGGAAGTCCAGGCTCCCTGTTGGCCTTTATTTGCAGCATGGGGTGGGAATGGTACCTGTTACTGCTGGGTTGGGGGTAAAGTTCTGGCTCCTTTTAGGCACCACCGTTACTTTTAGTTTTGTAGTTGGCAAAATAACCTGAACAGTTCCTGAGTTGTGTATTCCTTAAATATATCTTGTACCTTTGGTACTACTTGTATTTAACAACTTATTTAATGACAGTCAAATTCTCAAATTAGGGACTGAGTCCTCTGTAATCACTAGCTTCCCTGAGGTTAGTAGGTATTTACTATTAGCACATTGAAGAAAAGATTTTAAGTGAAGAAATAAGGTATTTTCCACTTTATTAGCTTTGAAAATTTATTTTTAAAAAGGAGGTAAAAGCCTACCTGTGCCAGGCTTCCATTTTTTTCCATTGATAACATGTAGGTCTAATGCCGCAGAGGAGGCCATTTTAGTTTATCTCTTCTCCTGTTGGTGGACAGTTAGCTTTTCCTTGTGCTAACCGTGCTGTAAAGGCCAACTTAGATGTCTTTTACACATATACTTGTGATCGCTAGAAGAATTACCTAGAAATGGAGCTGAGTTGCCAAATATGTCAACTTTACTCAGTAATGCCAAATTATTCTTCAAAGCATTGATACCAGTTACCATTCCTGCACTAGGGATGATAAAGTTCTCATTGAAGTTCTCATATCTCTACATTGACATCTTCACCAATGCTTGATAGTATTAGACTTTGAAAAAGTTGTCCATTGTGAATCTGATGGACAACAAATATTTATTTTGCTATTATTTTTATTTATGTACCTGATTACTTAGTAAGATACAGCATCTTTTTTATATTGATAACTTTGGTTTCCTTTTCTGTACACTGTCTATTCATATACACATTTTTCTTTTGAGTTGTCTTATTCTTATTATAGTATATTTTATATACCAATCCTTTATTATATGGATTGAAAGGATCTTCTCAGTCTTTGGTTTGTTTTTCATTTTCATTGCAGTAACTTTTGAAACAAACTATGGTATGTATTTGAAAAATTGGAATGCTTTCAGTTTTCATTTTCAAAGATGACTTTAGTGATAATACTTATAATCCATTCTTTTGGATGTGGCAGAGAGGGCTAATGGGATTAATATTTTTTTGAGTGCACCAGAATTTTTTCCCCTTAATTAATTTCTAGACTAAGGATAAAGTTTCTTATTTTCCATACAGACTTTTGGTCAACCGAAATCTTTGTCAGATTTTTAGTTCCTGAACACCAATTATTGACTTAATGACTGCTATTAAGTCTTATTTTGTTATTTGCAGAACCTTGTACAGCACCAATAACATGAGCACATTCCCATTATGTCAGCAGCGTTACCAAGTAAGAATTCTTGGGCCCTTAGAATGTTCTGTTGATCTGATTACAGTGATTTCTATACAGTGAATAATCTCAAAGCAATAAGCACTTTCTTCTTTCCCTACCCAGTCCTCTTGCTAACAAAATAACTTAATTGAGAAATTCAAACTGTTGGGGCAAGTGGAATTGAGTTGTGGCTGAGGCTCCTTGTGTATCTTTTGTTGTGCAATCAAGTAGCACTTATTCACCAACTTGCCTCATCTGTCCCGCCTAAACAAAACCCACCTAATCTCCCAAATCACTTTGCAAAACAAAAGAACACAGAAGATTACAGAAACCAGGAGGACTGGTGGTGGTTGCTGGAGGTTGTACATGCAACCCTCCCTTTCCTTTCCCTGCTAGCTACTATTTATATGAAACTGCTTTAATAATTATACTTGTTTACCTGTTTTAAAATGTGAGTGTGAAAATATGCTGTCACTGCTGCGCCAGTAGGAAACTAGGTTGTTCAGCCTGTTTAGCACCAGTGCTTGCAGGATGACAGTTCGCCATAACCAAGGGTAAAGTTCTAGGTAGAAATTCATAAGCAGAGGAAGACTAGACTTGCAAATCCAAACCTATAGGTCAAGCCTCCTGGTCTGGATTTTGCAGGCTTGCTTCTCTTAAGGGCAGTGGTCCTGTGCTTTGCTCAATGCATGTTTGTCTTATTATACTTGTTTGTTCTTTAGTGCAGTGAATGTCAAACTTCCCAACAGCTCAGAAGGAAACCAACTAACTGTCCTCTCATTGGCTGAGTTTTATAATTCTTCCTTCTTCCATTTATTGAATTCTCCCCTGGAATCAGCATTTGGCACCAGTCACTACTTCTGTACCACTCATCCACTGTTTAAAAATTTTATGGAAAACTTTAATAATGAATGTATGAAAATATGACTGTAATTTATTTAATTACAAACTCTGTTTTCTCTGTTACTTAGGTTACTGCATCTCTCTCGTGCACACACACACATTTCAGGTGAGAAAACTGAGGCTCAGAGAGGTGAAGTGCCTGGATTAGTTAGTGATAACACTAGTGCTGAAATCAGGTCTTCTTCCTCCAAATCTCTGTTCATTCCATTATTTGGCATCTGTTCACTCTGTGATAGGGTCAGTAGGAGAAGAGCAAGCTGGGACTGTGTACTTAGGTAAATCCTCTACCCTCCATTCATTCATTCATTCATTCATTCATTCATCCAAGCAGTCAATCCATTATTTTAAAAGAATATCTGAGTGTGTACTAGAGCTACGTGATGAAGATACAGCGATGGAGAAACTATAACACCGTCTGCCTTCATGGGACTTTACAGTATAGTGGTGAAGAAAGACCGTGAACAAGTAGATTCAGTCCTGTGCAACGAGGGTCCTGGTTTAAAAAGCCTCCTTTCCATCTTCAACATAGAGGGAGAATAAAATTGCAGTATTTGAGAATATGGACCTCTTGGGATGTGAGACTCTTGTGATTGTTTTTTTTAAGTTTAAAATATTTTCCTACTACATTTAGTATTAGTCATATCACTAGGGCTAAATGTCACAGATTTAAAAATATATATATATAATTTATTTTTTGGCAGGGAGAGGGGAAGAGAGGGAGAGAA
The DNA here is from genome assembly GCA_004026545.1 of Mormoops blainvillei. Classification (NCBI taxonomy): domain Eukaryota; kingdom Metazoa; phylum Chordata; class Mammalia; order Chiroptera; family Mormoopidae; genus Mormoops; species Mormoops blainvillei. The sequence continues at coordinate 279,751 of PVJD01000361.1, read as the reverse complement.
ACATCAATGTGTGGTTGTCTCTCCCGCACCCCCAACTGGGGACCTGGCCCCCAACCCACACATGTGCCTTGACTGCGAATTGAAATGGTGACACTTTGGTTCGCAGGCTGGTGCTCAGTCCACTGAGCCACACCAGCCAGGGCTAAATGTCACAGACTTTTATATGGAGATTTTATGTAGGAGATTCTTTATCTACTTATAGAACTCCTCAGTTCAAATATTTTCTTTAAATCAGTGTTGATCATTCTGGGTTTTTTAAAAAAATTATTTTTCAATTACAGTTTGCATTTAATATTATTTTGTATTAGTTTCAAATGTATAACATAGTGGTTAGACAGCTATATACTTTACAAAGTGTTCCCCCTAATAGTTCCAGTACTCGATGTTTAAAATATAACACCAAATATAGAACCATAAAATAAACGAAGACTCTAGAGTTATAGAATCTTGTAACTTGCCTTAATCTTTAGCTTGCCTCCTTGTAGCCTAATCAATGGGAATCTCCTTTCTTAGCCTACTGAGAAGCAGATTCTAGAATCTCTGGACAGCAGCTTCCTATGCTAAACAGCACCTAGCAAAGAAATACGTAATGAATTACTCTCTGTGTCTCTGACTCATGCCATTCTCCACACTTAATCTCCCACCTGGATTCCTTTTAATGCTTTGGAATAACAGTGGAAATGAGCTTTGTTTGGCTATTTCTGAACGTTAGGAAAAAAGAAAAAGGAAACCACAGAAACCTAACATGCAGTTTAAATAAAGAAAAATGAATTTTACTTTCAAGAGAGCTTTTGCCATTTTCTTAATGCTTATTCTCCTTCAGAGAGCTCATTATTGCGCAGAGTGTGGCAGTAGTTTACTGTGGTGAATATGGCATGTCCGGACCAGGGGATGAATTAGAGCACCGATAAAGGCCAGAGGAGTGGGCAGAACTGTACCTAAATTGCCCCCAGATAGTTGCCAAGCTATTCTCCTTTTTAAAATACCCCCAGAGAGCATCCCTAATCGCCTCGAGTTTCCCTTTTCGGTGTTTAATAACCTTTGCTGTCAGGAAATTCTTCTCATGTTTAGCCCGGTTTTCCCTTGCCACAGTTCAATCCCATTTCTCTTGTTGTCCTTGGTGGCGACAGAAATGCTGGTCATTATCTTCTTGATAATATCCTTAATGTTCTTGAAGGGCACCAGGGGTTATCCTTTAGCCTACACTTCCCCCAGTGAAATAAACATATTCCTTTTCTTTCTCCCCCACCCCCATTCTCAAGGGTACTGTTTGGAAATATAACTTCTGACATTTTGCTCTTAAATATCTGATCCAGATATTCATACCAGGCCTATCTTGAGGCATCCATTGGTTTCATTTTTACTCAAAGGGCAAGATCCTTTTGTCATTTCCCTTGCTGTTGGTTTGTTCAGTTTGACTGCTGTTGGGCTGCCCTACCTCTAGGTATGAGTACCATTCTAGAGACTGAGGGGGATGTGAGGGGGGTTCCTGTCTCTGACTTACACCTTGAAGGAGGAACTCGAATGCCTCTTGCCATTCATGGTACTTGTGCTAGTATATGGATTGGGCCTGCTGGTTTCTCTTGCCCATGCATACGTTTTATTCTGATTTACATTTAGGATTTCCATTGACCTCATCCTCAGAAAGATGTGGCATGCCATCAGTGCTCTTCTCATTCTTAATTTAATTTTATAAATGCCACAAGGGAAGTTGGAACATACAGGCTTTGCCACAGAAGTCATGGGTGGACATGTCTGTTTCTCATCAGATTTCCGTACAATCCTCACAGGGAGGTGTGATTGATCTTTGTTATCTCCCCAGCGCTCATCGGAAATGCTTGACACATTCTCAGCGAACCTTAATGACTGTTGGTTGGTTGTCAAATGAGTTGTTGGGAAATTTACTTCTTCTTCTTCTTTTTTTTTTAGGTTTCTGTCTCCTTACTCCTTTTACCTAAACATGAAAGCAGCTCAGAGCTTTTGCCTGGCTGCCAGTGCGGGCAGCCCTCCCACCTTGGCTGCCAAGCTTTTAGCAGATGAAATAAAATTCTATTTATAACTGGTCTCTGATGGATTTCCTCCCTACCTGTGGTAGTGCTCCATCAGCAGGTGTACTGAACAGATGGAGAAGGGTTTTAATTTTTTCAGTTCAATTAGATAAACTCTCCAGTACATTCCCTTTCTCACTTTAGTTTTTTCCTCTTGGCATTAAAATTGTTGAGCATAGCAAAACACAAATTAAGACCAGGAGATAAAATGCGTATAGAGTCTGCCTTTAATATAAATACTTTGGCAAAGGAACCACACTTGACATCAAATGATGTATCAATTTTAACCCTTTTCTCCCTAGCACTTAATTTTAATGTTATCTAAATTAATATTTGTAGTACCAAAATGCTAAAGTATATAAATGCTTTCTTTTTTTCTTACGATGTACTTTTTGCATTTGAACGGACACATTTTAGAAATACACTATTTTTGAAGAAAAAGTTTGTCTCTGATAGTAGATCAATGTGTATTATGAAGAATTTTAACAAGGAGCTGAAATAATTAATTTCATGAAGCTCACTTGACATTGACAGTTGAATTGCCCAGGATAGTGATCAAATGGTAGCATGCAGCCCAAAGCCAGTCTGAACGTGACCCTTCTTAGTTCTGTGTTTTAACATCACTAGCCAGTGAAGGATATGGTACCACAATATCTGACTTAAACATTTACATAGGTACACTTTATTTACCAAGTTTGCCCTTCGTAGGGCGTATCGTCTCTTGTTCCCAAGATCCTAGATTTCAGTTCGTTCCTGGCCCTCTGCTGCGAGGCCAAGCCTGGTTGCCTCATGGAGGGACTCATTCATTCCACAAGCACTCCCTGAGCTCCTGCCCAGTGGTATGACATTGCCTTTAATGAGGCCCAAATCTAGGCCTCACTTTGTTCCCTCCAGCACCATCAAAATTGTTTAGTTAGTATCTGTGTGAAGCTGGATTTGAAACAAGATTTGGCGTGTTTCATTATGCAAGGTGGGGCAAAAGTAGGTTTGCAGTTATGAGTATGGAAAAAAAATAGAGCAATTAATAAATAATAATGCAAGAATAAACTGTGTTTTGCATACTTACAACTGTAAATCTGTTAGATAGCAGCTAAGAATGAGCAGCCAGAGGGGAAATGAAGGCAGACCCCTCGCCATTACAATCTAACAAAGACCTTAATACAGGAGGCTGGAAGCAAAAGGAAGTCATGTCTCACCAATTAACTCAGCAGTCCTGAGCTCATTTGATAAGATTGCCAGGTGTCCTGAGCATTGCAAGCAAAATAGTGCAGGAGGAGGGGCAAGTCCTTGAGATTGGGCTGAGAAAAGGGACTTCTTACTAAGATTGTGGGCTGTTCTGAACATCACAAGCAGGAATCGCACAGAAGGAAGATGGGGGCCTGTGCTTGGAAAGGAAGCCTCTGTTCAATTTCACCAACTAAGACGAAGAACCTTTGCTAATTGAGAAAGAAAGTCTTTGTAGCTGTACATTATTCCCAAGATTTAGAAGAGGGAGAAGGAGGGAGCACCTAGAAACTGACTAAGGTATATAACCCCTGAACCCCTCGACATACTTAGATTAGCTGAGTACCTACTTGTAGCCTTGGCCAAGTGTATAGAACAAACTTACTAATAAACTTATAACTTTATTTCCTCTACATGTGGGACATTTAGAATAGCTGGATGCCTGCTTTGTGCTGGTATGTGTTTCATAAATAAACTTGCTATCTTACTTCCACTATAGATGTTTTATCTCTCACTTGAATTATTTTCTCATGAGCAAAACAAGAATGAAGGCAGGAGAGGGAACCCCTTGGCTCAGGTCTCCCTCCCCATCCGTAACAAACCTATTTTTACCCCATCCTGTACATATATTTTTGTTCAGATTCTAATAGAAGTAGATTCCCCCGTCCCTGTTTATTTTACTCAATTGTTAATTATTTCTGGGTGATTTTTTTCAAAGATGTGGATTGTCCAAATTTGTGGCTTGCTCTCTAGCTTCTCTCCCATTTTATTTTGCACTAAGAGTTATATCAGGGAGTGTCTGGAGCCAAGAGATTCAAACGGGTCAGTCTCACTGCTGGCTAGAAGTGGGGTGAGTAGTTTAGTTAGGGAAAAAAATGTAACAAGAGCCACTACTTGTTACTTATGTTATTGTCTGATGAGTGCATTTGAAGATTCTCTTCAGATGTGTTCTGCACTTTTTAAAAATGGACTCTCATATTTGGGGATATAACTTAAATATTATCTAGTGAAATCACTTCTCTGATCCTTCATCTCCTTTGCAAAATCTGTGTCAAGTGACTGTCTTGGTTTTCACAATGGAGAGCTCACTTTTTTGCCGGCTGACTGACCCGTACTATCTTTGGCAAGTTCTTCTATTGAGCTGTGATGCTGTGATCTTTCTTCCTATTACTTTCGTCTGATCCTCCTGTTACCTTTTGGGGTCATAGAGAGCAAAATCTAATTCCAACATGTGGCACCCTTTCACATATTTGAAAAATGTGCCTTCTGTATTCAAGCATTTTATGTGACACGATTTAGTTACATGTCTTTCCTCTAACCTGCTCCAGTTTAACCGCCTCTTTATTATGGAGTGGCATGCAGGAGGGAGAGCGACGTTGTATATGGTGCAGCCTGACACGTCCAAGGAAAGCCAGACTATCGCTGTCCTAGTTAGAAGTCAAGAAATTCTGACAACTTCCTATCTGCTTGATTTGACTAAATACAGCATCTTATTTTCCCAGCAGGACAACAGGGTTGCTCTTGTATCCAGAGATAGGCGAAATGTTTCTGGACTGTGATGGATTCACTTTCATCATCTGGATCTGGCTTCAGTCAAACCTTGGTATCCACTACATGGCTGTGTGATTGTGGTGCGTGAGTGGGTGGCGATTGATGTCAAGTGGGGTGCCAAATGACAACTGTGGGGCCATCTGGAATGCTTGTGTGGCCTGTGAACATAGATCATCCCACCTCCCCACGGCCCCTCCCCTCCCTGCAGTCTTATACCCCTGCACATTTTCTCTCACAGGACCACTTAATCTTGTCTCCTTTTAAATACTTTGTAAAAGCCAAAACAATAGGAGGCTAGGTTCTCCAAGTATATAAAAGAGAACCCCACGTAGACTCCATTTGTGATTTCTTATCTCTTCTCCTGCAACAAGTAGAATCATCATGGGGGGGACTATCGCACAGGTTTTTTAGAGATTTTTTAAAACATAGCATTAACACCTTACACCTTGCTTTTAAGGGAAGAGTATATTATTGGGGTTGGAAATGTCTTAATGTGGAAATGTTCACTCTCTCCAGAAGTAACTGGCACATGGTAGGCACTCAATATATGTTTGTTGAGTGAAGGAATGAGGCAGAAGCTCTTGTTCCACATCACGACCAGTATTGTTTAAATGCTGTCACGCCGCAAGAGGGGCTGAGTTTCCTCAATTGGAGCCTCGTAATGGGTCATTATCACACTTGGGTGGCCATAGCACAAGGATCTCTGAAATCTCTGTTAATATGTCAAATCCAGAAACCGCTTGCATCAGTACTCCTCTTTCTCAGACAATAGTTACTTCATGTAGATTCAGCCCTATTTAATTTACCTGAAGCAATAGTCATTCAACAGATAGTTTTTGAGTATTTGCCACATGCCCATTGCTATGCTGAGAGCTGAAGATACAGTCGAGAGCAAAACATTATTGAGAGATAAAATATATTTTATCGAGAGATAAAATATATGTTGTGTGTGAGTGCGCGCGCGTGTGTGTGTACTATATTCTTACAAATTATAAGGGACAACTGCTGAAATGAAAACATATTATTGAGCTACAATTATATGTCAGGCATTTTGCTAAGTATTATGATTATATATAGCAAGGATGTTAAAAAAGAAATTTAATTAGACAGAGACTGTCATTAGGGAATTCAAAACCTAGCTGCAGAGAAATGTCAATAATTATGACCCAGTATGAGAAGTACCGGAGAATTATTATGAGCAAAGGGTTACCCAAACACAGAGGTGGTAGCAACCAATTCTGTTCTGTAATTACATTCGAATTGACATTCGAGTTGGATCTTAAATGATGAGTAGAATTACATCAAGTGTAGAAGAGAGACTTTGTCATGTGGCAGTCATGTGGCAGTCATGTGGCAGTGAGATTTTGTGAAACGGTAGGATCGGAGATACAGAGACACATAGAAAGAGACCATGTGAGGACAGACACATGGGGAAGATAGACTACACGAAGTCACACAGAGAAGGTGGTCATGTGAAGATGGAGGCAGAGATTGGAGTGACGCGGCTACAAATGGGAACATCAAGGATTACCAGAAGCCACCAGGAACCAGAAAGCAGCAAAGCATAAGGCTTCTTTCCTAGAGCCCTCAGGGGGAGCAATACCGGCCCTCCTGATACCTTGATTTTGGACATCTCTGGACTCCAGAGCTGCGAGAGAGTAAATTTTTGCTTTTAAGCCACCAAATTTGTGGTAGTTTGTTACCACAGCCCTATGAAATAAATAAAGCGACAAATCAGATATGACTTGATAGGAGTAGTTAGAAACATTCCTGAGTTTTCTAAAAGATTGATAACATAAGTTGCGTTTGATTATTCAGTTCTTGGGTAGACAGGAAGTTCAATTTCATGGTTAAGAAGGCCTTGCAGATCTGCATGAGGAATGTGAGGAATCTGAACTAGTGCCATGGGGATAAGAACTTTGTTTTAGTTGCCACTGTTTCCACAGCATCTAGGGTAGTGAGAACAGGGTTATTGAGTATAACTCTTTGATGAATTAATTAATAAATAGAAATATGCAAAAATACAAACTATGTCAATTTTTAAGACAATGAAGACAATTATTTTGAAAAGAAAAACTCAGGCTGTGATGGGGACAGTAGGACCAGAATAGCTGCAATGTCCATAGATACTGCACATGTACCAACCTATAACTCATGGGGATTAGAGGGGAAGGAGGTGGAGCCACTGCCATGACCCAGTGCTGCTGAAGCAGTAGCCTTGCCCTCTGCTCTCGTAGACTGTGGCTTAAAGCTGAGTGCCGGAGCAGGAGGGAACCATCCTTGCAACTAGTGGCACTAAATCCCAAGTTAGATTTTAGTTCTTATGTACCAAATCATAGTTCATTAATTTCCCATATTGCATAAAAATGTACCCATTTGACAAGAAGTTATTGAGCACTTACTGTGTACTAAGTACTGTGCTAGGCTCTAGGGCACAGAGAACAAAGATGTAGTTCTCTACAGGTTTTGGGGGGCAAAATACATAACATGTCACAAACGTCATTGTGATCAGCCTAGGATGTCATAGAGCTGAGAGCAAGGTCTGCTAAGGTGGAGCTAGTCATCACAGAGTTTAAAAAAGACTAAGTTTTATTTGACTGTTGTGAGAGGCAGAGCTTGGATATTGGCAAAGTAGTTGGCTTGCCTCATGGAATACTTTGAGGGGTGCTGAAGCTGAACCTCTGCCCAAATAATTCTGGCTGAATGATGCCTGAACTTCTACCTTGGACAATTACTTCTTTACCTCATACCTTCCAGAAGTCCTATGTTAGAGCACGGATTCCTGTGTAGGACCTCATAAACCACTCTAATTAGGCATTCCTACTATGTTGGGGATTGGTTTCCTAACTTGATATTCAAGGAAAGAGCCAATGGCAAAGGATGGGACACAGGTTAGGTAAATGTCTAGAGCGGTTGGGGAAGAGGGCTCTCTGGGCCCAGAGAGAGCGCGCTCTTGGCATTTAAGGAGAAGACTGCCAAGAAAGTGAGGAGAGAGTCCCCTGAGGGGGCACCAAAGATAGTCTGGAAAATCCACAGCGTTCCCTTGGGCTGAGCCTGCCCGGCACTCTTTCCTAGAACTCTGGCTGGCTGCAGGGTGCACAGCAAGGGGAGTGTGGCTGCCCTGTCCTGCCTCAGTGTGAACTCACAGCTTTGTCTTTGGGAGTGGAGAAAGAGACCAGCCTTCTGTAAATGTAAGTTTCTATATTCTGGGTATTAGAATGAATTTTAATTGTGGAGACATGTCTTTTATTAATCCCATAGAGGGTCTTGTATATATGAATAGTCAGTAATTTGATGGTGCTGATGTGAATGAAATCAATACATATACTTGCCCAGTTATCTCAAGATCAAACAAATGCATTTCAGGCTTTTTGGTGATAGGTATGAATGTTACTTGCTAGTATTACAGTATTTTAATTTTCGGTAACTTGAACTCTCTTTTCTTCGATGAACCAGTTAGAAATGTTGTCAGAGTAAAACATAAACTTACTAACATTTTCACTCATGAATGGATCTCTGATTGCTGTGATAAAGGAAAATCCTGGGTTCTTACTTTGTTGCCTGAATTAACACAAATGTAACATTACACCTTGATCAGAAGACACCAAAGGCTGAACATAGACCCGTGAAGCACTTCATCACTCCGAAGAGATGTTTATTTTCTATCAGTCAGGAATGATACAGACACCAAATCAGAGGTGCTTACTGGCTTTTAGTGAAGGTTTCTGGTCATTTTATTTTCACTGGGTCTTACCTGTCCTCCAGGCTAATGTTGATTGGTAGATCTTGAGCATTAGCTGCGGTTTTCTTTTTCCTCATTCCTGCGTTGGGGTAGTTTTCACTCCATTGCCTGTATAGCCTTGGCAGGTATAATCAGTCACTGGTGTACATCCTTGATTATGGCAAAGACTTTATAATAATGACTCTTTTACTCATTTATTCATCAAGCATTGACTGAATATTAACTGTGTGCAGTGAACTATGGGGAATGCTAAGGAGAAACAAAACTATGTAAATCATGGTTCCAACTCTGCGTAAAGGTCCCTGGATGACATAAATAAGCACAGAAGACATATCTTTACGCCAACTGACTTATAATCTAACTGAGAAAAAAAGCTATAGGCCTGGTTATCTCTAATCTTTTTGGAGACCTTCAGTGACTCTGCTTTTTCCCCCACTATTAAGTCTAGACTCTTCAGCCAAGTACTCAAAAGTTCTTTACAACCTAGCCACAAGCCATCTTGATTTCCTCGCCTCCTCCTGCTCCTCCCATTCCCCGTGCTTGATTGTTGTGCCCTCTCCCCCAGTTCTGTGCTTTTCTCCACCTCTGTGTCTTTGTACCTTCTGTCCCCTTGCTTAGACTGCCCTCCCTTACTTGCCCCAGCAGAAGTATTTTCACCATGCTTCTACACATTCTTTAAACCCAGCTCCTCTGTTACCTCTTTTGTGAAACTTACCCAGTATCTTCTCCCGTCCTGCATCGTACGAGTTGGTCTTCGGACTTATGCTAGAATATCTGGGATGCGGGAGCACTTTGGATAGAAGTCATTCGTGCCTAAAGTATCAGAAGCAACAATCCTTTCCTGGCTCGACCAGGCTGGTTTGCCCCCCCAGTGGGATACCGGCGTTCATTAGAGACCCTTGGAAGTCCCCCTATTCCCAAGACACCTGGGATCGCTCGTGAATGTGGGGGACCTGGGATGTGCCTTTTAGCCCTCACACATCTGTGCAGGCTGTTGTCCTCCTTCCTTATAATTCATAGCTCGTATCTACACAAGCACTCTCTGAGAGCATGATAGTGAATTACAGCTATTAACTCCATGGATATCCATTATCTTGGACATTATTTCTAGCATGTTTTAATATTTCTGTATAATTTGTCCATAAAATGCATGTCTTTATTATAAAATGTGAATGGGTGTCAGTTGAAGGAAAAAGATTTTTGATGAACAAGAGGATGACAAGACACTGCAGGAGCCTGTTATTTAAGTCTTCCTGGGATCACATTCCGTAGCATTAAGAGAGGTAGTAATGAAGGCCGTGTGGTCAATGTGCTTCTCACTGCAACTTCAGAGAACTGGTGATTAAGTCCTACACTTGGGAATGGTTTGTAGTGGACCGAATGACTGAAGTGTGGAGTTACTCTAGAATGGAAAAGCAACATGGCAAGGTATTCCTATATATGTATTTGATTTTCTGATAAGCACTAGGATTACTGAGATGATTAATATAGAGCCTTGCCCTTTAAGAGAGAAAAACATTCAAAGAAGTGCACCACAAAGAAACGAGTGTTGAGTGCTCTTACAGAGGCGCGTGCTTGATTTATTGCATAGTATCAGGTTGTTAGTAAAGAATAGCCTTAGGTATCTGTTTCAACACCATTTATTGAATAGACTTTTTATTACCCCATTGCATGTTCTTGTCTCTTCAGTCAAATATTAATTGACTATAAAGGCATGTGTTTGTTTCTGGGCTCTCTCGTTTTATTTCATTGATTTATATACCTGTTTTAATGCCAGTACCAAGCTGTTTTGATTACTATGACCTTGTAGTATAGTTTACTATCAGGTAACATGATACTTACAATTTTGTTCTTTTTTCCTGAAGATTTTTCATGGTCTTTTGTGATTCCATATACATTTCTGGAATATGTGTTCTAGTTCTGTGATATGCCATTGATATTTTAATAGGAATCTATAGATTGTTTTGGGGAGTATGGACATTATAATGATGTTAATTCTTCCTATTCATGAACATGGTATATGCTTCCACTTATTTGTTTCTTCCTCAGTTTCTTTCTTCAGTATCTTACAATTTTCTGAGTACAGGTCTTTTACTCCTTGGTTAAAATTATTCCTAGGTTCCTTATTATTTTTTTTGTTGTTGTTGCAATTATAAATGGGATTGTTTTCTTAGTTTCTGTTTCTGATGGTTTATTATTGGTGTATAAAAACGCCACTGATTTCTGAATATCGATTTTGTATCCAGCTACTTTAATGCGAAAAGAAACTAGACCACCTCCTGATATCATACAAAAGAATAAACTCAAAATAGATTAAAGACTTAAATGTAAGTCATGAAACCATAAAAATTCTAGAAGAAAACATAGACAGTAACATCTCAGACATTGTTTTATAGCAATATTTTTTTCCAATATATCCCCTTGGGCAAGGGAAACAAACAAACAAAAAATAAACAAATGGGACTACATCAAACTAAAAAACTTTTGCACAGCAAAGGAACCCATCAACAAAATGAAAAGACAATCCACTGGAGGGAAGAACATATTTGCCAATGATATGTCTGGTAAATGGTTAATTTCCAAATTTATAAAGAACTTGTACAACTCAACACTAAGAAAACAAACAATCCAATTAAAAAATGGGCAAAGGATCTGAATACGCCCTTCTCCAAAAAGAATGTACAGATGGCCAATAGACATATGAAAGATGCTAAACATCACTAATCATCAGAGAAATGCAAATTAAAACCACAATAAGATATCACTGCATGCCTATCAGAATGGCCATCATCAATAAATGAACAAAAAACAGGTGCTGGCAGGCATGTGGGTAAACGGGAACCCTTGTGCACTGTTGGTGAGACTGCAGATTGGTGCAATATGGAGTTTCCTCAAAAAATTAAAAATGGAACTGCCTTATGACCCAGTGATTCCACTTCTGGGCATATATCTGAAGAAACCTGAAATATTAATTTGAAAGAGTATATGCACCCTGATGTTCATTGCAGCATTATTTACAATAGCCAAGATATGGAAGCAGCCCAAGTACCCATCAGGAGATGAGTGGGTGGAAAAGCTGTGGTACATTTACACAATGGAATAGTACTCAGCTGTAAAAAAGAAGAAAATCTTACCTTTTGCAACAGCATGGATGTACCTGGAGAGTATTATGCTAAGTGAAATAAACCAGTCAGAGAAAGACAAACACTGTATGACTTCACTTATATGTGGAATCTAATGAACAAAATAAACTAACAAAGTAGGAACAGACTCATAGATACAGAAAACAGACTGACAGCTGTCAGAGGGAACGGGAGTTGGGAACTGGGTGAAAAAGGTGAAGGGATTAATCAAGAAAAAAAGACACAGAAAACAGTATGGTGACTGCCAGAGGGAAAGGTGGGTGAGGGGAGGTGGAAGAGGGCAAAGTGGGGATAAATGGTGGTGGAAAGACCCTTGACTTTGGGTGGTGAGCACACAGTGCAGTGTGCAAATAATGTATTAGTGAACTATACACTTGAAGCCGTATGGTTTTATTAACCAGTGTTACCCCAATAACTTTTAATAAAAAAATAAAAAACTTACTAAGTATCTGGAAAAAAAGAATAAACTCAGAGTAGGAGAGGAGATGGGGTTGAAGGGAAGCCTCCCCAGAATTTTGGCCTTGGAGAGAACACAGAGAACAGTAATGTGTTGGAATTGTCTCTTTGCCTACTGGACAAAGGGACTCTCTTGGTCAGGCTCCTGGCAGACATAGACTCAAGAAGGATAATTGGAGAAGGTTGAATGAAGGCACTATTAACTAAGGGGTGGGAAGGCTTAAAAGAAACCACCAGAGTTGGTAGAGCACCCGGGAACTAGCAATAGCTTTACTACTCCTAGAGCCAAGGGGCCAAGACGAGAGAGCAATTACGAGAACGGAACCTGGACTGTTGGAGAGAATCACCCTGCAGAAATTGTGGTCTTCAGTAGAGAAACACAACCACTGCCAAACTGTGGCCTGGCAGGGAGAGACAGACAGGGAATACATGCCCAGCTAGTTTTTGTGCTGTCCAGTCTCCCACCAGTGTCTCTCATTGGCCGAACCCAACCTGAAGCCAGACACCAAGGGAGCCCATTGATGCATAGTCCATACTGGGAACAAATAGGGTGGAGAAGAGTGGAAAGCGGTTTTGGAAGAGCAAACAGATTATCCAGCTGAGGAACTTACTAGGCACAAGGCGAAGATAATATTCAGCAACGTTACCAGCCCTGCTGCAGTTGGAAACAATGAGTTTGTAATTGTACTAAAAAGGGAGGATGTGGGATTTCTATTGGATGATCAAGGAGAGCTTTTTCTGTTACTGAAAAAAATGCCACATTGTCCAAGACTTGTAACCTGCTCACTGGTGTCTGTTTTCTGACACTAGCACCATGGAATGTGTATAAAGGGATAGTGATACCAAAGGTTAAGGACGTACATGGAAAGCATGGCTCAGTCACACAGAAAATGCATCTAAAACGTTTTGGACTCTTACATCTTTTAGCCAGTATTACTTCAATTTAGTTAATTTCAGTTCAGAACACTTGCTGAACATCTATAATTTCCTTGGACCTGTGCTAAATATGGTCAGGACACCAAAATGAGAAGGCATAGAACCTCTCCTCAGGGAGTTCGAATATAGGGGGAAATGATTATGTAAACAAATTATATAATTAAAATAAAGCATGTCAAGTGCAAAATGGGACAGAAGAAGCTCTCTTGCTGATTTCCACCTGACAGACTCTCTGTATTAATTGATAAGCCTTATTCTCTCTCCACCCATTGCGGCCTATGTGCCGACAGACTGAAAGCTTTCAGTAAGCAGGCTGTGCTTTGTCCGCCTGTGCATTCCTGTAACTTGTATGCTTTACCAGGAGTCCATCATGTTTGCTCCCAGAACTTTCTATGTCAGTTGTGCTTGTTACTAAGTTTACATAATTTAATTATGTGCCAGGCAAATCAATGCGATATAAGTGTGAAACAGCTTTTGTTTACATTAAAATGAAATGAAACATTTTGGAAAAACTTAATAAAGACTGGTCATTTAAAAATGCCATTCAAAGAGTATGGGTAAGACGGCCTCTCGTCCCTTGAACCTGGCAGTGAAGATGGTGTTGACACAAATAAATTTGTTGGTGGTGGACAAGATTAAGACAGCACCTTCTTGATGGTTTCTAGATTTTTCTGTGGGGTGGGAGTAGGCAGCGAATGAGAGGGTGGGGGCTTGAAGATAAAAGGTTTTGAAATAGGTGCTGTGGAGAGTGGGAGAGGAAGCTCATTGGCGGTGTATACAAGGACTTTTTTTTTTTTTTTTTTTTTTAGTCATAACAAGCACTTTTAGGCAGTATTGATGACCTGCCTTAGGCTGGAAATCATGACTTTGTCATGGCACCAACCTAAATGATATGTGACTTCCTCTAGCAGTGCTCAGGGGGCTGGTGTAGAAGTGGAAAAATAGATGTTTATGGTGATACAGGCATGGGATTTTGTGGGCAGGTGGGACAGAAATTTAAAGGGAAAAGATAGTCGGAGGTTGGGGCTAAGAGTGATTTAGGCCTTTCGTTTGGAATTCTTGTAATTCATCAATGATGATCACAAAGGGAAAGATACCTGCTATATGTTCTCTAGGCTTTTCAGAAAACATGGAGATGTTCCTTTGACAGCATACACATGAATGTACAAAAAAGGTGATACTGTAGATATCAAGGTAATGGGCACTGTTCAAAAAGGGATGCCCCACCGGTGTTCCCATGGCAGAACTGGAAGAGTATACAGTGCACCCAGCATGCTGTTGGCATTGTTGGAAACAAATGAGTTAAGGCACAGTTCTTGCCAAGAGTGTTCATATACATGTTGAACACATTAAAGTACTACAAGAGCCAAGAGAGCTTCTTGAAACTCATGAAAGAAAATAATCAGAGAAAAACAGGAAGCCAGAGAGAAAGGTACTTGGGTTCGACTGAAGGACCAGCCTGCTCCACCCAGAGAAGCCCAGTTTACGGGAACCTGTGGAGAAGAGCCAGGGCTGCTGGAACCTATTCCTTATGAATGCATGGCATGATAGGCATGTAAGAAAAGACTTCTGATTGTTTTTATAAAAAGTGATTTAAATGATGAATTGTGATGTATAGTCTTACTAGAATGTAAGTTGATGTAGAGAATATAGTGGGGCCAAGGGGTGGAAGTCCTGATGGTATTAGAGAGCAAGTGTGATGAGAGGGAAAGTTCTGTGAGGCTGTCAGGGAATGCCTTATTGGCGTTTGCGATGGAAGGGCTAGAGGAATTTTTTTTGGCTTGGGTGTGTCTGTGGTGGTGTGAGTGAAGTGGTGGTGAAGGTCAAGGGAACTGAAGACATAGGAACTTTGAGGCAAGGGAATTCTAATGCTTTCTTTGGGGACATTGAGACCCCCCCCCCCCAGATGGTGCCAGGATTTGGGCTGGAGAAGTAGATAGGGAGACAGTTGGCCAAGCCTTTGACCAACATGGAAATGGATCCAGGGATGTCAGTAGATAAGAGTCATGAACCTCAAAGGGTTTTTCACTAAGGGAGAGAATGATGATTTTCCCCTTATTTCTATGTGGTAAGTAAGATCTCTTCTTCTGTAAGCACAAGATTTATGCTTTTAATTGGACAGGATATCTGATACCATTTGAGGGGGCATCTACCTAATATGTGAATCTTATGGAAAATCTCAAAGTTACTTTGGTGCTATAATTGGAACTAAGACTCAGTTCTTGCTCCTTTGATTCTACTTTGATATAAAGTAAGTTTTTCTTTGTGAGACACCAGTCAGTAAATAGAACAGAATGTATGGTTAAATAGTTAAAATTATTTTCATCATTGCAATTATAATACACCTTGCCATTTCAAACCAAATATCCACTTATGTTCCTGAAATTTTGCAAGAAATCTATTATTCAAGGGTGCAGAGATGATTTTTTTTTGTTGAGTTAAACATTTTTATGGATTAGATATGAATTCAGTAAAAATAATTGAATTAAATTGGATGGCATGAATAATTCATGACATGTAATTTCACATCAGTTCTAGCATAAAAATAAAGCTATTGGTTTATGTGGTGGGAAAATCTATTTTATTATTTAGGAAGGTAGCGAACATTTGTTATTTTGGAAGCTAATTCACTTTATGATTAAATAGAGATACTAAGTTGTAAGATTGAAAGAAACTGCAAAATTTGAGCTAAGAGGCTTTGATTCAATGCGCTGCTTCCATCTACTTGATGCACCCCTAGTTGCTATGTGTTAGTCATTGGTGATTTCAGATCTACCACAGTAGCCTTCTAGATCTTGAGGATAAGTCCAGTAATTGTTCCAGAACATTCTAGGGAGCGTGAAGTCTGCCAGGCATTTCCTTTAAAGAGTGATGGCAACTTTTTGGCCAGGTCTGTCCTCTGGGGCTGGGCCTGCGGGTCCTTGACTGCAGGGGAGACTTTCTCATTCCTTTGTCTTATTCCCCTAGGGGCAGGCTGAGCACCTCTTCTTTTCTGGTTTAATTTTAAATCATCCGTGGGGAGAGCATAGAGTTGGGCCACTGGACTGACTCCTGAAGTGTGTGTATATTTTGTGCTGAATCTGGCGCTGCCCGGGACAGCTTGTTAGGAACCCTGACTCTGGGAGTAGCCATTCCTCTTAACTTGGAGAGCCATTAGTTCCATGACATGACTTATTTGTTCAAAAACATGTATTTGCTTTGTGCTCACCCTGTGTGTAGCCCCGGGCCCTGGGACCTCTGGGTAATAAGGCCCCGTGAGTCTCTCACAGGGCCAGATGGGGCAGTGGAGGGGGCCAGGGGCCAGGGGCCCGGGGCTGGGAGGTTCAGATAAAAGTTTTAGTAGAAGAGTGAACCCAGATAGTCAGACATTCTTGACCTGAGCCTCGAAGAGGGAGTCGGAGTTAACTAAGCAGAGGGAGGGGAGAGATGCAGGGGCGTTCCAGGGGTGAAAATAAGCTGCACGGGGGTACTGAGGTGGCAGGGGATCAGTCTGGGCCTGCTGGTTGGAGCTGGAGGGAGCAGGAGGAAGGTGGGGGGCGCGGCTGGAGAATGTTCAGGGCCAGGTTGTGAAGGACCTCAGCTGCCAGGCTAATGAGTTTGAACTGGATCCTGAAGGCAAGGGGGGAGCCACCATTGAGCAATGCTGAGTGATAGATACATTCAGTGGGCTTCAGAGTCATCTGGAAGTCTCTGATGAATGTTCTTCCTCCTAAAAATTTTTGGTCTGCAAAATGCAGACCAAATGCAAAATACCTTTGGTCGGCAAAGGTATTATATAATATTGATGCATTGTCTTAATCCCTGCCATCATTTAATGATGACCAAAAATTCATTCACAGAAACTGACACCGATAAATGTTATTACTTACAGCTATGTTTTATCCTCTGTTAGGCTACTAGGGCCTTTTGGTGATTTTATAGTAAGACAACCATCCCCTTCACAAGGCATTTGCCACAGCTTTTATTATTTGAGATTAATCAAAGGCCCCAGAATTTAGCCAGATGTTGGAATAAGGCCCTATGTTTGTCTCTGTTTAAACAGAGGTTTAAGAAAACCTCTGTTTAAGAAAAGAAAAGAAAAGAAAGAAAAGAAAATCCTGGAAATCGTTTACTTCCATATTTATACTTGGAAGACTGTTCCCTGGGTATGAGTCCAAGGCTTCTATATTAATAAATTAGCAAGTACTGCCTGTTCAGTGGGGTGTGTCAAAGTGGTTAAAGCCCGACGAAGTTCAGGAAGATGACACACAAAATGTACCTCATTGCCCAGTATCTTCGTCACTTTTTATATTTTAAAATAACTGTATTGTTTTTGTTAAATGATGCATGATTATTGTAAATGAAGTTAAGTGTACCTCAAAAGTACAAAAAAAGTAAAAAACAAATCACTGAAAATTCTCATCTCCTAGAGATAACCACAAATGACATTTTGGTGAACATAACTTCCAGACTGTGCTCTAGTATTCATAGCTTTGTGTTCTCTGCTATTCTCAGTTTACAAATTCCAGAGGTCTTTGTCCCTTCTGTAAGATATACATTGTTAATTGTCTAGATTTCCTTTACTCCTTGACTTTCTTAAATTGGCAACTATGTTCAATTTTATTTCTTCTCTTCACAGTCCTTGGCTTGTTTTATAAACAAACAAATCAAATACCAGATAGGGTACAATGTGGGTAATGAAAAAAGCTGAATTGTGTATAATTATCCTTGATTTAGATAACATACTTTTTTGTTGTGTAAAATATACATAATATTTTAATGGTACATTTTTACCATTTTAACCAACCCAGTGGCATTAAGTACATTCAGTGTTGTCCAACCATCACCACTCTCCATTTCTAGAATTTGTCATCATTCCAAATAGAAACTATATCTGCTAAATAATGACTCCCTATCTACCCTTCCCCTGAGCCCCTGGTAACAACTATTATACTTTCTGTCTCTATGGATTTGCCCATTCTAGGTACTTCATCTAAGTGGAATCATACAGTATTTGTCCTTTAGAACATCTGACGTATTTATTTCACTTAGCATAATTTCTTCAAGATTCACCCATGTTGTAGGGTGCATCAGAATTTTATTCTTTTTTTAGAGGCTGAATAATATTCCTTTGTATATGTATACCACATTTTGTTGGATAACCAATTTTTAAATTTTGTTTGAGTTCAATCTTGTATTTAGTGGTCATTTTGTAAGAGCAGATGCCACTAGACATCGCTCATAAGGAACAAACAGAGGGTGATATATTAAATGATTTTCTCCCGTGATCTTTCCTGGAGCTTACTATTTTGCATTAAAACAATCAATGAATATTTGATACTGGAATTAAGGACACTTGTTACATTTATTGATAAAAGAGAATTGAGTAAATGCTCAAGTACTTTAGCTAACTTGATTAAAATTCAAAAGGTTGCTGTTAAGTAGAAGCACTACACAATTAAAAATGTCAGCGCTTGAATAAGTACAAGTAGAGAAATGCAGATAAGAAAGCCATGTATTATTATCTTGATGGTGATGTAGAAATTTAAATCTTACTTAATTTCAGAGTTTTTCCCAGGCATTCAGGAAGAATGGATTTTTTATGGCCCACCATAAAATGTGGAATGGTTTCGCTTCACATGCGGGCATGCTGCTGCCAGCCTGGCCTTTTCACCTAGGGCAGTGCTCTTCCAGCTGCAGTGAGGCAGGGGCCCTCCTATGGGCTGCGGTGCATTGTGGGGAGAGGACAAATGTGGATATATTCTCCCTCCTGATTTGTTCTTCAGGAGATTTTTAAGAAGTTTCTATTTTAATTCCAATGGTTATAAAACATTAACATAAACATTTTCAAGATCATGTGGTGTTGCTGGACTAGCCATTTTTGACTTTGATTGTCTTTTAGTATATCTGAACTTCTGTGAGTGATATTAACTTATAAATCTGAGGCATTGTTGTTGAGGCTGGCGTGGCTCCATTAACTAGTGGCTGAACCGAGAAACTGAGCTACTCGGTATTCACTTCTCGGTCTGGCTTTGTTGTCTGTCCAAGTACACTGTAGGAGGGAAATTATGACCATGGTGATATTCCAAATTTAGGTCAGTCTCCAGAACGGGAAGGGGCTATGGTGTTGTGTCTTTTTTCTTGAGACAGTGCTAAAGACCCACTAAAGAGTTCTTTGCTAGACAACTTTTCCTTTTCATCAAAGGTACTAGTAATTACCTCATTTATTCATTCATCCAACAAATACCTACTAAATATTTATTATGCAATGGACATGTTATAGTAAATCATATTAAAAGCTTGTGATGCTAATTATATTTAAACTGGTTATTTTTTCCAGGACAGGAGTTGAGGAAGACATTCAGGCCTCCTTGGTAAACTTACAGATGTTTTCACCATCAGCCCTACTTAGGTAGCAACATTATGTAATATGTATTCTCCTTAAGTCTTAATTTTCTCACTAGTTTGCAATCCCCTTGAGGAGAGCATGCTGTATTGTAACACTCCCCTGCTTTTATCCTGCACAGAGTACTTTGTGGCTAAGTGATGGATTCCACCAACCAGAGCATTCTGGTCCTCTAGCTTCTGGCTGCCCGAGACTGTGTTTATACAGTCAGATGCGATCTTGCTGCAGGTGCTGTCCTGCTGTGGATGCTCTGGCATCATTGCTATTCTTGTCGTTGTTATTCGTGGTCACGGGGGTAATGTGGGGCGTGGTGAAGGCAGAGAGTCAAAGAGAAGTAAGCACAGCTTCTGAGTGACTAGATTGGCTCCCCTACCTGGAAAATTTATGTGACCTTAAAAATGAGAATTAAAATACACATCTTTTAGGGTTGTTGAAAAAATTAAATGAAATAATATATGTGTCAAATGATGAGGTGAAGAAATTGAGGTGGTCATAGCTTGCAATGATCATTCACTACTTTTGCCCTCAAGGAGATTCCTGTCCCCCACCCCCTCTGCCCCCAGCCTTGGGCCCAGGGAACCATGAGCCCCTAGAAGCAGGACTTGGAGGAGCTGTAGGAGAAAGACCCAGCTAAGAGAAAGAAGCCTGATTTTCATAATAGAATTAGAGTACAAAATTCGCCAGATAGGACCATACACATCAGAAGGAGTGGACACGCTGTTAATCGGTGATTTTAGGTTTTCTCTCCTGATTCCCCTGTCACTGAGTCTCAATAACCTCAAAAAAGCAAAGGTACCAGTTATTAGGAAAGAATAAAGACATCCTGTCTTCGTAAGTTGCTAAGTGGAATCTGTGTCCAAATCTGCTTATGCTTGTGAAAGCAATGCATGTCTGTCTTGCTCACAGTTGGCATTTGACAGAATGTTTGTTCCTCGCTCCACATTCCCTTTTATTTCTTTATCTCTCTGGTGATACATACGTATAGAGCCCGTGACATATAATATCATAATCTGCAGTAGCAATATGAATTTTTAAATGTGTGTGTGCATGTGTGTCCCCATCGGTCCAGGAACTAGTGGTACTCACCTCCCTTAGGAGCAGCTGGGTAATTGGAAATATTGGGGTGTGCATTTCTGGTAACCACAGTGACTGGGATGTCCACTGGCATTATCAGGGATGCAAAACATTCAGCAGAGTGCAAGATAGCTCCCCGCAACAGGGAACCGTCTTGCGCATAAGGCCAGTAGCATCCCCATTGAAAAACACCACACATTTACGATGTGGATGACCCCTCAACAACTTTGTGAATAGAGACTGTTTATAATTCTGTCATAGGGATAAAGCTTTTCAGGGGAAGTGAGAGAGCCTCTACCTTGACTAATGGTATTACTTGGTGAGAATAGGGACTGCTTCTTGATCCCTGCTGTGAAATTCTAGATATGTTAAATTCTTGCCTCTATGTGAGTATTATTTCAGATGTTAGGGCATTGCTATTGTTGTTCTCTTAACATAGGTATGGGTGATATATGGCCTGTACTATTTGGATTTTTGCCCCCCAGACATTCTTTCCCTGGGAAGCTATTAGATAAAAATTGGGTAGGTTTTGTGGACAAAGCATTTCACTGGAAATGTAATCTTAGCAGCACTCTGCACACACATACAGAGACTGCACACACACAGGGACCACACACACAAAGAAACTTTGGAGGGCTCTTTAGATGTGACATAGGGAGACCGACAGTGCCAATAATAGCACAGGTCTCTATCTCTCACAGTGCTTTTGAAGGCATAGAAAGCAAATGACAATTCTAGCGGTAGCTAAGATATATTTTTGCAGTGGCTGGAAAGAAACTGGCATTCTTATAGGAGTCCAGGAAATTGTCTTTGAGCCTTTGTAGGCACACAGAAAGCTAATGACACCTCAGAGGAATAGCGTTCTCAGGTTTTAGATGCCACAGATGCCAGCGATGCTAAAGCCAGGATATAAACCCTTTCTTATAGGGCCTTTAAGAATCCTCAGTGTGCTTTTATTAGCAGTCTGTGTGTGTATATAGAAATGTTAATGATGTGTGGAGCAAGCTCAGCTTGTTTTTGCAAACTACAGAACTATAAAAGTTATCCGAAAGGACACACGTTCTCCTTCCTCCCTTTGTTCCTTTGTTTATTATTTGTTTCTTTCCCTATATAAGAATAGAGCACCCATCATGTACTGGGTTCTGTGGATACAAAGGTGAATCCAATGTGGATTCTTCTCTCCAGAAGCCCCTGTCTAATACAGGAGGAATGTATGCGTTAATATCTGCAAACCAAGGTAGAAGGCGATAATGATGCAAATAAAGCACAAATTAAATGGAAATTTCGCTGCAGAAGAAATTACTTCTGGCTGATAGGATCAAAGAAGGCTACATAGAAGAAAGAGTGGAAATGGCATTTAACTGTTTTCAAGAATGTATAGGATTTGGGCAGGTAGCAATTAGCTTGTAGGGAGAAAGAAGGGGTTGTTGGAAGGGAGGGCAACCCAAGCTGGAAGAATAGCATGCAAAGGCTAGGACAGGAGTGGCATGACATGGGACAACTAAGGGCTAGGAGGTTCCTGGTATGTACTTCTGATCCTTTAGAGAATGAACCTGCATTTATTGGTCATTAGTTAATGATCCGTCATTCTGGTCCGTACATCGCGATGTGCTGCAGGAGTTCCTGTGGAGCTTGTTAAAAATTCCAATGCCTGTGTGCCCCTCCCCACACTGTCGTTTAGAAGATTCCAGAGACCCTGCTGTCTCTCACCACCTGCTGTGGCATACCCAGTAGCCAGTCACTGGAGACTTGCTCTGTGTGTCGCCAAGCTGGGACACAACACTGGGCTGCTGGGAACAGGAGGGAAATGGAAATCACTTTTCTGAGAAGTATAATCCCCAAATCTCCTCTTAAGCAACTACAATAACATCTCATATTTTATTTAATTTTCTTTTAATGGAAAAACCTGTTATACTAAATGAAAGCAAGTGACTGGTAAGGAAGATTTGAA
Source organism: Mormoops blainvillei (assembly GCA_004026545.1). Classification (NCBI taxonomy): domain Eukaryota; kingdom Metazoa; phylum Chordata; class Mammalia; order Chiroptera; family Mormoopidae; genus Mormoops; species Mormoops blainvillei. The sequence goes on along the minus strand of PVJD01000361.1, from coordinate 257,241 downwards.
TGATGTTTATAAGCCTTTTATATGATTTTTTATTGAGTTTTTTGGTCTCCTAATTGATTAATAAAGGGAAGAATGAGGGAAGACTGACATGTGTTATATTCTATCAGGGTTCAGAGAGAGTGAAATTATTCCCACTTTGCCAGTGAAATTCTCAAGGTTGATTGCTATTTTTAATTTATCTGAGCAGTGCTTTTCAGTGAAGTGACATTGGTCCTGATCGTTCTGTAAATAGGGAATGTCACCTGAGGAACTGAGTTAAGTCTCTCCCTTCACAGGCAAGTTTGGGCTTTGCAATCACTGATCTGACTTGAATGATGTCAGATCCATGCTCCTCTGTGGTCCTGCCCAGGTCACTGGCTGATGTTTTTGTCCGTGGATTTCCTGTTGTTCCTTTGGTCTTACTCAGGCTTCCCGTCCTCAAGCCCAGGGTTTGGCTGTCGTGGTGTAGGTTGCTTAGCCCACCTGAGTGTGAAGAACATTCTGCCAACCGATGAGCCATGCAGTTGTGGCTGAAACATCAGGGCTGTTGTTGAGTAGCCTGACTAGGCAGCTCCCTGCTTCCCAGCTTGCTCCAGCCCCCTGCCTTCTCCTGACGTGGCCATACAAGGCATTCCCGGGTCTACTTAAAAGCCCTACCACAGTCCTGCAAGATATGTTATAGTAGGAAGCATACTGATTACTGTTTACCAAGTCAGATATGGTGCTAGGGTCAGAAAGGTCAAATGATTTACCCGAAGTCACAAAGAAGCTAGGTGACAGACTTAGTACACTAAGACATGGCTTCTGACCTTCAGTCTGGATGGATCTCACACTTCAGGGGAACAGGGCCTTGGCTACTTACTAACCCCACTTGGGCGAGGAGGCTGGCAGCCTCCACAGCAGGCCCGGCCTCACGTAAATTGTACTTTACTCATAACAGGTGCAATATGTGATCCTGCCTTGGGGCTGCGTCCTGCGAGACTGTCTTTAAAGGCCTGGAGCTGTCCAGCCCTCGGGGAAGCAAAGCCGTATTGGGTGTGCCTGCTTCAGGAAGATGCCCACGGTCCCTGGGTCCATTGTCAGCAAGACCTAAATTTGAATTCTGTTTGTAATGGAGTGTGTAGGAAGATGGCGAGCGGGGTTGGAGGGGAGGAATTACTGCAAACCGAGCATTAGCTACGTGCTGCCAAGTGCAGTCCATTCTGTACTAGCTCATTGGGTCCTCATGGCCACTCTATTATAATAAGATTTGTGTTATTGACACATTTTAGAAATGAGGACAGTGCTGGGGGGCTCCCCACTCAGGAAGGCGCTTGAGCCAGGTCCTGCTTTGCTCCCGCCTCAGTGATTCAGTGTCAGGGCCCTTGCCATGGGCACGACTAGATCTTAGGCATCTCCCATCTGGCCCCCCAGGAAGGATATTTTAGAGACAGCCTGGACTAGGGCTGACTAGCCAAGGTTCGTGTCTGGGCTTTGCTGCCTGTGGGTTTGGTGGCCCTTCAAGCCTGAATCTGCCCAAACCTTAGTTTTATCATCCCTAAAGGTGGAAAACGCACCGAAGTCATAGTGTTATCATGACGCTTCAGAGAGAAAATTGTTAGGAAGTATTAAGCACATGGCCTGGCTCATGCTTAAGAAAGTGAGTGACTCAAAAAAGTGAGGGACTCAAGAAATGGAAGCGACTGTTGTTGTGATTTTTTGAGGCTGAATCTTAATTAGATGCATATTCTGACCCATAAATCTACCTCTTTAGATCTTGTCTTAAAAGAACCTAAGTCTTGATAAAATGTCTTTCCCTGCCATCTGGTTCCTTGTGCTCGCTCTCCCATTCTCTCTGCATTTCTATTGTTCTCTTACAGGTGAGTTGCATAGGCTTCCAGGTGCAAGTCAGTAGCTGTTACCATATAAAAACTGAGAAATAGAATAGCTTTCTGCTTCCTAATGTTTACCAACTGAAAAACTCAATATAGCACGTCGAATTTTTCCGTGTTGAGCTTGTGCGGAGTCAGCATTAAAACTGGAGATAAAAGCTTTTCATGCTCAACTAGTCGGTACAAAATGGGAATTTTAATTGATACCTGTGTCAGCGTGGCTCTCTAATGCAGGTGCCAGTGTGACATATCCATGCCTGTGTCACGTACCAAGTCACTGTCAGTGCTTGCTCTGGCTTGAACACCTTTTGCTAAGAGGTGCATTTTTCTGCGCAGTCTCTGACCTAAGTTTACTTGTGGTCCATTGCCATTTCATGGATAGAGGTAGAGATAAGACTTTGAGCTCTGACAGAAAGAGCCTTCCTGCTTTAGAGAGGTATTAGGAGAGAAGTCTTTTCTGTTTCCTGGCAAAACAGAGCAGCTAAACCACATGTTTGGTTGAAATATATCTGTGGTGAACCTGGTTTAGTTTTTGTTTAAAAATGCCATTACATTTTCTATTCAAGTGTTCTTTCCCAAGCTTTGTTCTGACTGCAATGTAAGCTTTCTAAGAAATCAGTCCCAAAGAACTCTTGCTGGAGTATATTCTGTATCCAAGGTAGGCTATAAAAGAGCTGTTGCTAAGGGAATCAACTGAGGAACTTAAATTAAATCTTGCTATTATATTTAAATTTCCTGTAACATCTGACCCAGGCTTTACTTGAAGGGTAAGAGGAAGATGGGGTAGGAATTATCACACGCAAAGACTAACGAGCCACCGCCATTTTAGAACCTCCCTTGAACTGGTGTACACGTTTCACCCTTTTAATGGGAAATTCTGTTTTTCTTCTTAAAAAGCTCCTAGAGAAGCCATACCTGGAAAGATGCCCTGCCTTTCAGGCCAGGTCCTTGATGCAGGCAGTTTCCATCACTGGGGCGTGTCGCCTACTTCAGAAAGAGGTGCGGTGATAAGGAAGAAACAGCACTCTTCTGTTGTTGTAGCCATTGAAACCTACATCTCTCGGGCGACAAAAGAAATCACACAGTTTCCTCGGGGTGACTTTTTTTTGGCCAGTTCCATTCTACCTCAAAGGATGTTTTGCTCTGTTATTAGCTAGATAGAAAAAAGAAATTTTCTTGTACTGAAAAAATAGTCAAAGCAATTTCGGTGGGTAATATTAATGATTTCACTAGTAATATTAGTAATATTGGGATATGATTAATGTGCTGGATATCATATTGGGAATTTATATACATTATCACATTTAAATGCATACAATGATAAGACAGAGGTATGTCCCAAGTACATAAGATGCACAGCGGCTGAGTGTGAGATGCTGGTGGTATTTTCTGCATTTGTGTGTCTCTAGGCTAAATGTATTTAGAGTGAACCATGTGACATTGCAGTTTTGTGAGTGTTAACTATTGTCAGTTTCATATAGTTCAACCCCAAACATGTTTGCATACACGCAAACTGGCCGACATAGTTCTAGAATTTCTGTGGGACATCCCTGACATGTTTAACAGGCATAAACATGTGGGATTTTCCACAGGTGTGTAAATGACCATGCAGGAAAGTAAAACCCTTAAATATCTTATCTAATAATCACAGAGCTGAAAAGCCAGAAGGACCCTGGGGCTGTGTGGTGGCTCGGCTTCGTTTTACTAAAGCGAGGCCCTGAGAGGTAAGGGGACTTGCCTGTGGTCACGGGGTCAGTGAGTGCCTTGCGAGGCTGGGACTCTGGCCTGTGTGGCTTCTATAACATCACATTCGACCTTGCCCTGTTGATTTTCAGTTATAGGCCATGAAAACCAACATTGCCTGTGATGTCTCTAACTTAGCAATAAACTAACTGGTGTGGTCCTGTGGTCGCACCAGGTGCAGGGGTCCTAGGCAGTAGGGTGCTCTGTGATGCAGGGAAGAGCCGTGGGGCAGGGGGCTAGCATTCCCTGCGGAGGTGAAGGTGGCACTGGGATCAGGTAAGGAGGGCTGGGCCATCATGGAGTGGGGGCCTGTGTGCGCATTTCTGGGAGTACCAACAGGAGAGACTGTGTTGTGACGATGGCCGGACCTGGCAGGGTGAAACGACCACCTTGGGCCTCCCAGTGCTCCCCTCCTGCCGCTCTGTCAGAAGCACATGACATTCTTTCACATGCCACTTGGCCATGATGCAGGCCAGCACCATACTGCTGGTTGGAAGTGGTCCCACAGTTCACCTCTTTCTTTCCTCTTGAGGGATTTACCTCAGGGGGTCTTCGGGTCCTCCCCTGCCCCTGGCACCATTCTTGCCCATCTCCACAGGCTTCCATAACTTGGAGTTTTGGGGAGAAAAGGTTTAGTGTGTAAGGCTGACCATTCCTTTTTCTCCCTGAAGGGCCTCTGTATTCCTGCCAAGTTGTTCACCCCATGTCCAGCAGCCACCGAGCTCTTCGTGTCTGTCATTGTTCTCTCCCACGTGCAAGGACAGAGTTCCACTTCACTAGACCAGTAAATTAAAACTCGTAGATAATAAGTAGCCATATGGAACATTTACATCTTGGCAGGGACTATGGGCTTGTGAATTTTAAAAGTGCAATAAGTTTAAAAATTTGGGCAAATGTAAACCTGTCTATAATACAAGCATGTTTCTTTGTACACAGTGGAAACCAGTGCCTACCATGTCAAGGGACTCAGAGAGCTGTGGGTACACATGTTTCTGGAACTCTGAAGCTGGGGCAGGAATCCACATGCAGAGTGGAAGTCCAGGCCACAGCTCGTGTTGCCTCTGCAAGTTTATCTGTGGCCATGTCTTTGCCTCTCTCCGCCATTTTCTGTATGTCTTTCCCAAAATTAGAAATTGTCTCTTCTCCCCTACTGAATATCCACCCTGCTGGCCGTGCACTAGTCATATCAGGAACACCTGTAGTCACTATTCCCATGGGCCTGAAAACACTGTTTGTCCTTTATTCAGATACATCAGATACGCATTTCTCTTGCATTCTCCAGTAATCTGTGATGGGCGGTGGCCTCCGAGACAATCTGCATCCATCTCAGATCCTTGTGGTACACCGAAGAGGGTCTACATTCAATAAGACAAAAATCATCCTGGTTGCCAGGCTCATGGGCAGCTCAGTCAGTTTATCACTGATACCTTTTTCACTTTGGTACCAAATTTAGAAAACAGTATTTCTCTCATTATTTCTCAACTTTAGTTAACAGTATAATTTTAAAAATTGGTTTTCCAGTTTTTAAAGAAATTGTATTATGGTTTACTTTAACTTAGGAACTTTGAGGTACTCACCATTTTTCACCTAATCACCTGAAAGATCCTTTTGGCTTTCAGTTGTCCACTGCCTTTCTTGAGAGCAACAGGGTTGCCTCAAATACTTACGTGACGTCAGCATTTAATTTTTATTTGTCTTGTGCCTGTTTCACTGTAAGAGGATGGTGGTGTACTACTGCAAAATGGAAGAATTCTGTGAAAACTCATTTCATAGTAAATGAGCTGAACCATTAGAAAAAACTGAACATAAGCTTAATAAGAATTGGTCATGTGATTTTGGAGCTATAATAGTTAATGCAGTGGAAGAACGCTTTTCTCACCGAAAACCTTGGAACCTTATTCTCAGAACAGACAGAAGCCCTGGGTGGGAACTGGGGAGGTAAGAGGAGCCCAGGCCTGGACAGGGCAGCCTGCTCTCCCCCGGCTTTCTTCGGTAACCTCCTCCTCAGAAACGTGAAAACCGTTGTTCTAATGTGTTGATTATTGTATGTATAGTGATCTCTTAAGTGACTGTAAAGTATTTTAACTTTAGAGGCATGTTTTTATACATCATTTTATTGGACCCTGGGGAACAGGCAGCAAAGGCATTATTATCCACATTGTCCTCATTTTTCATAAAAGGAAGCCCAGGAGCAGAGGTTAGTAACCAGTTCAAGGCCATACCGCTAATATGTAAGGTAGTAGGCATTGGGATGTAATCCTTCCGACTCTTCATTTAGGGCTCATTTCATGAAATCATCGGATTATCTGCAGATGCAGTAAAAAACCAGTCTTCTTTGAATGGATGGAACTGTTTCTAGAATGTTTTATTCAGTAGTGGATGGTAAACTGGAAGATGATCAGGCGGGGGTGACAGGGATACAGCCCTTCAAATTATAGATAGCAGTAGAAGATTTAAAAATGCAGATCTCTTTGAGAGTTAATTTGTTGGGGTGAACTGGTTTCAGTAAAGGCTTGCGAGGCCATGTAATAAGGGGTTTGAGGCTCTGAAGGCTTGGGGGCCTTAGGACAGGGAGTGGATGTCACAGAGAGGAGAGAATGAGAAGACAGGGAAGCTTCAACTTCCTGTAACTTCAGAGATGAGCATTCGGTGGCCCAGGGGACACGTACAGCCCACCAGTTTTAAAAATACAGCCTTCGTTCCTTTTTCAAGGTAAAAATTAGAAGGCTGCTTTCATGTTTCCACTTCTCTGGTATGTCAGGGTTTTTTTTTTTTTTTCAGTGACAGTCTTTTATTCAATGTAGTAGGTAATCTGAATTTTAAGAATATTGTATGTTTCCCCATGGGACTAAATTAAGCTATTTGCATTTTGAATGGAATAAAAGGCTCTAAAAACATTTTTTTTCTCCCCCCGAATCATCCTTGGAAAAAGAGGTTGCTCACCACCGATTTATAATTTATCTGGGTAAAAGCCATTCGCAGAGAAAAACCAACTGTTTGAGTGCAGCAATGCCAGCAGAGAATGGAGCCCAGAGGGTGGAGAAGTCAGCAAGAGATATCTGGGTTCGACCTGACAGGAGCAGCAGCAGCAGCGAAGTCAGAACAGCCCCAGCCCTGGTCACCAGGAGCAGGTGGCTTCGAGGTGCTCGGCTCCACATCCCTGAGAATGTGTGGAGGTGGGCACCGCCAGTCCCGGGCACGAGGCCTTGACCTCTGGGTCCACGGCACTCCGTTCTTTTGACATCCCAGATTCGATTCCTTTAAAGGTTTTCATTGCTCTATCACATCAGCAGGAGTGATTCGACTTCCTTGCATTTCAGTAGGTAATGCTGAAAAGCACCTAGGTTTGAGTTTCTTATGGTTTGTGAATTTCGGACTTTGGAAAATTTCCCAGAAAGAATCTGAGAATGTTATGATGTTAGTTGGGCCAGATTTGCTAATATGTTTGAAGAGCATGTAATCTTCGGATAAAAAAACTGATCTGAATATTAGATGATAAAACAATAGTCTACATACTTTTAATTTTAAGTCTTAGAATGACATCAGTGTTGATGAATGTTCCACAGGGTAAAACAGAGAGAGGGACTGTGTTCCTGAAGGTTGTGTATAAAGTGCCCATATTTTCCATTTTGTTTGTGTAGGTTTTCAAAGGTCTTCTGTTTTTATTTTTGATTCATTTTCAGATTTCAACTAGTTTTTCCTAAATGGTTAGCTTTACCTATCTCTGTCTTAATCAGCTTTAGTACTTAGTGGCCTGTAATAAATTCATGTTTCAGTGTATTAAGGGCTGGATATTACAAATGAAAAATTAACAAACAAAAAACCCGTAAGTGGACTGTTTTATAATATACATAATTTCCCAATTTATATGTTTTATAATTTGCATTTTCTTACAGCAGAGGTGGGGGGAGCACTTTTTCTAATCATAAGTCACTGATCCACAGGAAAAATGAATCAAGGTCTACTAAGTAAAGAGCAACTTCATTTCTTTGAGAAATGTACTCTCCTTTGCCTTAATGAATAAGAACAGGGGACATAAAACTCTATTTAATAAATGTTAGAGATAAAAATTAAGAGATATTTAGGATAAAAATAAAAAGAAGGAGAGAGATCACAGAAACACATGCACGCACACATGTACACACACAGAAACAAAGGGAAAAACAAAGACCTAGGAGGAGAGACAGAGACAGAATGAAACAGACACCTAAACTGAATACATAGGAACATATGCAAGGCTCAAAAATGGAAACCTTTTGGGTGGGGGCTAGACATGTAGTTACATAACATAATGAGAAGTGGTGGCAGATGTAGATGAATTTGGAGCATTTGTTCCCTGCTAATGGCACTCAAATCTAACAGAACAGACACTGTGCTGACCAAAGGAAAACCACGTATCCCCTGCTGGCCACCGGGTTAGACTCCTGGGTTACAAACACCCATAGAAATCAGAGCTAACACTTACTGAGAGGTTACTGTGTGTCAGACCTTGCTCCATGTGCCTTACCTGGAACAACTACAGTCCTCACAGCACCCATCGAGGCGTGTGACTATCATTATCCTGATGTCAGAGATGAGGAAACTGAGGCACAAAGAGGGTACAGGACCTACATAATTGGTGAGTGGTGGAGCTGGGATTTGAAGCCAAGGAGTCTGGCAAAGAAAGAGCTGTGCACAAAAAGGAAAATCCACACAAATGCAGGAAACATACAGCGACACTCACACAGGCCCAGCCATCTCCCTGCCCTGTCACCCAGCTACAGTGGAGTGCAGACTTAGATATGGCAGAGACAAACAGGACGCCTCACAGAGAACACAGGAACCTTCAGGCTGGTCTTTCATGGAATAACATCCCAATCTTCTGACTTTGGCCATGCACATAATTCGTATCAGGGTTTTAAAGCATTAACACTGTTTTCTGCCTCTTAAAGGTATACAGATAAACAGGCCAGGGTGAAGGATTCACTCCTTGGCAAATGCATGCTTTTTAATTTATTGCTATTATTTGTTTGCATGTTTTGGCCTCCTGTAAACTTAAAGTGACAGTAAGAATTTGCTTGAGACCGTTGACAGCATTTTTCCCCCCAGATGAAAATGGTGTTCTAAAGGGATGATCATGGTTATGTTTTACCTAAGCCTGTGGCAGGCACTCAGAAGTGTTGAATAACCGAGTCACGAAATTTAGCTTTTATTTGACAATAGACAGCCTCACAATTTTCAGGAAGTATTTTCATGCGGCATTTTACTGATTATCTCAGAAACTGCTTGAGATAAGCAGGTGGATATTATTATGGCAGTTTTACAAATGAGGAAACTGAGGCCTGGGGGGCTAGGTGGTGTGACTGAGGGCTTATGGCAGGCAAGTGACAGTCCCGGTACCCAAGGGCTTCTGCTTCTGCTCCAGGTTCTTTCCACCAGGCAACACTGCCCTTCAATGATTTAAACTAAAAGCCAAGGATAACTCTCAAGGGAAATGTGTTTTTCTCCTGGAGTTGTAGTATTTATGAACATTGTGAACCTCTAATTTTTTTCTATCTTGAAAAGAAGAATATTAAATATATTTATGCGGTGTTTAAATTCCATAACCTTGTTTCAGATCTTTAACCCTTTAAGAGAAAATTTAGGACTGTGGTTTTGCTATTTATTTTTAAGGTCTCCCTTTGTGTTCCTCTGCGATTGAAGGAGGACATTGAGCATGAAGCTTTAATGCGGTAGCTTTTTCCCAGACTGTGTGGTAAGAACTCTTTTCTAACGGTTTGCTGCCAAAGTCAGTTGCAATAATAGCCATAAGAGTTTTAAAATATTTGCCAATGCATATTTTCCTGTCACACAGTTTTTGAAATTATTTTAAGTAAGCTTTGGAAAATGGCATTATTTTAAAACCCTGTTTTTATTTTTAAAATCTTAGTTGAAAATTAGACATCCTGGGAACAAAGGAAATACCTTCTTTTTCTGGACCTTCACTCTGCCCTTTATTTTGCTCCTCCTGCGAATTCAGAGAACTGTTATGTGGTGTGAAAGGCGGACCATTTTACTGGGACATCCTTCGACGACCCCCTGCCCCCCTGCACTCCCTAAATCAAGAAATTAAACATGATTTTTATCAAAGGAATCATGTGAAAGGAAGATTCCCTTTGTAATAATTTTGTTTTGTCCTCTCGTTTCGGGGAAAAGAGGGGCTGAAATGTGCTTAATTGTTTGCCACATTTCCTGTGCTTACATATTTATCCCTCATATTATCTGAGACCAACTGAAGAGGGAGTGTTTAGAAGAAAGAGAGGAAAACTAATACAAGTTGAAAGGAAGATGCTTGCATCTTAATTTTAAGGGAACACAGAAAGCCAAATGCTTTCAGAAAAGGGCCCCTTCATGGAGTAATTTGCCTGGTATGGCATCAGTTTGTTGTATAATTTCAGCCCTGTTACTATGGAAACCTGCTTTAGTGTAGCAGTGATTGTTAATCAGGATTTGTCGTTATTCCCCTTTCATCACGAGGCTCTATATCCTTATGGATTAAATCACAATTCTCATTGACAATGGCATAGATCAAACATTATTGCCCCACATAAAACAATGGGCCGCTCCCTGTCATTTCCCCTCATTACCAGAAGCTGTGAACACCAGCTGAAGTCTAACTTTTACAAGGAAACCAAGGCCCCTCTTGGCTCCTCTGCTACCTATCCTCGTGACAGAATACCAAGTGGGGGAGGAGGAGGACTATCTTCCTTTAAACTCCCCACACCCACGGGAAAGGAAGGGCAAGCATCATTTCATGCCATTGCAAACCTGAGTCTGCAGATACGAATCCAGGCAGGAAGCCGTATCTATGCGTGACTGCTGACTTCTTCCTTAATCCTTTATCCGTGTGCGCACATTGGCATTTAGCTGAACCCTTGTTCTCAGAGCAGTTTACTTTCCCTTTCTTTCTGGTTGATTTTCTGGATCCCCAGCTGCTGCTGTGCTGTAGGAAGACTGTGTCAAGACTGGAGGCCAAGCTGCCACCCAGTTGCTGCTGCTGCCCTGCCCAGGGCTCTCAGGGTAGCCCTTTGCCCTTCTCACTTTGGAGAGTTGGGTGATGACACCTGGATGGGGAAGTTCACAGCCCTGAAGTATAGTGCCAGATTTGGTAGTGCCAGATCACCACCATTTTTGGGAAAATCAGCTTGAAGGACTATGGGAATGATGAGGCTCTAGCTACACAGTGTTATAGTTTAAGGGTCATTTTGTTGGGAGCAAGAACCTCTAAACTGTACTGGTTCACACATAGCCTCTGGAGCCAGTCTGCCTGGGCTTTATTTCCGGCTCTCCCACAAACTAGCTGTGTGACCTCGGCAAGCTTTTTAACCTCTCTGAGCTTCCCCGCGTAAAACGAGGATAGTAATAGTACCTACCTCACGGTCATGAGGATTAAATAACCTGGCATTTGAAAGGTGCTCAGACTAGTGACTGGCACGTTGTGAGTGCTGTATAGGTGTTTATAAATATATGAAAAAGAAACAACATTGTGCTTACATGTATTCAAAATATATTCCACATCAGATGATCCAAATATTAGTGAGGTGTTGAAAACAGCTCTCCCCTCCCCCTCTCATCTCATTCCCCCTCTTCTCACTCCCTGCTTTCTCTTCTCCATCTCTGCAATGTGCCCAACCCCCAAGTATAATTCTGATTGGCTAAATTAATTCTGCAGCATCCTGCTGTGAATAATTATGTTGATCCAGTGTGTATTCTGATGCCTTTTTTTTCCCCTCTTTGCCTAAATTATAATGTGACAATTGCGGCTCACAGCTGGCTCATCAGAGGTGGGCAGTTTGGGAATTGGCGCATCTGAATGTGCTTCTCTGTTAACCCTCTGCCTTGATTGCTTAAGACAAGACATATGTAAACCCCATGATTATTGCCATTTGTTTGGACTTTGCAAAGACTCTGCCTTCAAAAATAAAGCTGCTGGGTTTGTTTTGGGGGAGGGGGCATATAGTAGTCCCCTCCCCCACTCCCCTCCCCCCTTTTCCTTTCAGACAATAAATAGCTGTCAGGCTTATGTCAAGGATGAAATTATAGGTGCACATGAGGCCTTGATTACATTGTTTTGGAGGGACTGCTATTAACATACTGAAATGAAGTCTAATTTTTCACTGACGGAGCTGAGTCAAAACTCAAGTGACATACAGTGTGAGGAAAGAAAGGTCAGATAGGGGCCCCTGTTCTGTAACGGGTGGGCTTTGCCTTATTTAAAACAAACAATAAAAACAAAATAATTGCTGTGAAGAATATCTCGCTGGAAAAGAAAGACCAACTGATCAATGATGAAATAAAACATTTGGGTTAGATAAGGTTCTTTGTGAAATTACCATGTGTGATTTTCAAGTGTATTTAATTCATTTTAAGGCAGCGTCTAGATTATTGAGTCAGCCTGTGTTTTAGCTGAAGAATGTTCTCTCTTGATTTTTTATTTTGCTTGCTGCCTGCATAATTCATTTCCTACTGCCACATTCCCCATGCACGCGTCCTCTGAAGATGCGTGCTTGTGATCACCCAATCTGCAGGGTGAGTGCCCTTGGTGTACTTCTGCTGTTTATACATTCTGATGATGTGAACATGTGGCTTGTTAATTTTCAAAATCCTTCATTTAAAAAGGGTTCTTTGCATGTGGCTTTCCTGGCATGTTTTAAGGAGCAGTGCCTCCTATGATGGTAGATTAATCATAATGTGTTGTGTTATGGCTGTCCCTGCTCACTGTGGTGGAAATTTAAAAATCACACACACACACACACACACACACACACACATACATATGCATGGGTGTATGTATGTATTTTGATATCGTAAGTGACTTCAAAGGTTCTTTCATACCATTGTTTGTTACTGTTACTAAAGGGAAAAAACGGAGACTTAGGGTGGGTGGGAGAGAGAAGAGAGTGCCCTCCAATTTGAAACCTTCTAAGGGTGGAGAACATTTGTAGACAGACCGTATTTTTACTTATTTGAAATATATATCTTCAGTGACTACCAAATGCAAGGCACTGCGCTGTGGTTCTTGTGGGGATTCGGAGGTGGATTAGAAATGGTCCCTGCAGTTCAGGACCGTGTGGCCTAGATCAGAGGAGAACACACGTGTTCGCGTAGTTCTCCTGGAGCAAAGCACAGTGCGACTGTAGAGGAAGAGCTGATGTTTGGTTTGCTGTTTAGCTGTTCAGGTGCTGCAAAGGTAAATTGAGGAAGAGGAGGGATCAATGAAGGTTTAATGGAGGTATTTAAATTGGGGGGAGAATTTTAAGCAGAAATGGAAGAAAATCATCCCAAGCAAAGAAAAACACATAAGCAAAAGCCGGGAGCTGAACTGCTGGTGAGAGGCCCTGCCTGGCTGGAGGTCCCGCCCCTGGCTATGCTTTTGCATCACTGGAGAAGGGGTAAGGACCACTGCCTGGAATCTAAAAGGCAGAAAGTAGGTTAGTGGCTGCCTGCTGGGGGAGGCGGTGCCGGGGGAAATGGGGAGTCACTGCTAATGGGTGGGGGTTCTTTTTGGAGCAATGAATATGTTCTAAAATTGAATATGGTAACGGCTGCACAATTCTGTGAATGTTCTAAAAATCACTGAATTGTGTTCCTTAAATGGATCAGTTGTATGGCATGTAAGTTATATCTTATTAGAGCTGTTATAAAAAAATTGCTGGAGCCTTATTCCCATGCCAGTCCCATGAGATCAGGATCTTGGGCATGGCCCATACCTACACCGTCTGTGACAGGTTTCCAGGTGACTGTGCTTTGTCAGATACCCCTGAGTGCAGCAAAGGGTAGACAGAGGAGACACTGGGAGTGTAGCCTGGAAGGAAGGTGGGCTTTATCTTAGAGAGCCTTAAAGGTCATGCTGAAAAGTTTGTGTTTCTTTCAGACAAAAGGAACTGCCAAAAGTTTAAAAGTAAGAGCCTGGCACGTTTAGGCTGTTCTTTAAAAAGCTACTCACAGATGTATGAGATGTATGGAGGATGGCTTCTGGAAGTTAGGATGCCAGCTAAGGCTATTTCAGGTTACCAACAGAGAGGCAAAGTGGCCCTCAAATTGGGGGTGGTTGCAATGAGAATGGAAAGGAGGGGACAATAGCAAGATACCGAGAAAGCAGAATGCAGAGCAGGGCCTGGTGCCTGCCTGGACACGGGGCAGATGGGAGGAAAGGGTCTAAGGGATGCGCAGTTGTCCAGACTGCATTTCTGAGAGGGCTGGGGAGCCAGACCAGATGACGAAGGTGGAGGTGCAGAGAAGGGGCAGGTTTGCAAGAGATGGCGTGTGGTTTTCTATGTGCTAGACTCAAGGGACCGGAACTCTGTCCACAAGCAAATGTTCAGCAACGAGATGGAAATATGGCTGTGATCCCAGATAAGAGGCTGGGCGCAGAGACCTGAGAGACTGCAGGTAGGATGTTTGGAAGAACTGCTTCCACCCTGGCTCACTCACCTGACTGTTGGGAGGAAGGCCTGGGCCCTCACCATTGGTTGCCTGAGTGTGTCCACAACATGGCAGCTGGCTTCCCCCAGAGTGGGTGACCCAAGATGGAGCAAATGAGAGAGCGAAGCAGAAGTCACAGTGTCCTTTGTGCTAACTTTGAAAGTGACATTCCATCACTCCTGCAGAATGCTTGTGGTCACACAGACCAACCACACTGCGGGGGCAGAGGCGACTGCATGAGGGCATGAGAATCAGGGACCATAGGGCTCGCCCTGGAGACGCGCTACCCTTTGCCCATTCTGGGCACTGTATGGAAAACAGTGAAAGTAACAGAGTGGCCATCCGCCCTGAAAAGTCTGTGAAGGGAAGGGCCTTCAGCTGCTATGCAGATTCAGCCTCAAGTTTGAGGAAGTCTGTGTTACCTGGAGGATGCGTTTGCTCCCTGACCACTTGGGGGCACTCCTATGTGCCAGAGACCGGAAAACAAAAACAGGGCCTTATCTCTCTGGACTGTCACTCTGGGGAGTTTGGCTGTCCCTGGACTTTGATGGGGCAGAGGGACGGGACAGAAATTCCTGACCCAACAGTTGTCCCCGATGTCAGGCTGTGAGGCAGAGCTCCAGGGGGAGGAGAAATAACTTTGGAGGGCCTGTAAAAGGAAGTGAGTTTTTCATCATCTGAAATATTGCTGCCCATACCTACCCATTTAGCAACACTGCAAAGTGACTTTCACCAAGGACACTGGCATAGAGGCCACAGGAAGGGCTGCACAAGTGATCCCAGGCCAGGGTCATATCTAAACCCAGTGAAGCTGAGAACCAGGGTGGCAGTGGACAGAAATGAATCTTTTCAGCTCTGTTGTATATTTGATTTTATCCCATGGAGCTGGAAAGGGGAAGTCTTTTTAGAATAAGGGTTACAGATAATCCTATTTCGGGGAACAAAAGGACGAGATGAACCTTCTTAGATGATAAGGCTTCTGATCTATTAAAAAATACATTAAAATTTATCCCCTCATGAAACACACCCTATTTTAATTTTGGGGTTGGGGCTAGAGTTTGTTTTTATTCAGAGGTAGAAAATGTTGCTTTTAACATTAAGAATAGGAATTTAATTGTATTTAAAAACTGAGGAATTCCAGATACTTAGTTTGATGTATAATTAGTTGAGGAGACGTAATTGAAGGGAAGCTGAAGTGGGTGGAGAAGGCAGAGAGACTGAGTCTCAGGCACCGGGGACTTTGTATCAATGAGGACTGAGGGCGCAGGTGATCCAGGCGTGCATGTGTTGTGGTAAATTGCTGCTTACACTGACTTTGGTCCTGCCTGTCCTCTGAGGCCCCTAGGTCTCCATTAGCCCCTCTGTTTAATGAGAGGAGGTCTCGCCTTAACGCCATCACATTAACACCTCTCTAATACTTGCTAATTTCCCCCTCTTTTTTTTTTTTTTTTTTAACAAAGAGAGAGGAAGCCTCAGAAACCTTGGATAGGCTAACATTTTAAAGACATTGTCTGGTTTTCACTGTATTCATTCTGTAGCTACCTTCTGTTAGTGGGCAGTGATACTGGTGTTCCATTGACGGTGGTGGTATGTAGTTCTCTTGAGAAAATGAATGGGTTAAATGGATATACACCTAAAAAATGGTTTGCATGAAAGATATGATGTAAACAGTATCACAGCTGGCAGAAATCATGAAGGTGATTGTGAAATGACTAACATTTAGAAAACACTACCTAAGGGCACATTAGTTTGGCTTTAATTTATTTAGTCAAAAACAGGTTGTCTCAGTTGGCTTGGACTGTCATAACCAAATAACACAGACTGGGTGGTTTAAGCAACAGACATTAATTTCTCATAGTTCTGGAGGTCGGGAAGTCCAAGATCAGGGTACCGGCACTGTCCGGTTTTTGGTGAGGTCCTGCTTCTGATTTGCAGGTGGCCGCCTTCTTGCTGTGTCCTCGCATGCTGGGGAGAGAGAGCTCTGGGCTCTTCTTCTGTAAAGACACTGATCCCATCACGGGGTGCCCCACCCTCAGGACCCCATCTAAATCTAATCACCTCCGAAAGTTCCCACCAACTAATACCATCACATTAGGGATTAGAGCTTCAAGGCAGGAATTTTGGGTGGAGGAGCGCGCAACATTGAGTTTGTAATACGGGTGTAGCGATACCTTTGTGTTGTGGGAAATGGCATTCTGCCAGTAGAGCTGGGATTGGCTTAATCACATCTTGGGTGCGCGGCTACTGGCAGATCACTTAGCCTTAGTTTCCACATCTCTAAAATGGGATCACAGCACCTGTTCTCCTTCACAATAGTTCCTTCACAGGACTATTGCGAGACCCTAATGAGTTAATATTTGTGCAGCCTATGGCACTCAGGGCTGGTCAGATGCCCTGCTATTAAACAGGGTTTTCACATATGCAAAATGGCTGTTTTCTGTTTTTTTATAGAAGCTTGGAAAATATTAAAACATACATTTCAGAATAAGATCAAACAAACCATATTTTAGTTCTGTTTTCTTAGTTTTCAGATGATCTTACCGATCTCCAGGCCTAACTCCTTTTCATGTAAATTAAGAAAGAGTTATGGGCTCCCTCCCCTCCCCCACCCCTGGCTTTTTCTATGGTTCACTTAGCATTCTGGCCAATTATGTCCCCTTCCCCCCCAGCTCTAAGTTTATTAAACCAGGAATCACTCATTAAAAAGAAAATCTTGTGAAAGCAGTGAGTTGCAGATTGAGGCATCCCTAAAACATGTGTTTGTCTACGGTCTGGGGTGCTGTGTCCAGGAGGCGGCAGACCACCCCTTCCTCCACTCTAGAACCTAAGGGCACTGACAACGGGCAGGCACCCGTTCATGGGGTCGCCTCTTCCTTCCTTTGCAGCTGCCTTTTGAGCTCCCACTCTGTGCTGAGAGAGGGGAGAAGCAAAGGCAGGGAGGAGGTCCCAGAGGGCAAGCTGGGGGGGCGGTTTCCCAGGAAGCACCTGGCTGCCCTTTAGAGGTCTGGGAACAACCTCTGCAGCCCCACAAGTCAGGGAGCCTTAGACCATGTGTTTTCTCGGACATGCTGGGTATTTCTGGGACCTAGGTCCGTAACAGCAATTTTGCTGATGGACAAATAGGTAGGACTTTGAAACTGAGCCCATAATATTTATGATTATTCCTTTTGAGTTGGGGATTTTTTTTTCTTGTAAGGAGAGCAGGTTAAGGAAAGTACTGCGGTTTTTGCCACCTTCATCTGTCGATGTACAAATAGTGATACTCAGCCCGTGGACAAGTGCTGTGTCAGTTACGCGGCTATGGGAGGCTTTACTACTCTGGATTGTGATTATAGCATTCCCCCCTTATCTGTGGGTTCGCCTTCCATGGTTTCAGTTTACCCACAGCCAGCCACGATACCAAAATATTAAATAGAAAATTCCAGAAATAATTCTTAAGTTAAATTGCATGCCATTTTGAGTAGTGTGATGAAAAACCAGTAATTCTGCTCTATTCTGCCTGGGATGTGAATCATCCCTGTGTCAGTGCCTGCACGCTGTACATGTGCCCAACACGGTACTTACTTAGCAGCCTTCTTGGTGATCCGGCCAACTGTTGGGGTATCACAGTGCTTGTGTTCAGGTCTCCCTTATTTTACTTACTGAGGGTCCTAAAGCTCAAGAGCTTTGCAGTGATGCTGGCAGTTGAGGAATGCCAAAGAGGAGCCGTAAAGTGCTTCCCGTAAGTGAAGAGGTAAGTTCAGTATACAGTAAGATATTTTGAGAGACAGAGATCACATTGATGTAACTTTTATTACAGTATATTGTCATGATTTTCTATTATTGTTGTTTAATTATTATTATTATTATAGCTACTCTCCTACGGGGCCAAATTTAGAAATTAAATTTTACCATTTGTATGTATGTATGTATAGGAAAAAACATAGCATATATAGGATTCGATACCACCTGCACTTTCAGACATCCACTGGGGGTCTTGGAATGTAACCCCTACAGATAAGGGGAGCCACTGTACTCTGTTGGCCTGGGGAAAAGACTGCCCTAATGATGCGGGAATGCTTTAATAATAAGGTTCAGTTCAATACTGCAGGAATGCTGAGAGCTGACTGAAAATGCAGAAAAGCTCTCTGAGTATTCTGCAGAGGGAAAAATGGGGCTCCATATGGCTTTTAGGATGTCCTTTGTCCTTACAGCCTCTCAAAGCTCTTTTCAAATCGAAGCAAGTGGATGGCACAGAGATGTTGCTAATTACACCTGTGAAGGAAGTAAAATGGTGCAACCAGCTTAAAGCAAAGACCAGAGCAACTTTAGAGAGAAAATCAGTCTGTCATATTTGTATAAATATGTGCACTTCAGTGATAATTACCATAGTCATTGTTTGCTGTTGCTACACTATATTAATTATCTATTCAATGATAATTAAATACATAATTCTAAACATCATCCCCCCAAAATTACCTTTTATCAATTGAAACAAACCAATTAAAAATTTCAAAATGCAACCATATAATCAACAGCTTAATACATGTTAATTATGACCAAAATTTCAATTAATGTGTTAATATATGACCTCAAATCTCTACAAACAAACAGCAACAAAAAAGCAGCCTCACATAGCAATTATAGCCGCATTTGATTGACAGGTATCTGAGTTTGTTTTTGTGTCTGACTTGGTAATTTGACTTATATCAAAAAAAGCCAGCCTATTTTCTCCTCTGTTCTGAAGCCGCTGCATAAAAAGCTCACAGGGTCTAAAATACAGCCGCCTTCTCTTCAGTTCCCATACCGCCTCTTTCCTGCACTGTCAGATGTGTCCCTTGGAGCCTCTTTTCAGCTGCCCTAGGAACCTTCACTGTGATCTCTTCATTTTTCTAGATCAGCAAAGTAGGGAATGGACAGATTCATGCAGCTGCCTGAACACAGCTGGTGTAGGCGATCCCACGGAGCCCAAACTGGGGTGTACCTGTGTATTTGGGGGCAAGACATGACGGTCATTCCTCACGCACCCTTTGTCTAGTTGGGAGCTGTAATGAGGACTAGAGGGGGGAAGGATTGCATACATATGCGGGCTTACGGGGTGTCAGAAGGGCCTTGTGGAAGCAGCTGAGTTAATGGAAAGGATTTATTCAGGAAGAGATTGGGGGTGGAGAACCTTCCAGGGGAAGGACGGGATATTTGGATTGGGTCAGGACACAAGTGTGGCTAGAATTTAAAATCACTGGAGAAAGGCCATGGTGAGTGAGATTAGTTAGAGTGGGAAGATGAACCTACCAATCTCGTTTCTTATAATGCCTGTGACACTTGATGAGAAGGCCATGCTTCAACCCTGAAGTGAAGAATGAGGTCGTTGGAGAGGTTGCCTGGCCTTTTTAGCTGACTTACAATGTGTAACACAGCTTCACAGCATCCATGTCCCATCACTTGACCTTTGTTTCCTTGGTTTCTTGTGACCAATGTATTGTGAGACAGTCTTTTATTCAGAAAAAACTGGGCTGTTTCTAAAAGAGTTATTTATTTTAATTTGTGCATACCTCCACTCTGAAACATGGCTCGCTCAACTGCACTGGCAATTTCATTATGTGCAGTTAAGTTGTGAGCATATTTTTCTGTGTATTGAAGTGGAAAATCCCCTTGAAAATTCAGCAAATTGGACTTCAGCTTGAAAAGGATGGATGGAGCACAGAACTCCCTGTGTGTAAATAAATGTATATATGTGTGTAAAATAAAATGTAAACACATCCACCTACACAAACACATATGTGTACATGTAGGTGTATACAAATAAATAAAACAAAATTGGATTAACTCATACAAATATAAATATGTCAAATATAAAGCCTTTTAGAGAGTTTGTTTTTGTGACTCAGAAGGGGGGTGTAATAAAGAGGTATTTTTAAGACCAAGAACTAGTTCCTGTCAATTCTTTTTTTTTTTTTTTTTTGCCCGATTCCTCGTCTTCTTGACAGGCACAGGAAGATGAGTCACTGGGTTTGAATCATAAGGCTGTAAGCAATCCTGGGGCGAACGTATTTTAGGCTGAATATTTAGAGACCTTGGCTAAATCAGTGATGGGGTATCTGCGTGGACTGAGAAATTATCAGAACAACTATTTCTCTTTAATTTTTCAGATGCTGTGAATTCCTTCCGAGTACAGAAGTGTCTTTTAAAAAATACTAATAAAGGGGCAATACCATCTGTACATTCTGAAGGAGTGAGTTAAAAGTAGGCGGGGGGGCCCTGAGTACCCATAACCGTGGCGGCATCATTCACAATGGCTCAAAGGCAGGAAAACCCCGGAAAGGATGGGGACACCTGTCGATGGCTGGGTAAACGGAATGTGGTGTGTACATATAATGGGATATTATTTAGCTTTAAAAAGGAAATTCTGACATGTGCCACAACATGGATGAACCTAGAAGACATTATGCTAAGTGAGATAAGCCAGACCCAAAGGACAAATGCTTTGTGATTTCATTTATATGAGGTACCTAGAGTCGTCAGACTTGTAGTAACAGAAAGCTGAATGAGGCTTTCCAGGGACTGGGAGGAGCAGGGACAATGGGGAGTTAGCGTGTAACGGGTACAGAGTTTCAGTTTGTGAAGCTGAAAATAATTCTAGAGATGGATGTAGGCAGTGGTTGCACGACAATGTGAAAGGCACTTATTGCCACTTAACTGTACACCTAAAAATGGCTGAGATGGTACATTTTGTGTTATATGTATTTTAGCACAATTTTAAAAGTGAGTGGGGCATTTTGTTGAGCACATGAGAAGACAGAAGCCTGAGAAGCTGGCATGACAAGACTGTTGTCTGACATGGAAATATTGATGAGCCATGTGGTGAGGAAAGAAGGCACCTAGTGTTTCTTCCAACTGGATTATTCTTTTCACCACGCCTTCCACCTTCATTTCTCTCCTGATAACTTGTCCTGTCTGTTTCTTACTTACCCACTACATATATTTTCCCTTTTCATCCCTTCATTCACCCAGTCTGTTTTTACTGTCTCATATTTAACATTCTTGATCCTTGGAGAACACTCTCAGAAACATCTTTCCTCTGCTTCAGTCTTCTTGTCTCTTTTACTTTTTTTAAAAGCATAAGATCAGCAATTGGTGTAGGGATCTAGCAGTGATCTTTTTGCTTGGATGTTAGGGTTTTGATGTTGGTCACTTCCCAAAGCAACAGTAGCTGTTAGCACAAGTGAGGAGATTGCCCACTGTCAGAGAAGCACAGCAAGTGCATTGGCTGCTTTTCCATAATGAAGAGTGTGCTTTTGTGTTACTAAGTGTGCTTCTTGAAGAAGCAAGTGAAAGAGAGTTAGAAAAAAGTGGAGAAAGAGGACATGAAATTGGATTTTCAATCTTGTATTCTCAATTTAATTTTTAGGATGCTTCTTGTTGATATCACTAATTACAAATCATCGAGATGTTTAACATTACACAGAAGAAGTCACAACAGTGGTGTTCTGACCCTTTTCATGTGTATATTCAATGCCTTGTAGTCAAAGTTTAAATCAGAGCTACTGTGGTTTTGAAGGTGTCTGTGCTTTCAGAAGTCGTCATGGAGGAGAGGCAATAATAGTCTGGGATCCTTAACACATTGTATAGGTTGTATTTGTCCAATGTAGCAAGTATGGAGGGGTAAGATCTGATCTTCTCAAGGGATGAGAAATGGTCAAAACGCACTCACTAATTGGATCTGTGCTTTCGAACCTTGCAGAGGAGTGTAGCCGCCTCACCAAGGCTACAGTAGATGCGACCACCCGGTTAAAAGCACGAGCTGGCAAGGCACTGCCGGAATCTGCTGCCATAAAATGAAAGCCTCAAGGCTGTATTTGTTTGTAGGGACAATCAATTTCCATTTTAAATAGGGCAATTTCACTTACTTCTTGTGAAATAATTTCAAAGCATGGGTAAGAACTATTAATTAAAGGTCATCTTAAGAAAATTACTTATGTATTAGAAAAGATTTTAATTTTTTTCTTGGAAATAGTGATCTATTGTTTTTATGAAAATTGGAACTATGGTGTTTAAGTACTCTGTAATGTTGATTCTCAAAAGCTTAACATTACCTATTTAAATACCACAGGTACTATAAAGTTTAATGCGAAGGCTGATTTTAATATGTATTTGATTCTTATATGTATATATGTATTTGTATTATTTTAAATTCATATTTTCAGAGAGCAAGCTAATTTTATGATTAACAGAATCATGAAGAAGATTTTTTATTCTAAGCTTGCGATAAGAGTCCTGTATTTAAAAATTTTACTCACACTGGCCCTCACTGGTGCGGCTCAGTTGGTTGGGCATCACCCTGCAAAGCAAAAGGTCTCTGGTTTGATTCCTGGTCAGGGCACATGCCTGGGTTGTGGGTTCAGCCCCTGGTCAGGAAGTATAAGAGAGACAACCGATCGATGTTTCTCTCCCTCTTTTTCTCCCTCCATTCCCGTCTGTAAAAATAAATAAGTAAAACCTTTAAAAAAAAGTATACTCACACTGGATATAGTCTAATGACAAAAGCAAGAATAAAGAAACATTGAACTTTTTTTTTTTTAAAGTAGGCTTATGTTTTAGGGATATTGGTGATGAAATTCTGCTAGTACTTTGTGTCTATTTAGGAGAGCAAATGAGAAAATATATTGGTATATTGGCAGCCAGAATTTTTAACATGGAAGAAGCAGGGATATAAATATAGAAAAGGGAGAATATAAGGAAGGATCTCATGGTTTTGGCTCTAAGCTGAAAGTATCAGTATGAACCATGTTAAAAATAACCTGTGCAGATATGCACACATGCACATGTGCACTCATACCCCAGCCGTAACTACTGAAAGAGTAGAAGTCGTATCGTGCCAGTAGTAATGAGCATCTCTAATACCCAAATCTTGGTTTATAAATTACATAGCCCACTGGAAGAAAACGCTGGAGAAATTTCTCCTGAGATATTTGGCTGTCCCAGAAACAAGGAAGTATGGAAAGACTAATGAGGTCATGTGAAGGAACTAGCTGAAAGGGACCCTGACTAGCCAAACTTGGGACTATCAGAGCATCAAAAAGAACTTTGGTGAGCATGGATGGTAACACATTAAGTTCTTTTTTTAAAAAAAAATCGTGAGTCCACAGTAGTGAGAGAAGGTGGGAGTAGGCAGAAGCACTATTTTGGAGAAAGGTAGATAAAAATAGAAGGAATTATATAGAACTAAAAATGATCGTTTTGTAACACCAGTGTAATCATTGACTCAGGATGGATGCTAGAGCTGTGGGGAGAAAGGGTGTTGATGTCGAAGGGCAGGGTAGTCTCATGTTCTCAAGGTAGTGCTGCACAGGTTGGATTGGTTAGAAAATGTGCCTTTGAGGCCCTGTGAGAGGATTGGCTGTCAGCACCTTACCCAAGTGGTCAAGGTTGGCATCACAAGGAGGGAGAGTCCTGATGTGAGGGACTGGGGGTACACAACTTCAGAGGATTGGCCTGGACCCCTTAAATGGGTTAATGTTGCGAAGAACAGAGGGAAATGCAGGAACTATTTCAGATTAGGGGAGACTAGGAAGAAAGGACAGCCAATTGCAATGAATGAAACTTGGTTGGAACCTGGATCAAAACAAACGCAAGAACTATAAAAGATATTTTTGAGACAATTGGGGAAATTTGAGTATGGATTTTATGTTGGATGATGACACTGAACTAATGTTTACCTTTGAAAGAGGTAGTTAGATGGAAGAAGGTCCATATTCTTAAAGAACTCATGTTGAAGTAATTAGGGTGAAATTTTATGTTGTCTTAGGCCCACTTCTGAATAGTATATCAAAAGAGAACTGTGATAAATACGTGTGTGTGTGAGTGTGTGTGTGTGTGAGAGAGAGGGGGGAGGTGGGGAAAGGTTTGCCAAGGTGTTAATAGTTAATGAATCTGGGTGAGGAGTATATGAGTGTTTAGTGTACTATTGTTTCAGCATTTCTGTAGATTTGAAATTTTCAAAATAAAAAATAAATAAATTAAAAATAAGTGAAAAAGAATATCCCATTAGTTTTTTTATATATAGAAACATAAAGATATGGTGCTAGGATATTCTTGGGGAAATTGTTTCTAATAAGACAAATATATTTCTTCACTACCCTCTACCATGGAAAATGCAAATGCTGATACATTTCTGTTGAACGGTAATATCGGGGTAAAGTTTTCCAGTAATGCAGTTGAACTTACTATATTTTCTTCTGGTTCTTGATCAATAAACATAGTTTCTTATAAATTTGAAGATTCTTTATATATTAGATCAAAATGAATTATATTAAGTAAATGAGTTATAGTAAGTAAAGTAACAAAGGAATTAATAGTAACACTATCATTTATTGAATTCCTATTATGTGTTCAGAAATGTGCTGTTTTTTACTTAAATCATCTCCATTCTTCATCATCTCTGTGTTTCCCTCCATGAGGAAACAGGCTTGGGATGTTCAGTGCCTTTCACGAGGTCACATGGTGAATAAGTTGTGGAGTTGAGATTTAAACCAAATTCTCTCTGACTCTCATGTTTTCTGTATTCATCTTACAATGTCATGCTGCCTATCCCTGAAAATAAGTGATTTCAAATAGTTTCCAAAGCGATGACATTTTTTGAGGAAATTCATGGTAGTGAAGATGAACCCTGAATGTATACTCGAGTTTATGTGAGCAGACGATGGCAATAAAATTGCGCGGGGACCAAGGAGTCCTGGCCGTTCCAGTTCTGTGGCTCACTGTGGGACTGGAGGTTCTTAGAGTCCTTGAATGTAATCATTGGTCTGTTTAGTTGATATGTCAGTTGACTTGAGGAATTAAATAGCAGACACTTTGAAAGGATTTTTTAAGAGATCATTGTGGCAGAAATAAGGTTTGGGGTGGGGAGGAAAAGAAGGGCTTGGGAGTGCTGCGGTGGGAGGTAGCTGCAAGAGAAGTGGGGCCAGGCTGTTAGGGGTCAGTAAGCACCTGAAAGTTCTTGTAGGGTTGTAGGGTTTTTCTTTTCACTCCACAAATTTCATAGTAATTTCTCCTCTCTCTTCCTCCTCCCTCTGTTTTAGTAAGAGCTTTATTGATATGCAATTCATATACCATACACTTCACCTATATAAGGTGTACAGATTAGTGGTTTTTAGTATAGTCATAGAGTTGTGCAACCATCACTCCAATAAATTGTAAAACATCTTCATCACCCCAAAAAGAAACCCTATACTTAAGCTGTTCCTCATTTTCTTTTAATTCTCCCCTAGTCCTAGGAAAATATTTATCTCCTTTCCATCTCAGTGCATTTGTCTGTTGTGGACATTTTATATAAATGAAGTAAAATAACATGTGGTCTTTTGGTTTCTTTCACTTAGCATAAATTTTCAGGGCTTGTCTACCTTGTAGCATATATCAGTACTTCACTTCTTTTTATTGCTGAATAACATTCCATTGGGTGGATATACATTTTACTTATCCAGTCATCAGTTGATGGACATTTGGATTCTTTCTACTTTTTGACTATTATGAATAATGCTGCTATGGCCTTTGTGTATAAGCTTTTGCGCGGATGTTTGTTTTAATTTATCTTGGGTATAGAATTGTGTGGTCATGTGGTAACTCTTTGCCTAACATTTTGAGAGACTGCCAGACTAGTTTCTGTACCATTTCACAGTCCTATAGCAGTGTATTCTAGCAGTAGAGGGTTCTAACTTCTCCATGTTCTCCTCAACATATGTTATCACCTGTCTTACATTATAGCCATCTTAGTAGGACCTTCACTACATAGCAGTGCCTTAACCATAATTTGATTTGCTTTGCCCTTGGAGGGTTTTAAGGAAAAGAGTGGCATTGTCTGATAAAGATTTTGGAATGATCACTCTTCTGCATTGTAGAAGTTGGATTAGAAAAGTACCACAGATTAGCAGGTGAGGGATGACAGTGGGTAGACCAAGCTAGTGGTAGGAAGGATGGTTAGAAGTAGTTGGACTACAGGGATATCTAAGGATACAGCCTATGTGGTTGTATTGGTTGGATACAATAAAACCAATGGTTGTATTGGATGTGTGGGTTGAGGAATACTTGCAACTGGATTTCTTGCACGGGCAACTAGGTGGAGGGCAATCCCACTCATTGACATAAGGGACATAGCAGAGAGGAGAGGGGACAGTGGTGAGTTTAGATTTGATTGGTTTGAGTTTGAGGCAATGGTGGTTATTGTCGAGAGAGAAGATCAGAGGAGATCTCTGGGATGGATTATACACGTGGGGATTGTTGTGTATCGGGAGTAACTTAAAGCTTGGGGGAGGGGATGAGATTGTGAGAATTAGAAGAGATCAGGATTTGGACAGACCATCTTGTCCTAGAAGTCCAGAGGGGAGGGAAAGAACACTTCAAGAAGGAGTGAGTGGCCAGCACCACTAAATGGTTGAATGAAAGATATGATTGACAATATTCACTGGATTCAACACCAGGAAGCTTGGTTGGTGTCATTTGAGTGACTGAGGAGAGCTGAGGCCGGGAGTGGACTGGGGCATGAGTGCGAGAGAAGAGTGAGTGAAGTGAGACAGACCCTTTTGAGAACTTGGCTTTGAATGAAGGAAAAACAGGACAGTGGCTGGAAGGAGATGTGTTGATTTCTTTCTAAATTGGGGATTTGCTGGAGCATCAGTTTATTTGCTGACTGGAAGAATGTCGCAGCAAGGGAGCCACTGAAGGTACATGAGAGAAGGCAGCATCCATTAGTGGGATCCATGGGAAGGAAAAGGGGTAGCATGTGTTCTTAGCCAGGAGGAAGGTGCCTTTCATTGTCACAGTTTAACAAGCAACAGATATTTTGCCCTGGGTCATGAACATGAGCTGGTAGTATAAACTACTCAGTGTTTGAAGTGGTGGGCTTCAAAAGTATGCTGAAAGCCTCTGTCTTGATGATTCAGATTAATTAGCCAAATCTGGTGAAGCCGGTGAATCTTCTGTACAACTGGCTTCGTTATTTCAGTGCATCACTATTTAACTAAATGCTTTTATAAATACGTAAGGTGAATGTAGGCTCTTCATTAGATATTGATGTGAAATCTCAAATACAAACTCCAATAGGAATCTTTCTTTCTACTTCAAAATATTTGTTCTGCCTGAAACATTTCAAATTAATTTGACAAAATTTGTGATGTATCTGCTTTATGGTTAAGGAAGTGCCAGGGAAACCAGAGGTATAATATCCTTTTTCTACCCTCAAGGAGGGAAGATATGGAAGGAAAAGCAAAGCTTTGGTGCCTGGTATACCACCTGGTGTACCAGGTGCTGGAGCACAGAGGTGACAGGGACAGGACGCTTGCCTTCAGAGGTTCTTAGCATTGTAGTGGGTGGGAGGCACATGGGAATGGGCCATGCTCTCTGCAGGAAAAAATGTTAGAAAGATAGGGAGGCCAGTTCTTCAGTCCTTTTCCTTACCCGCACATCACCAATCAGAGACAACTTCAGGCTGGCACAGGGTCAGGCCAGAGAAGATGACTTCCAATCCCTTCCAGGTTTTAGATGCAAGAACTGGGGCGGGGGCCCCAAACCCTCTCTCCTGGGGTGTGTGTGTGCAGGGAGCTTAACTTTCATTTCTGAGGCCTTGTGATGCTTTTTCCCTTTTAAAAATACATAAAAGTACTATTCTCAATACAGAATATGGCGAAAGAACGGAATTCCCTTCAGTTTATTGAAATTTATTCCAGGTTAATATCTTTGTCAAAGCCTTCTTGTCAAGATTTTGTGTGTGTGTGGTGGTGGGAGGGAAGAGGTTGCTTCTTTTAAGGCAGAATTTGCTTGGCATTATCTCTTAAAACCTTTATTTCCAGCAAAAATATTGTTAATATGCTGTTTGGATTTAAATGGTGGGTGGACCATATTTCATGAGTGGCACACTGGGAGAAAACTGTCTCTAAATACTTGACAATTTTTATTTAGGAGATACCTTCCTAATTTTGAAATATTAATTCTTAATGGATGTTTCACTGTTACATTTGATGGAAAACATTTATAGCGTTTCCCTTGGTTTTCCTCAGAAAGACACCTTTATAACTTGAAATCTTTTAAAGCCGTTTAGAAACACTAGACAGTATAATGCTTATTAGCAGGGTGTTGAAATCAAGTGCTTTTCTTCTTTTAGTTCTTTGCACTTTGTTGAAAATGTGCAAAGAAGTTCATCTGAAATTCTCTTTGGGCCACTTAATTCGGCTTCATTACGATGGAAGTGGGATAAAATAATATTAAACAAGCCCAACAGGTGATTGGAAACATAGTCGGGGTGAATCGATGGCTCCCCCTTAAAATGACTTTATTTTTCCCTTTCATGAATTTAGCCAGAGGGCCCTTTTTAGCTAAAACCCTAGACAATAGTTTTCCTCTTCAGGGTTAGTTAGAGAAGATGGGCGAATAGATTTTAGTTTTTAAAGATATAAATACAAGGAGTCGCTTGAATTCCAAATGTATAAATTTATAAATTCACTTATGTTCTAGAATAAATAGAAGTAATTAGGACTGCATTAGCACAGCATTAATTAACATTGCTAATTCTTTGTATGTAATTATGTCAAATAATAACACTAATAAAATGTAAATATCAGATGAATACGAGAAGAGCCTCCCTTCTCTTTTTAACGCCACCACATTACAGCATCAGATCATGAACACGCAGTATCATCAAGCTTCCAGACACCCACTTTCTAAGTACGGGCTGCACGGACTCTAATGAAAACGGGAACTCCGCGGCATAAATCTCCTCTGCCGCCTGGTTCAATGAGGGGCTGCCTAGCAAGCCAATAATTCCATTCCTCAGAGCATTGCTGAGAATATTTATATAATTAAATATCATCTGTTTCCCCATTTAATTCCTGGTGGCTTTTTTTCCCCTGGCTGTTTCTGCTGTTTCCTTGGGCAGGAATGGCCCAATAATGTTGCTGCAGCTCTGATGGATTATCTTCATTAGCTACTTGGGGTGATGAGTCCCTGAGTAACGTTGAATTTGATTTACCGCATGCAAAAGCCGAACCTTTTGCGAAAGCTCTAAGTAGGGCAGGTTTTATGCAGCTTTACACTGGTTTGTTTGAAGAAGGGAAAAAAGTAAAGTTGCTCTTTTAGAAAACAATTTTGGGACGTACTTTGTTCTCCTAGGAGAGCTTCCTTTACATGATATCAACAAAAGTGGTGATAATTGAAAATCCTTTTTGATAAAGAAAAGGTAAATGAAGAACACGATGCCCTGAGAAGAACACAGGAGACCCGAGTTCTGAATCTAGGGGTCATGCTAATGCTAGGCACACATTTTGGGAGTGGGGGGGGGTCTCAGTTTCTGTGTCTGAGAAGCAGGGAACTGGACTGGTGCCTCTCCAAGGCCCCTCTCAGCAAGAATCAGGCTTTGGAGGTGACAGACGTGTGTGTGAATCCTGCCCCTGGCACTGATAGTGTGACTCCTGGCTCCTGGGCAAGTCACCCAGTCTCTCTAAGCCTCAGGCTCCGCATCTTTAAAATGGCAGCATACCGCTTGTTTTCACTCCCTCGTTACAGGGGGTTGTGAGGACCAAACAGGAAAATGTGCTGAAAGCAACTGCACAGAGCCCAGTTTCCCGCAGGTGCTCAAGGGGTGCTGGTTCCCCCTTCCCTCCTGTCCCGGAGTCTATAAGGCACACGGAAGGCGACTTTGAAGCAGGGTCTTAGGACTTCCAGCGGGAGGTGACTAAACAATAAAATGGCAGTTTGGCCTGAGACAGAGAAGGGTTCTGCAATGGCATAATGCCCAAATTATTTCTTAGAGCCCTGAGCCAAAGCTATTATTTCTTTATACTTTTGGAAAGGGTGCTGGCAGATTGAGGCTTCGAGGGTCTGGTGTGTGACCTTGAGTGCATCCTGCTATCATCGTGGGTGTTCAACACCCATTGAGAGCCAACAGTGCTTCCCCTTTAATTCACAACTGTTTGCTTTTTGTGACGACCCAGGTTCTTGGGGTGCTGTCAGGCCCCTCCTGCTGAGCTGGCTGCGTGGTGGACGGAGGGACCTGGCCAGTTCCGGGGAGGGGGCTGCGGGGCCTTTATTACAGGCCTCGTCAAACCGTGGCAAAGGATGATCGCTGGGCTAAAGAATCAAATACAAGATAAGGCAGACTAAGAGGACCATTTCCTTTCATACTCCAGGCCTGGATCCAGCAGTGTTAACCTCCCTCGAGGGTTCAGAATACAAGTTATCACCTAGCACGGGAATCTACCTGTGCCTGACCCAGAGGCTCCCCTCGCTCCAGGAAGAGCCACTTTCTTGGAGCTGCTGTCATTTCATTGGCTTCAGGATGGTCCCCATTATTTCCATGGTTATGCTGTGCCCATCTTTCCCCAGAGGCACTGGAGAAGTGGGGAAGATGGAAGGCAACGGCCTGGAGGTCGGATGTGGGGGGAGGTGGAGGTGGGGTCCTGAAGAACAACAGCAAAAAAGAACGCAGAATTCAGTGGCCTCTGCAGTCAAGGCCACTTGTAAATGACGAGAAAGATCTCCAGCAAGCCTGACTGTGAACCATGCGTGTGAGCCCAAGTATACACAGATCCAGCCACAAAGTAAAGGTAACAACAGCAATAGGAGTTGCTTGCATCTCTTGACCGATTGCTATGTTCGGGGCATTGTGCTAAGTACTTAACGTGCACTCGTTTAATGCTCGCAGCTTCCTATGAGGTAGGTACTAATACCGGTCCCATTTGTAGGTGGGGCAACTAAAGTTTAGGGAGGTTAAGTGGCTTCCGCAAGGTCACCCAGGGAGGGGAGCTAGGATTCACACGCAGGCATGCTGGCCGGAGTTCTCACACCCTGTACCATGCTCGTGTCGTGTGTAATGGGAATTTCCATAGTATTATGGTGCTTAAGAATCAGGAGACTCTTGGGCTAAAAGCCTAGGGTGGATCCTTAGCTGTGTCACTAAATGTCTTCCATGTCATCTCAGTTTTTCTCTTCGGTAAAACAGCACCCGCTGTTCAGGGCTTCCGTGAGGGGGTGAGGCCAAGTGTGTGAAACTGATGTCTACACTGTTTGGCAAATGCAGGTACTTGTTTGGTTAAAATGTGATGAGGCTGACGATCATGGAACCATAGGTAGTTCTTCTGCCATTTACCTCAGAGGTGGGGCATTGTGCCTTCTGAGTTGTAGGGGAAAATTCCTGTCTTTGGTGTCACAGTAGAAAATTGGATAAAGCCAGTAGGTATCAGGAAGTTGGAAGAATAAGTGTAAAATCAGGAGGGCATTGGTAGAAATAGAATTTGATCACGTGCTAGTGCAGTCTGGATCAAAGGAACATCTAGCTATTGATAAGAGTGAGGCACAGGATGGGTAAACTGGGGGCCAGAGATATCATGGTTGGGGGGAAGCTGAGCCTGGGTAAGAGCCTCAGTGGGGCCACAGACCCCACGGAAAAGGACACTGGATGCCCAGAGGCAGCGGACGGCCCCTGGGACGGGAGCAGGTGGGAGGTTGGTGGTGACCGACATTGCATCCTCCGCCATTCTGCCTCGGGGCGGTGCGGTCAGCTGCCGCTTGTTTAAATCTCAACACTCAAGTTATTTTATAGAACTACTCTTTCTACCCTCTGTGTTTTGAATGCACAAAGGAGACAAATACTGCAGATCCACCCCTGGAAATATAAAAGGAATCATTCTCTCAGTTTGTCTTGTACTTCATTCTTGAGGTCCTTCTCTCTCTCTTTTTTTTCCCCTGTGATTCTCCTCTTAAGAAATCATGTGTTTCTTCTTAAAACCACATACTCACTACAGCCAAACTTATATCACAGAGTCATACTTTTAACTGGACATAAAGAGAAAAATGAGGTTAAGGGGTAAGTAGAGATCTTTCACACTAGTCCTAAACTGTCATCATTTACAGTTGAATGTAATCCTAGTCCTATTCATCCTGACCTCCTTTCTCAATTACAGTGTTCCTATTAAAGTTCCCGTACAACCTTCCTGGGGGAAAAATCCCTCTGTGGCTGTTTGCGGGCTTTGGGCTTCAGTATATTTGGCACCAGGCTCCTTCCGTTAGCTGCTGGCCCGAGTCGCCCATCTCACTGCTGTTTAGGGCAGTCAAAGGGCTGGTCTTGGGGGGCTTCTCCAGCTTCGCACAAGTTTTATGCTGTGCTGGTTCTGACCCTCCCCTTTTCTCTAGTACTCCCCAATAGGCCAAAAAAAAAAGTAAAATATTTAATCAGCAACCCCCATGTCACAGAGAATGGAAAAGCTCCTGGGAGTACATACTTGTCATCGAATTTTTATTTTTAAAGTTAACGATATATTTGAAAGCAGCCTGCCATACCTGGAACATAGTAGGACTTTAACAAATGTTAGTTTCCCTTCCCTGTGGAACAGTGACCCTCAACCCTGGCTGCACATAAAAACCACCCAAGGAACTTTAAAAAAATACTGATGCCTGGGCTCTGTCCTTGTGAGGTCTAGGTGTTAATATTTTTTAGAAAGCTTCCCAGGTAATTTTAATGTGCAGCCTAGGTTGAGAAATCCAGCTTTTGGAAGAATGCAGGTGGCCTTTTTGTTTTATATTTCTTGAGCTTCTGACTTCTAATTAGCGTTAATATCATTAAAATATAATGCATTTGTTTTATTAAACTTAATGAGAACTAACACCTTTTTCTCCAATAATATATCCACTTTCTCTGGCTTAAGCATTTATTTTTTTAAAAATCTAGGTTTCCAGTTAAAAACCTAAGCTCACACAGAGCAGAACTTTTGAGCTGCATTCAAACAAAATTGTGTTAATAGACCATGGATTTCAAGTGGCTTCCCGGCAAACCCATGTTGAAGACAGGCCAGGGGTTAAGACCAGGTTGGAGGGGAAGGAGGAGGCAGCAGTGAGTTTCCTGGATTCTGCGCGGGTGTGCGCACAGGTGGCTTTGGCTTTCTAATGGCACTGAACCGCGTTCTTTAGGTATTTGTAGGCTGAGTCTGCTTTCTAACTCCCAACCAGGACACACAGCCTTATAAGTGAGTGCATATATAAAGGACGTTGTCATTGGAACTGGGACCTCAGTTTAAAAAAGTATTAAATTATTTAAACCTCAACACATTTCTGTGAATAGGCACCATTATCATCTCCCTTTTACAGATGAAGAAACTAAAACACAGGGAGGCTGAGTAACTTGCCTGAGATGCCAGGGCTAGTCTGTGGCGTAGTGGGATTTGAACCTGTGCAGCGGAATCCCAGAGTTTGCGCACAAAACTCTCTGTGCGTTTATATCCCCCCATATGAGTAAAGTCATACAGTTCTTGTTCTTTTTCTGTCTGACTTACTAGCATCATACTCTCAAGATCCCTCCATGCTGTAAAAAATGGCAACATTTCATCTTTTTAATGGCTGAGTGGTATTCCATTGCATATATGAATCACATCTTCTTTATTCAATCATCTGTCGAAAAAGCAACAAATGAACAAACAAAACAAACAGACTCATAAACACCGATGACAGAATGGCGGTTACCAGATGGGAAGCGGGTAGGGGGAGAGCAAAGAGGGCAGAGGCGGTCAAATACAGGTGATGCAAGGAGACCAGACTTTGTGTGGTGAGCACACGGTGGAGTTATAAACAGATGTCATGGTATAAAGTTGTACACCTGAAATTTATATAATGTTATTGACCAATGTTACCCTAATAAATTTAATTTTAAAAATACCCTTTGTGCTGCATTACCCAGGGCTCATGAAGGTGCCCGAGATAGTGCCTGGCACAGGATAGACCCTTAGGAAATGAATGCACCTGAGGTTGGTAAATTGGAGGGAGAAGAGGAGATCCTGTCTGCCCTCAAAAGAACTGAGACAAAATCGGCCTGGGGCGGGGGTGGTGGGTAGGCTGATGGAGGTGGTGTACTTTTTTAGAAGTGTTTGAGGGTTTGGTTACCTAAGTTTCAGGGGAGAATGAACTTGGAATGTTATTAATTAATGAAACTGTCAAAGGTTGAAACGTATAGATGTGTTTTAGCATAGTGACGTGTACGTACATATGCGTGTGTGTTTGAGTTTATGTGTGTGTATTTGTGAACATTTGTGTGTGCATGTGTGTGCATGTGTATGTGAGTGTGTGTTTGTGTGTTGGAGAGTTACCCGATGAGTGACCTGGTCTCATCCTTAAACTTGGCATTCTCTGAGCTGGGGATCTCCATTTTATCTTCTGGAATCTTGTATCCCAGCCCTGTCATTCGGTTGATCATACTCTCAGAGTTGGATGCTATTTTCGCCATGTCAGCCGAGCCCTCAATAAATGATGTGCTCAGCCCCTTTCCTGGAGTCTGCGAGCAGCTCTGCCTGCCAGCTGGGCGGCCTGCCTGGATCTCATGGACTTACCCCCAAGTCACAACGCCGGATGCCTGTTACCATCATCTGGGACCGGTGTCCAGGTTGCTCCCAATCTCCCTGCCCTAGTGTGCACCTTCTGATCCTTCCGATTAAATCACGTCCTCTGCAGAGAGGTCCTGGGTAAATCTAGCCTGCTCCCAGGGCTGACAGACCCTGGCTGCACACACTTAGCCTATGCAAAGAAGACAGGGTTACGCTGAAGAGTTAGTCTTATCACAGCTGCAGAAAAGCGGTGGAGCCAAATACCTTAACTCTGGGTTATTATGCCTCTTCCATCTTCCCCTTTGTCCTCCTCCTCCTTTCTCCATCATCTCCCAACATTGCCCCTTGCCCCTAAGCCCCCTCTCCCACGCAAGGAATTAAAATGTTTTGTCTGGAAATAAGCGGACTTGACAAACACGGCCAGGGCTCTCGCTGCAGCTGTGTTCGGCGTGTTTGGATGCTAGCGAGTGAGCTGGAACATAGAGATTGGTGTCCAAAGGCACCCGATATCGCCATGTCCATTTCCATTGTGCCGAGCATCACGTGGGAACCAATCAAATAATGATCTTGGGAATGAAATATTCAACGAACAATGTTATTAACATATAAAAGACTTATGGGCAAATCACTTTTAAGTATGACAAGGCTTCAAAATGTGTTTCATGTGAGCATAGGGAAAAAGACTTTGGGGGGTTGTTTATCAGCAGTGCCATGAGGGAGGCTTATTTCTTCCCTTTAAATCTGGATGAATATGCATGTGTGCGCTGCATGATAATAGCAATCACGCCAGCCAGGAGATTAGCTGAGCTTGTGCTCCAGTAATTCCAGCATGCAAATTCAAAGTAGGCAGAGCAGGCGCAGGAGGCATGTGGCGTGTGTGTGCGCGCGGCGTTTTGCGCTCCTCTACTTCCCAGCCTTTGTGCTGTGTCCTAGGTGCACGTCGGAGACTCTCGCAAAGTCAAAGCCTACATTGGTGGGTCCTTGCATGGATGCCGGTCCACTTTCTCATATTGTAATATTGGGAGACCTACAACCAGAAGAGTGCATGGAATTTAATGAACGCTTATAGGTACCCATGTAACCCCCCCTCCCCCCAGGAAAAGTGCCCTAGAAGACCCTCCTCGCCCTTACCCGGATGTTTAAGAAAACCGGGCACGTAGAGCAGGCCCGTGGGTGACCAGGAATGGAAAAGCCCTGTGAGGTTGTGGCAATGCCACTTCTTGACCAGAAGGGAGCTCCTTTCCTTTCTGATCTTTAGAGGCAGTAGGGATTCTGGAACCCCATTGCGGACTTCACATCTTTGTGACCTTGGGCGAGACCCGTATGCTCCTTGTGCCATAGTTTTCCCGGCTGTAAAGTGGGGATAATGAAAGTACTTCCCGCACGTGATTGTTGTGAGGATAAAATGTGTTAATACCTGTAAAATGCTCAGAACTGTGTCAGTCACCTACATGTTTTCACTTACAGCTGCTACTAATTATTAATACTCTTGGTTCTATATAGTTGTGTAAATTTTTGGTGTGCAGTTCTTAGTCTGGCAGATAACATCAACACAGATTTCTATATTATTTCGGTCTGTCCATATCACTGGGTGATGCCGTCCCAGGCAAGCTCAGCTGTCCCAGGCATACGCGTCGTTTCTCCCTCCACTCCCATGAAGAACATTGCAACTTGGCACAGAAAGAGTTTTTAAGAGAATTCTGGAATATGAACGTGATTATTTGGAGGTAGGGAGGAAAGAACTAGCAATGACTGAATATCTAAACAGTGCCATTTAACCCTAGA
Organism: Mormoops blainvillei; assembly: GCA_004026545.1. Classification (NCBI taxonomy): domain Eukaryota; kingdom Metazoa; phylum Chordata; class Mammalia; order Chiroptera; family Mormoopidae; genus Mormoops; species Mormoops blainvillei. The sequence continues at coordinate 221,090 of PVJD01000361.1, read as the reverse complement.
GAAAAAGAAACCTATATGATGAGGTACTTTCAGTTCATTGGACAGATTAGGCAAATGAAGCTCAGAGAAGTGAAGCAACTTGCTGATGTCACATAGCTTATAAATGGTTCAGCTGGGAATCAAACACGAGTCTATTTTAATGTCTTTACTTACTGATTTTAGAGAGAGGAAGGGGGAGGGAGAAGGTGGGGAGAGAGAGAGAGAGAGAGAGAGAGAGAAATATTGGTTTGTTGTTCCACTTATTTATGCATTCATTGGTTACTTCTTATATGAGGGGGTCTCAGAAAAACTGGACTTATGTTCTGGAGGGTGGGCCCCTTGTACAGGCTTCCCCAGGCAGGTGAAGTTAACAGAAAGGGTTATTTAGCTGTTTGTATACCTGCTGATTTTTATCCACTTCTTGGTTAACTGTATTAGTGTGCCTTTTGTTTATTAGTGTTTTAGGAACCCATCTGTATCAGCATACCAGCTGGTGGTGTTGTGAGAGGCTGTGTTCAGCTTCAGTGAATTTTTTTGAAGACTTTCTGAATGTCTTCATTCAAAATGCTCATTTCGCGATGGGTGACTTACAAGGGCACCTGCCCACACCACACTGAGTACTCAGCAGTTTTTGACCAAAAATGGCGTGACCCCCCCAAGCACCACCTTCCCTATTCACCTGATCTTGCCCTGAGTGACTTTTTTTAATTTCCCAAGATAAAAAAAGTCCTCAAAGGGAAATGTTTTGCTGATACGGAAGAGGTGAAACAAAAAACAACATAAGCACTAAAAGCCATCAAAATCAACAAGTTCAAAAACTGTTTTGAGCAGTAGAAAAAAGTCTCGATAGGTATATTGCATCAGATGGAGAGTACTTTGAAGGAGACTGAAGTCTAAACATGGAAGAATAAATACACAATTTTTAATAAATAAATTCCATTTTTTGGGGTCCCCCCCCCCATATGTACCCTGACTGGGGAATCAAACCTTCAACCTTGGTGTATCGGAACAGTACCCTAACCAACCAACCCACCAGGCTAGGGTCAAACGTGAGTCTGTTTTCAGGACCTTCAGGGGCTTCAAGCTCACTGAGTCCAACCTTCCACCCACGCGGGAATACTTTCCTTCACATACCCGCAAAGCGATAACCCAGGCTTTGCTTGAATAAACCATAAATTTAGAAGAGCATGACATCTTGCTTGAATATGCTATGTACATACAGTGTACCTGATTTATTGTTTCCAGTCACAAGTAATACTACTTGACTTCAAGGCATGTATAGATATTCATGATCAAAAAGATGTACAAATTATTATTGATCACCGTGTGTTATGGGCAGGATTTGAGGTAGAACCTCATAAAGGGAATGTTATAAGTGCTTTTGCATTTGTATAATTTTTCTCATAACCTTCTCTCATGGTGGCAGGAGATAACTCTCTTGCCCAGATGCTCAAACTGGGACCTCAGCTGTGACAACGTTCTAGGGCTTCAGAGTGATGACATGGCCAAGACAGTGGTGGAGTCCTGAGTCTGTGGCTGTTGTTAGGGCCTAATGTATTCTGTCACATCTTTATTGGTCTATCTGTCTAGCCGAAGAATTTATACAGTAGAAAAGCAGGCAAAAAAGAAAAGAGAAAAGAAAAGAAAACCCTCAGTGTATTCATCAACCTGCATTACTATGTAAATAAAGCACAGCACTTTGCTTCAACCAGCGGACGTTAACAGAAAGGGTTATTTAGCTGTTTGTGTTCCTGCTGATTTTTTTCCACTTCTCAATTAACTGTGTTCATGCCACGTCTCTTTATTAGTGTTTGCTTATTTGAGAACTACTATTTGTGAACTTAACTCAAAATGGATCATAAACTATAGACATAAACATAAAACCATTAAATTTCCTGAAGAAAATGTTGGATAAAATCTTTGTGACCTTGAGTTAGGCAAATAATTCTTACATAGGACAGAAAAAATATAAACCATAAAAGAAAAAAAAGATAAAATGGACTTCAAAAAAAAGTGCGCTTCCGCAAACATTAAGGGAATGAAAAGACACATCTTGCACATATTTATTCTTAACTATTGCATTTTGTTTGAAGCCATTATAAATGACACCTTAAAAACTCTCCTTTTCTAAGTGCTTATTGTTACTATGTAAAAATTAACTTGATTTTCGTACGTCAGCCTCCTATCCTAAAGTCTGCTAAAGCCACCTAGTAGTTCTAGCAACCTTTTCCCTATTCCTTGGTGTTTTCTTTGTGGTCCTTCCTGTCTTTTGTGAATAATGATAGTTTGATGTTTTTTCTTGTCACTCTAAATGCATTTTATTTCCTTTTCTTATCTTACTGTGCTGGCTAGGACCTCTTGCATGATGTTGGATCGGAATGGTAGAATACAGTGGATAGGCCTCACCTGGCTCTTGATCTTCGGGGAAAAGTCCTTAGTCTTGTACTCTTGAAAGTGATGCTGGCTTTTTGCTAGCAAGCATCTAGCTCAGGTTTCTGCCATTAATTTTCATTTTAGGCATATTGGTGGGAAGGTTGCAGTCTTCCAACTGACTTTTCCCCGGTATCTTTAACATTCTGCTAAAGGGTAGAGGAAGAGTAGGATCTGTGCAGAAAGCTGGACCAGATGTAGCCTAGTTGGAAAAAACCACTCTTTGGGGGTCAGTCTTAATTAGTTTTAGAAATACTCGCTCTTTCTCTTGCGGCCCAGGGCAGGCACATCCCCTCCAGGCTGCCCTTGTTCTTTCCCCGTTACTCTCCAGCCCTGAAAAGAGTCAGGGCTGACATTTGATGAGTGTTAGTCCAATTTAAATCTTACTTTTGGAAGATAGAGCTTAAAGAAGATGAATAGCTCTCTACATTTTCCTGTATTTGTAGCAGGAGTTCTTGTCAACTTTTCGCCCTTTAGTTTCTGCAAGAGAAAACAAAGTCCTTTTATCATTGTTGATAAGACATCAAGTAACTGTTATTAATGAACAAAACTGTAAGAAGAAATATACTTTTTAATTTGTCAGCATTGTTCTTCCCCCAGTGACTAAATTGTTACACATTTGATAGCACTGGCAGCAACGGCAAACTACTGATATGGAATTACCTAGTTAATTAAATAAAGATTATATTACTGGAAAAAGCTAAATCATCAACTCAACCATATGAAAACACTTTTAAAATCATCTTAAAAATGTCTTTGCGATTTGTTTTGCCCGTAGTAGAATTTGTGCAAAGTATCAATCATTGTAATAGCATTACAGTTCTGTTAACAACTACTTGAAATTAGGAAGCGTTGTATCTGTTGTTTAGATTTTCCTAAGCTTTTCTTTTATGATGTTATAAGGTACTTACGTGTTTCTTCTTAGAAGAGAGAACACAGTGTGCGAAGTCAGAAGTGGGCAGTGGCGTCGGGGGAGGCAGGTTGTGGCACAGGGGCGTGTAGGTGATGTTCCACACGTGATGCCGCTGCTGCTCTGCTAATACCAGACGCTGCTGGGCTTCCACCTGGACTGGGGAGGACCCTCGGAAGGGTGGCCAGAGGATGGAGGTGCAGCAGGGCTACCTTCACCTCTTCCACCCGTGTCTGAAAGCGGGTGACGGGGACAAAGGCAGTGGGATCTGGGGAGGCTGGGTGGCTGGAGTGATGGTCGCCTTGCATGGCAGATGATGCTGGGCTACTAAAGGAGCTCATGTGTTTCAGAAGAGCAAAGGACTGATGTTTTAGGGGAACTCAGGAAGCGCTGATTGAGGTTGGAGGAACAGAATTGGCAAGAAGTGCAACTAGTTGGAAGAGCAGTGCTCAGTTTGGGGCAGGTGAGGAAAGAGGGAAGAGAGAAGAATGACCCAAAACTTCTACCTCAGGACACAGGCCAGGTGGCAAAGTATTAACTGAGAAGCAGAGGCTAGGGAATATGCCAATTAAGGAACCAGTTGATGGAGGGAATATTATTTTTGACCTGAAATAGAGGAGGAATGAAAACTTAGGCCAAGGAGGCAAAAGAAATAGCCCCGCTTGGTGTTGAGAATGGATGTTAAAATGAACTCCTGAGAGAAGGTAGGACCGAAGATTTACTCAGTAGGAAGAACTAGATCATAGAAGGTGGTGGGGGGCGGGACGACCAAGGATCCTTGGAGGAACAGAGTTGTACTCTACTTGGAGTCAAAGTAACCCAGCAGCCAGAGACCGGACACCTGCAGCTCACCTTCTTCTAAGTGGAGACTTTTGTTCATTAATCAGGCCATACATACAGCAAGCACTTCTCATGTGCCAGGCATAGTCGCTGTGTTACAAAGACGAATGAAAGGGTCTTGAGGTTATGTGCGAGAAGGGGACAGACAGACTGAACAGGTAATTATAGATATAGTTTGAAGTGAAAATTACCACAACAAAGATAGGAGTGAAAAAAGCTGACATTTGAGTTGGGTCTCTAACGAATTTGAAAGGTGAAGGGAAGGAAGAGAGGAAGGGGAAGAAAAAATGTTCTAGACAGGAAGAAAGCATGTAGAAAGGCCTTTCAAAATAGCACACTACCTGTACAAGAAGACGAATGTGGAAGGAGAGTTGCTTTTTCCTTACAGCGATCTCTGTCCCTTATGAGCCCTTCTGTTCAAAGTCTTTCCTGCTCCAAACTTGCATTTAAAATCTTTGATTCATATATGTGGTTTTTAACGTTTCATAAAGAAGGCAGTTAAAGGCCAGAGCACCTCTGAGCTGAAGGCTCTCTGTATTTGACTGGATATAGTCTTTGTTCTCTGCCATGTGAGAGATTAAAAATGGTTCCAGCAATGCCACACCAACTATTTTGAAATCAAGAAATTGCTCTGGTGGAGTATCTGAGGGTGTGGACTAGAAAAGTGGAAATGGACTACTGTCATAGTTTAACTTTGTCCAGCCAAAGAGAGGGGTCATGTTTCCTCAGTGTGTCATCTTGCTTCTACCCTGAGCCAAGTGGTCTCTTTCCATTCCTGAACTTCAGAGAATTAGCCGTTCTGGCTGGTTCCCGGCATAGCCCACAAACTGAGGCTACAACCGCTCCCCAGGCATCTCCCTGACACCTCAAGCTGAGCCCCCCTTGGGCCCCATGCCTAGGAATCTTTCCGCTTGTCTCTTTTCTGGGCTTGCAGCCAGGCTCAACTTTTCAAGATGTTGCCTTCCAAATCCTGCCTTGATTAACTCAATCTGCGGCCCCTTCTTTGTCACTATTTTCTTGTCACTCTTTAAGTTTTTCCTGCAGTCATCTGTGTTCATATCTGTCCCATCTCAGGCATTTGCATTTGCAAATGACTACATTTACATTTAACTCGCAAGAGGCAGCTCTTGTCTGCTGCATAAAGAAATACACCTGGACTGCACTTAAAACTGAGGAACTGGGCTTGTCATCCCAGGGTGCTGTGGGCTTGGTCAGCTGGGCTCAACGTCCAAACCAAAGGGGATTATCCTGGGCAGATTCCCAAAACAAGAGCTAAGATGGAGGACTCCCAGCCACGTGGTAATCTACAAAAGGTATTGGGAAAGGGAGTTCGGAGCAGCGTTAGCTCTCTGCACATTACAAAAAGAGATTTAGTTACTTGTTAATGAATATATTGGCGCGGGTGGGGAGCAGTAGAAGTAGGGCTTGTACCCAACCCTGTGTGAGGCGAGGGGATGTGAGGGAGCACAAATGGAAAACTTACGGTGGTAGCTAGGAAAGCGATAGTGTGGGCTAAATAGTCCCAAGTGGTACATGGGGCTTGTAGGTGAGAGAAGAGAGGTTGGAGAAAACCCAGATCGACCAATAGCAAGCCAATGTGTTTGGCATCATGCACCCTCAATCCGGGTTCTTGCCCTCAATCCGGGTTCTCCTTCTGCCCTTGCTGGTTGCTTCTTCTCCACACAGCTTCAGGTCATCTCCGCCTTTTGCTCCTTTTCTTGAACTCTGACCCCTGGAGCTCATACATGCTTCTAGCTTCAGCTATCACCCCTGTGGTGACAGACTTCCAAATCTGTGTCTGCATTCTTGACCTCTCATTTAATCTTGCTTCTGTTTTCATTGTTTATTGGACATATCCACTGGCTGTCCCACTGTCACCTCAGACTTAGTGTGGTATTCTCAGATATTCAATTGGAGGAGTCTAATTAAGGGACCTGTAAGGTCTCTTCCAGTTTTGAATTTCCATGGCTTATGTCATGGCCCTGGCTGGTGTGGCTCAGTAGACTGAGCGCTGGCCTGTGAACCAAAGTGTCGCTGTTTCTGTTCCCAGTCAGGGCACATGCCTGGGTTGCCGGCCAGGTTCCCGGTTGAGGGCACACGAAAGGCAACACACATAGTTGTTTCTCTCCCTCTATTTCTCCCTCCTTTCCCCTCTCTAAAAATAAACAAATAAAATCTTTAAAAAAACAAAACACAAACTCATCGCACTTACCTCTTTAAATCCCATTTCCTTCTGGTTTCTTGTTTCCGTCAGTAGCATTAACACCCCCAGACTGGTCAGCTTCAGCTCTCGCTGATGTTTCCTCTCCCTTCACGCCTTATTGATCTCGAATCCAGCTCTTCCCGTGGCCTACACAGCCATCAACAACTCTGAGCTTTGTCCCTGAGCATCCAGTCTCCTCTGACTCACCTGATCTCCTGTGATTCCCCCTGTAGCCCAAGCGCCCCTCAACAATGCGTTCACCATCTGTGTAGCTGAGTCTTCTGCACCCACGTAGCCCCTTTCCCTACAGCATTTCTACCCTTGTGCCTCTCCATACTCGGACCGTACCTTGGGTGCCCTCAGCACTCGAGGATCAGCTCCTCCTCCCCTGCACTTGTACAATGGATGCCGTGGTGGCCATACCTCGCTGCCCCACAAAGACCTTCTGAGCCTATATTGATGACTCCGTCTTTTTCTTTGTTCCCCCAGAACTGACAGTTTCCACTGTATGTAACCAGATGTTGTTCAGTGTTTTCTCTTTCAAATGTATTAGTCTTATTTCCCCCACTTGAACATACACTGTTATCAGAACACGATGACCATTATTCTTGTATTTCCCTAAATGCCAAGAATGTAACATAGGCTCAACAAATGTTGCTTAATTGGTAACTGAGATTCCGAGTTTAAGAAAAGTTTTAGCCTAATGTGCTTAAAACTCTGGGTGGAAAGTACCCTCAGTTTGACTATCGTTTAAATGACTATCTAGAGTATCTCTCCCCTTTCTCTCCTTAGATCCCTCCCATACTACTGCAGATGATAGCCAGTCCATTTGTCATCAATCTTGTGTCCGTTCCATTCAAATACGTAGGTGTTTCTACTATTTATGTTACTTTGCTGCTTAGAAACTAAATGTTTGCAGGATATAGTCTAAACTCTTTGTTATGGCATTTAAAGCATCCCACAATCTGGCTTCTACCTCCCCAGATCATAACTCATCCAGACTCCCCTCTCCCTGCCACCCAACGTCACCTGTCTCGCCCAGCCGCACCTCTCGGTGATCTACCCTCCACGCTCTCTCTCATCATTGTGCACACGTTACACCCTCTGCCTGGAATATCGGTAGCCCTTTTCTTCACCTGGCTTAACGCCTTTCCTTTTCAAGGCTCATCTCTGGCAAGCATCTTTCCAGAATCCTCCCATGGCTTCATTTGCTCTGGGTTAGATGCTACAGTAATACCCTGATACAGCCCAGTTCTACACCATGCATATTTCTCTCAAACATGCATTGCATTGTGTTATAGTTGTTGATATACGTATTTATGTTCCTAGCAGTCCTAAAACTCCTTGCTGGTAGGTACACTATCTCATTTGTTTCCCCAGTACTCATCACTGAGCCTAATTTACTGGCAAAAGTTTGTTGAATGAATAACTAGCTTATTTCAGCTTTGCATGTTTAAGATGTTTGGCACCAGTTAGACCTAGTCCTTGTCCTTAGGTAAGCATGGTCACTGATGATTGAAGGTCCTCCAGACCTACGATGTATTTAAGGAGGCATTGTGCTTTATCCTTTTATCTAGGTAGGTACGACCCTCTTTTATATTTTTAATATTTACTTCTGGACTTATCACTCTATCAAGTTTATTTATCATTGATTCATTCCTTACGATCGTTGTAGCAGAATGGGATAAGTCAGCAGCATTTTCTTCCACTCCATTTTATCTTTTATCAGCATTTTGTTCTTCATGTATAACTTTGCCCAAGTCATCAGTGTTGGGCTAATGGACAGGGACGGCCCAAGTTGAGTGGCAATTACTTACTCTGTTGCTGATAACCCAGATGAAAATAGGACTTATTAGATCTGTAATAATGGAAATCTGTGTTTAATGCAGATCTTTTAAGCAGTTTGAAACAATCTCACATTCATCTCTCTTTGCCATATGTCAAAATGTCACATTATGGTTTTAAAATTCAGGATGAGAACTGAAGTTTCAGAAGAAGCCTGCCTGTGGAAAAGTTCTCAAATCTGTCCTCTTTAAATTCAGAAGCATTTGTTCATTTCAAATCAAGTCTCCTTAGAAAAGTGAGCTCTGCCTGAGTAGTCCTCTTAGTGGCAGGTGGTACCAAGAAGAACAGAGTCTCAGTTCACCGGGACCCAGGACACACAGGGTGGAGATGAAGCAGGTATGGAGACCGTTCCAGGAGCTGAAGGCTTGAATTTAGTGAATGTAGCTAGGTCGAGAGTTCCTTTGCCTCAGTTGTCAAGCTGGGCTCCAGAACTAGATACTCACACTTTTGTATCATTTGCCTGTCCCTTGTTTTCGCTGTGGGAGACTTCAGCTTGTCCACAAAACTGTGTTCTTTCTCTCTGTTTCATGTGAAGGATAAAGATAGGTGAAATCTGTCTCAAGAAACTTGTGTGAAAGGTGCTTAGTAATCACGGTCCCTCCTCTCCATTCTGTAGACCTGAAGGCTAGACCAGGAAGACAGGTGGCTTTCCTGAGGCCATGTGTCATTACCACTGCAGCTGGGTGTTGGCAGCAGAGCTCTTCCTCAGGGCTCCTGCCACCACTTTTAGAAGTGTGTTCCTTGTGGTCACCATAGGGTTGTCACCAACCCAGCAGCTGTGTTTTCAGGTTATTTTCACTCACCTGTATCCCTCTTGACCGGGAAATGGCCCTAGATAATTTAGCTTCCTCTCTTAGAATAGAGTTTTATCTGGAGACATATCAATGGGGGCTGTAACTGCACTGTATTTCGTAAGTGCAGCAGGGCCGGGATGAAGCTCTTGTTTTTTGGTAGAGACCTTAGAGTGAGACATGGTTTGGCGGAGTCACCCAGCTTATTATCTGCTGCTCTTCTTTTTGGTTCAGTGAGTCCCATGCATCTTTGCAAATGGTAGATATCCTAGGTAGTGTCATCACAGTGTTGAACTTTAGTGGTGAGGTGCGCCAAGCATATCCTCTCCTGGTTTGGAAAACTCTTTATAGCATTCACAGACAAAGACAGATTGATCTTAGTTCATTGGTGAGTGATTGGTTTGGATCCCGTGACTCTTAAATCACTATTCACTTTAACAACTCAGTAAACCTGATATAACTGGTGAGGTGCTCTAATGAATAGAAAAGATATGATTCTTTGAACTGAAGGTGCTTATACCATATTTACTTGTGTACTACTTTAAAAAAATTTCTGAGCTTTGATACTTTTTGTTGATAAATTTAAGTTCACTGAGCTTGCCAGGTGCAAAGTGCTTTGCAAGTGTATTTTTAGCAACTCCCACTTTGGGAGGAAGTGGTCACATTTTAGTACTTGCCCTAATGAAATAACTTTGCCCACAGAAATAACGTTTTCATGTGGCATATCAGCATTGACTTCAAAGTTGCTTATAGGCATTTACCACATGTTTTGGTGACACAGTGTACACCATCGAGGACATTTAAGATCCTATTTGGTAACAAAGTTCTCAGCTTATATCTGGTATTTGTTGATGTTTTATAAATTGGTCAACTTTTCCTAGCAGGAATCTATATGAACAGCCTTGACATTTCTTGAAACCAGTCTTGGAAATAAAAGCTGTGGATGCCATGGATGCTTAGTTGAAAGTTCATGTTACCTGCATGGTACCTTTTTCATTTACTGATAGGTCTACTTATAGCTGAGGCAGATAGCATCTATTTTTTTTTTTTTTTTGGAAGAACTAGAGGAAGTCTACTGGGTCTCCTCATTAAGAAACAGATATAAAGAGGCAAAGTGACTTCTCCAGAATCACTTAGGACTAGGTCTAGAACCTGTTTGTCCTCACCTCTAGGCCTGTGCCTTTCCCACCACTTCACCCACTTCTTTTACTCGGGAAACATAAAAAAAAATCTTCCATCTGATCACCTCCTAATGAGTACATCTATTGCCCAGACTGGCAAACTTTGTGATTTCTCCCAGAGCAAGCAATCTTATTTGTAAAGAGACTGACTAATTATCCATGACATTTTAAATGTCTGCATTGTCCTTGAGCTAAGAGTGTGAAAATCAGAAGACTCAGGGGTGTATACACTTCCTGATAGATTTCACTCAGTTTAACAAACTCTGACAGTAAAAACAAAATGAATCTTAGCTGTTCAACAACAATAACAACATTCCAAGCAGGAAAGTAATTAAAAAAATCTGTTAACTGTAATATTGCTAATTTCGTATCATAGAAGCTTCCCGAGTTGTAAGTGTAGTGATGAAGATATAATAGACATATTCTTGTCTGAGAAAAATGAAAAAGGCATCTATTCACTTGGCATAGACCTCAGAGACAATAACAGTCATTTTAGTAACTCGGCTTTGGTTTCTTCAGCTGGGCTTTGAAGTAACCCCGGTAGTTAAAAAGGCTATGACGTTGAAGGCTTGGGAAAGAAGCTCTTGATTTTATTAAGGGTTGGCACTAGGTTGAGATGCTGTGGGATGTTTTACTAGACGAGGAGGCAGGGGAGATAACTGTTGCTTTCTGTGATTTGAGAACATTGTGGTACCAGTGTCTGGACCTGTTGCTCAGAGCTGCTGCCTGAGGAAGAGGTTCCTTCATTAAGGCTTTTCTTTCATTGTAATTCTGATTTTTGCTTTCCTAGAGGAACATCCTGTTGTTTCAGAGGCATTAGAAAGAGTTGAAACCCCTTCTTCAGCTCAGGCTCCCCCTTGGTGGTATCTGTTCACTTTGATAAAACCATGGTGAGTCCCTGTTCCATCCTTTGTCATGGCTGTTCCACAGGTCAATGGTGTCTTTTGATAATTGAAAAAAAATTATTATTATTTTTTTCTCTATAGTATTTTATTTTTATAAAATTATTATTATTGCCTCTGTAGTGATATGGTGATAAGGTAGGGTAATAATCCATTTATTTTTAAACTTACGGCAAATTTCTCATGTTTGACTCAATCGAGTTTCTTGTAGGAGCTGCAGATATTTGGATCTGCCCACAGAATAGACACTAAGGACATAAGACAGGGGTTCAGCTTCTCTCGTCATGGGACTCGGGGCTCTGGGAGTCGGTCTCATCATCTTTCCAGTAAGGGGTGGGGCTGACTGAGCGATCTCTATGGTTACTTTCAGCTCTAACTGTCTATCATTTGTAATTATAATGCATGCTGCATCTGTGCATTTCAGTCACTCTGAAAAGAAAGAAGGTTTTGTCCTGGCACGGTTTTGTCTTGAAATGGCATATGTATTTTTGTGGAATGGGTGCTTTCCGACTGGTCCTGGCATGCTTCTCTCTTGCTTTCTTCTATGTTGACATTCCTGGTGTCCGGTCCAGGCCTGAGTAGGCCATCAGCGGATGGGGCATATTGGTTAGGAGTGCAGGCTTTGGAAGTGAACACAGGAATTAAACCTGTGTTCAAGTCCTGCTTCTAAGTCCCTGTTGAGCTGGTTTTCTGATATGTGAATGGAGATGATGCTGACTTCATGGGTTGAAGTGAGATGTAATGAGATGCTGACGGTAAAGTCCCTCGTGCAGGGCCTGGTACCTGGCTATGCCTACACAGCTCCCTGCCACCCTCCTCCCAAGTGCGGGCTTTATATGTAGCAGTGTGAACCCCTAAGCTGTATACATTTAACGACTTGACTTGTTTAGCATCAGACACTGTTTGTAATTTTTCTGTAGCTTCTTTCAGTTGAATGCATTGAAGACATGGACAGGAAACCAGATGTTTTCAGAAGACACTGGATCAAAAGCTGTGCTAATATGCTCTGCCGCTCCAGACATTGCCGCAGTTTTGAACCTACCCCTTCTTTCCTTTGAAGCTGACTTCCTGAACCTGACCTCTTGCCTTTGACCTCTACCTTGATATCTTTCTCTTCCAGTCTTCATCTCTGGGCTTCTCTATCAAACCCACAGTTAATCTAATAAATATTTATTGAAAGGTAGGCGCTGTCCTAGGCACTGGGGGTAGGTGAGAACAAGAAGGAGGGTGTCTATACATAAGCTTGCATGCAGATAGGAGGAGGAGACAAAACATAGCCAGTGCACAAATATATAATTTCATATAGTGCTAAGTGTCACAAAGTGAAGAAAACAGGAGAGAGCATGAGCAGGTGGCAGAGGAAATGCTATTGTAGAAAGGCTGGACAGCGTAGGCCTCTCGGTAGAGACCGTGCTCAAGTAGAAACTGAAGTGAAATGAGAGCATGGGTTAAGTAAGTATCTGCAGAAAGACTGTTCCTGGAAAGATCTAGAAGGAGTAAAAATCTCAACATGTTCAAAAGACAGCATGCAGTGTGGCTAGGGAGGAGGGGAGACAAAACGAGGCTGAAACCAGTCCTGGACAGATTCCAGGGGTCCTTCAGGCCCAGGTAAACACTTAGGAATGCATCCTAAATGTGATGGACAGCCTCTGTAAACTTTAAAGCTGTGACGATATGATTGTATTTACATTTTTTCACTTTACTGAGATATAATTGACATATAACATCATGTGAGTTTAAGGTGTGCAATGTGTTGATTTGATACATTTATATATTGCAGTATGATTATCACTATAGCACGTTAGCTAACACCTCACTTAATTATCTTTTTTTATTTTGTGATGAGAACAATTAAAATCTAGCCTCTTTGCAACTTTGAAGTTTATAATACAGCGCTCTCGACTATAATCACTGTGCTGTGCATTAAATCTCCGGCAGTTATTTATGTACTAGTCGCAAGTCTATACCCTTAAACAAAATCTCTCCTATCCCCCTGTCCCTAGCCACTGGTGATCACCACTTTAACCTCTGCTTTTATGAATTCGGCTTTTTTAGATTCCACATATAAGTGATATAAAGATTGTTTTTACATGTAAGACAATTACTGTCTTATTCAGTGTGGGCTGTTATAACAAAATACCATAGACTGGGAGGCAAGCTGGCTGATGGTAATTTTTGAGTTTGCAGTTCCAGCCTCAAGGGGGTTTCTTCTGCTGCTCATTTGAAATGCACTGCCATTGCCCGGTGACCCCGGCCTAGACCTGTGTGGGCTGCAAATGGCACATCTTGGGCTTTGAGACCTGAGGTATAGAGGCTTCACCTAAGCTTATTTAACTTAAATCCTGTGTTTTTTAATGGCTCTTCTCCTCTTTACATCCACATGTTTTTAAATCGTATAATACAGTTTAGAGTGAGTCTTTAAAGCAATACATGCCATGATCTCATTAGCTATCATATCTGTTTTTAACATTTTCTTTATGGTCTCATTTAATGCTACAGACTGCCACGTGAAGAGCCCTCAGTTCTGTAGTCTGTCTTAAACCTTAACCGTGTGTTAGCTCTCAGCACTCGAGGCCTGCTTGGTTCTCGGGAGTTGGCACAAGGTTGGCCCCTTTCATTCTGGCCATGAGCATGTCTTTTTAGGCCATTGTCAGGCTAAGATGTGGGAAGTGGTAGGGACAGGGTAGTTATGCCTAGGACTGGGAATGTGTGAGTACTACCAGAAGATAGACCTGTGGCCTGTCCCCTGGTACTTACCAGGGCCAAACGTGAGAAAAGGGAGGTTTAGAAAATGACCGTGGCATCCCCTGGGAGCTACTGTTAAGAACCAGGGAACGATCCCACAATGAGGAGGCCAGAACGGTGCCTGGGAGTCAGTTGAAGCCGCAGTCAGTGGCAGACCGAAGGTCTGGGAGTGTGAAGCCGTGGCAGCCAAGGCAGAAACGGTTTAAAATAGAGAAGCTCAGACTGAGTAAAATAACACTGATGAGGCAGGCCAATCCATGGTCAAGGTATTTGTTCCTAGAATTTTTTTTTCTTTAAAAAAGAAAAAATTCGTCAGCGTAAGTCCAGGCCTAGACATGGAGGCCTTCCGTCCTTTCTGCTAACTGGAGAGGAAGTAGGTGTGGCATCAGAGGAGGCAGGACTGAGGCTGGCACTGTTGTAGTCGGCAGTGGTGTTGCTGCTGGTGGTGCTGGTCATGCGAATTTAGTTCCTTCACTCTTCTCCTGTACTGTCAGCCTCTGAAATAATCCCCAACCTCTAAGTGACCCCCTTCTCCCTTAGAGATTTATAGATCCCAAACCACATTCCATTGAAATAGAAAAGCCCCCTTCTCTTTCCAGGTTGGGATTAGATGGCTTGGATTACATTGGATTCTAGGTTGTTTTTTTCTTTTTAAAGTATGTCTGTGACTAGTTCTTTTTGAAACTGGCAAGAAGTCTTTAAAGATGAAGATATATTTAAAAGAATATTAAGGATCCCTACGATACCATGTCCGTCTTCCCATCTGTTTTCACCTGATCTACTTACCAACCTCGGCAGGCAGGTAGAGCAGGCATGACCCAGATTTGATGGATGAAGAGATGCAGATTCAGAAAAGTTAGGTGATGTGTCAGAGGACCCACAGCTGTGGATCCCACGACTTCTAATTGTATGCAGCCAAGATTCCTACCTGGGTCTTCCCACTCAAAATCCAGTGCTCAAATTCAACAGAAAATAGCCAGATTTTATCACCCAGCCTGTGAAAGAAGAGAGAGCAAGAGTGAACGAAGGAGAAGACAGTAGATGATGCCAAATAAAGTGTGAGCATAAGTAGTTTGCATTCATAGCTTTATGATTTTTATTGCAGGGCTAAGACCTGGTTCTTAACTGCTCTTTCCTTGTGCCTTCTGCTTTTTGTAAAAATTCCCAACGTTTGCCATGAAACCCTCTATCTGAAGGCAACAGGGCCATTGCTTCTGCAGAAACCCCGCTGCTCTCTCATCTCTGGAGATTGGCTGTGCCCTTAGTGACTAAAAATCCCCCTGTGGACAATTGGTGATTGAGGGACAGCTGGCTGCAAGGGGCAGTTCATCATTGTGCATCACGACTGAAGCCTGGAAGTCATTAGGATTCATTATAAATTACTCAAGAGTCCCAGGAATCTCATTTAGTTCTCACTCAGAAGCTGGAAGATGCTACCAGCTGGGGATCGAGGCTGTTCCCCAAAGAATTTATCTAAGCATGGGAGGCAAATAGGTCAAATGATCTGATGATGAGTGGGTGAGGGTAAAACAGAAAAGCTTGTTTCTACCTCAGAATAGATGCTCTGAAGATGCCATTGGGGGATTAATTAGAGCTGGGCACATTTTAGGCCTTGGTACCTCTGATGGGCCAAGGAACTCAAGAGTACCTTTGGAAGTCATTGGGAAGAGAGACATGAACAGAGAAGGGAGAGAAATAACCAAAAAGAGAGTGAAGGAGAAGAGAGCTGTATGTGGTACTTATGACCTTCAAGATCTGCTCCTTGATTGCTTTTTTTGCTTAGCTACTACCGACCATTCATTTAATCCCCCGGACCTTTGAGCCCTGTATTCTCTCTCTCTCTCTCTGAGATGTCTGCCTTTCTTCCCAGTTTTCCACCTGTGGAAACCTACTCATCTTTCAGGGCTGAGCCCTATTATGTGGGTCAAGTACTTTCCTGGGGATCATCCCCTCACAATTCTGACAGTAGCTCTGTGTGACAGATACTATTTTTATTGTTCCTTTTTGCAGATAAGGAAATTGAAGCTCAGAAAGGTAATGTGATTTGCTCAAAGACACACTTCTGGGTGGGCAGTGGAGCACTCCGGCCATGGCTCTTCCATGTCATACTGCGCTAGTGTCTTACTGGTGCTCCCCTCCTCCATACTATACAAGGTCTGTCTGGAAAAAGTCCAGCCATTGTTACTCTAATGAGAACGGTTTGCA
Organism: Mormoops blainvillei; assembly: GCA_004026545.1. Taxonomy (NCBI): domain Eukaryota; kingdom Metazoa; phylum Chordata; class Mammalia; order Chiroptera; family Mormoopidae; genus Mormoops; species Mormoops blainvillei. The sequence goes on along the minus strand of PVJD01000361.1, from coordinate 205,059 downwards.
CAACATCGATGTAACCGGTCAGCCAAGGAGAGTGGACTGGAATACACATGCCTGAACAATGACGACTTCACTGTACTAGTCAGTGGGGGCGATAGGCGCCATTGAGCATGTGTACTCTGTGGCTGTGGCATTCAAAATAACTGAGCAAGTAGGGCAACAAATCCGTGTCAAATTTTGCATTAAGCTTGAACATTCTTCCATGGAAACTATTTGGATGATTCAGAAAGCTGTAGCTATGGACAACTGGTGATTGGCAGCCTCATCATGACAATGGGCCTGCCCATGCATCAAGTCTTATGCACAGTTTTTTGGCAAAACATCAAGTCACCCAGGTGACTCAGTGCCTGTATAGCCCAGATTTGGCGCCCTGCAACTTCTGGCTTTTCCCAAAACTAAAATCACCTTTGAAAGGGAAGAGATTTCAGACTGTCGATGAGATTCAGGAAAATACGATGGGGCAGCTGATGGCGATTGGGAGAACTATGTGAGGTCCCGAGGTGCCTACTTTGAAGTGGACTGAGGCATTGTTGTCCTGCATTTCTTGTATCTTGCATCTTTTCCCATAAGTGTCTCTGTTTTTCATATTACATGGTTGGATACCTTCTGGACAGACCTCGTATTCCTTTACTGACCTTGACACAGTGGCAAGACAGCCACGTTTGCCTTCTTGTCCCTTGCCCTTCATCATGTAGTCTCTTTCCTGTCCTACACTGACCTGATGTGGCTTCTCCATGACTGGATGTTCATCTCACCCTCTCATGTTTTGCCTCCTAGAGCGTTTTTCTAGGACAGGAACTGGAAAGTTTTCTTATAAAGGTACAGGTGGTAAATAATATTGGCCCTGAAGGCCATTTAGTCTCTGTGACAACTACTCAACCCTGTCACTGTAGAGTGAAAGTTGCCATAGAAAATGAATAAGTGAACAAGTATGGCTGTGTTCCAATGAAATTTCCTTTAATTACATTCACATTTGAATTTCATATAGTTTACATGTGTCACAAAATATTTTTCTTCTTATGATTGTTTTCAACCATTAAAATATATGAAAACCACCCTTAGCTTAGGTTGTTCACTAACAAGTGGCAGGCTTTGGCTAGCGGGCCATAGATCGGCAACCCCTGTTCTAGAAATAATTGGGCAGTAATCGGTTACCTTTTGGTAAAATTGTCACTGTGTTGGTTCTCTCGGAAGCGCTGACAATTTAAACCTTTAACTGCAGGTGGAAGGCTTTGTCCCTCCTAAAAGGATTTGGGCAGCTGTGGCTGTGACGGGCGGGGGGCGGGGTGTGTGGCGGGGGAGAGGTGGTGCCAGGGGATAGCTGCCTCTGTGTCAAATAAGGTCAGTCCTGCTGGGCTCCTATTGTCCCTTCAGTGAAAATGTTAGATTTAAATTCTATATGTCATTTATCTTTGAGCTCTGTATAGAGAAAAAGGTCTTGCTTTGGTTTTTATAAAAATACCAGGCTTAGATCTTTTTGTGTGAGCTGTCATCAGCTATTCTGATTGTTGATCTTATAAATTCATGCTTTTTAGTGCTGGCAGAGGGATTGCTTTTGTTTCTGAACAATTTCATGAAGTGTTTCTTTCAATAGGGACTTACATTGAATTTTTGCTTCAGCCATATTTTCCATGCTGACTAGATTTTAAAGACATGGGCAACTGCTTTGGAATCCTTTAATGTGAGAGCTTCAGCAAAGGGTATGATCAGCTGCTGCCGGTCGTCTTTGGCTACAAAGACCACATGGTTGAGCCCTCTCCCCATTTGGTCTTCAGATGACCTGCAGTGACCGCGCATTGCCTGAAATATGGTTGGTGATATCTGGAGTGTCTTGAAGGGCTCACTTTTTACCAACTCTTGGGTGCCTCCTACTGTAAAAACATTCATAAAATGTTATGCCTATTTGTGGGATCTGGAAAGAAACATAAGCAAGGAAGTAGAGATTTAAGAAATGGATCCTCATTAGTACCCAACCTATCTTCCACTCCTTCAGCCCTGCCCTGTGTTGTAATTCCAGAAGCCTACTAGGAATGCTCCACCTGGGACACCAGGTAGATGCTTGGCTTACACACTCACCCCTCCAGATGACCATTCTGCAGCCTAATTTTTTAATAGATTTCTGCTTGATACACTAAGTATTACTAGCAAATAGTAGTTGCTTGCTATTATTATTTTTGAATTAAGTTTAGAGGATCCTTCAAGTATATTAGATACATATCATGTTACCAGTATGGGGCTTATACTTCAGCTATTTATATTCAGAGGCAGCACTATAGTAGTTCTGTTGTACCAAAGAAATAGAACTATCAAGTTATTCAGTCCCTTGAAATTATTATACATGTAGACTACAAACACATGGAATTTATTTTAAATGAATGAATTAGTACTCTGGAACTTTGACAGTTACCTTCTGGGAAGGAAAATATTTTCAATGTCCTTTATAACCTTTGATTATTTTTAAGTCATATTTTCAGACAATTAGGTAATATTGATATGTTTAGGATTTAATCACAAGATTAAAAATATTTATTTTATAATAGTTTAAGACTCACAAGAAGTTGCAAAAATAGTACAGAGTTCCATTGTGCCTTTCAATTAACTTCCCCCAGTGATAACATGTCGTCATAGTACATTGTCAAAGCCAGGAAATTGACATTGGTTAATACATTAACTTAAATATAGACCTTATTTGAATTTCACTAGTTATTGCATGCACTTTTTTGGTTGGTGTCTAGTTCTATGAAATTTTATTGTGTTTTAGATTTGCGAAACCATCACCACAATCAGCGTATAGAACTGTCCTATAACTAAGAAACTTCCTTAAGTCACCCTTTAATATAATCACTTTTCCCTTACAAGGTTTTGTTCAGACCGCTTTTGAGGATGTGAAATTAGCAATTAAAGCAGAGGTAGATTTTGAGAAAGCATTAGATTTCCATTGATTTCCTCAGTGGTACATCTCAAGTGAATGAGAAAAAAAGAATGGAGATCCACATTCAGGTTGCGAGCCCTCCTACATTTCCATCTACAATTTTTTTCAAGATAAATGTTTAAGGTGTGAGATCGAGGTTGAGGTTCATTTTGTCCCATATAGATGTCAAGTGGTTCCAGCACCATTTGTTGGAAAGATTATCTTTTCCTTATTGAATTAACTCAGCACCTTTGTCAAATTTAATTCTGTATTCTTTATTCTCTTCCACTCATTTATAAAACTATTCTAAGCCAACACCACACTGCTTTGTTTCTATAACCTTAGAGTTAGTCTTGAGATCAGGTAGTAAAGTACTCCAACTTGTATTTCAAAATTGTTTTGGTTATTTCAATTTTATTTATTTTTTCCAGTTTTATTGAGATATAATTGACTTTTAACATTGTTTTAGTTTAAAGTGTACAACATAATTATTTGATATGTGTATATATTGTGAAATAATTACCACAATAAGCTTATTTAACATCTATTATCTTGCACAGTTATAGATTTTTTTCTTATGATGAGAACTTTTAAGATCTATTCTTTTAGCAAATGCCAAATACACAATACAGTATTGTGAACTACAGTCACCATGCCATCCATTCCATCCCTCAAAATTACTTATCTTAGAAATGGAAGTTTGTACCTTTTGACCATCAGTCTGTTCTCTGTTCCTATGAGTTTGGTTTTTTTTTTAGGTTTCACAAAGAAGATGATATACTATTTGTCTTTTACTGTCTGACCGACTTATTTCACTTAGCATAATGCTCTAAAAGTCCATCCATGTTGCAAATGGCAGGATTCCTTTTTGTGGCTGAGTAATATTCTATTGTATATACATGCCACATCTTTTTTATCCATTTATCCACTGATGGATGCAGATTGCTTCCACATTGTAGCTATTATAAATAATGCTGCAATAAACATGGGCGTATAGCATCTCTTTGAGAAAGCGATTTCTGTTACTTGGATATATACTCAGAAGTGGAATTGCTGGATCACACAGTAGCTCTATTTTTAATTTTTTGAAGAAGCTTCATAGTTTTTTCCATAACGGCTGTGCAAATTTACATTGCCATCAACAGTGCACAAGGGCTCCCTTTTCTCTACCTCCTCATCCACACTTGTTACTTCTTGTCTTTTTAATGACAGTCATTCTAACAGCTGAGGTGTGATATCTCATTGTGGTTTTCATTTGCTTGTCTTTGATGATAATGACGTTGAGCACCTTTTCTTCTGCCTGTTGGCCGTCTGTATCTCTTCTGTCTGTTCGGGTCCTCTGCCCGTGTTTTAAATTGAATTGTTTCCCTGGCTGGTGTGGCCCAGTTGGTTGGGCATCATCCTGCAAACTGAAGGGTCACAGGTTTGATTCCTGGTCAGGGCACACACCTGGGCTGCAGGTTAGGTCCCCAGCTGGGATGTTGTAGGAGGTGGCCAGTCGATGTGTCTCTCTCACATAGATGTTTCTATCCCCCTCTTTCTCCTTCCCTTTCCCTCTCTCTAGAATTAATAAAAGAAAGAAAAATTTTAAAATTGAATTGTTTGTTTTGGCTGTTGAGTTGAGTTTTTAAAAAAATACATATTTTGGATATTAACCCCTTATCTAACATATGATTTGCAAATATTATCTCCCAGTTAGCACCTTGACTTTTTAAAATCTTTTTTGATGGTTTCCTTTTCTGTGCAGAAGCATTTTAGTTTGATGTGGTCCCACTTGTTTATTTTTGTTTTTGTTGACTTTACTTTTGGTGTCAAATTAAAAAAATAAATCCCAAGACCAATATCAAGTAGCTTACCCTCTGTGTTTTCTTCTACAGATTTTACAGTTTCAGGCCTTACATTCAAGCCTTTAATCCATTTTGAGTTGATATTTGTATATGGTGAAAGTTAGAGGTCCAGTTTTATTCTCTTGCATGTGGCTTCCAGTTTCCCCAGCACTATTTATTGAAGAAACTATCCTTTATGCATTATATATTCTTGGCTCCTTTGTTATAAATTATTTGATCATATATGTGTGTATTTATTTCTAGGCACCCTATTCTGTTGCAGTGATGTGTATATCTGGTTTTATGTCAATACCATATACTGTTTTGATTACTATAACTTTGCAATATAGTTTGAAATCAGGAAGTGTGATGCCTCCAGCTTTGTTTTTCTTTCTTAAGATACTTTGGCTATTTGGGGTCTTCTGTGGTTCCATGCAAATTTTATAATTGTTTATTCTATTTCTGTGAAAAATGCCTTTGTAATTTTGATAGGGATTGCTTTGAATTGTAGATTGCATGAGTAGTATGGACATTTAAAAATATTAATTTTCCTACTCTATGAGCATAGAATATCCTTTCATTTATTTGTGTCTTCACTTTCTTTCATCATGTTTTTAAGTTTTCAATGTTCAGATCTTATTTTGGCTACTTTGTCTTTTGACTTTCCATATAAATTTTAGAATCAACTTGTCAGTTTCTACAAGAACTTCCTGAGGTTTTCATATGCACTGTGTTACACTACAGATTAGTTTGGGGAGAATTGACATCTTAAGGATACCAAGCCTTACAATCTATGAACATAGTATATCTCCCCATTTATTTAGATATTCTTTAATGCTTTCAGCATAGAGAATTTCCTTAGATTGTGTAATTTCTTTTTAATCATAATTAATATTCTTTATGTTAGACTTCTCATTTATAATCTTCTGTGTGGTTTCTGTCTCCTGTTTGGACCCAGACTGCTACACAGAAATTACTTGTAAGCACTATTGGAATTAAGACTTCTGTGACCTGTGGATTTTCTCCTCATTTTCAAGAAAGGTAGGAGACATTGCTATGTATTCAACTGGTATTTTTTCTTTTCTCCTCACTCACCCCACTCCTCATGTGTTTTAACCTGGGATTGAACTAAAGTGAGGGAGGGGAAGACCAGAGTGTGTGGAGTGATACTTCTGCAGGAACTGAAGTTAAGCGAACGATGAACCAGGAACACAGTTTCTTACATCACTGAAATGATCAGCTCCAGCTTGACCTCTCCAGTGTTTCATGGTGGTTAGCAGAGTGTTTAGAATTTCTTGAGGTACAGTAATTACAGGGTATAATAGAATCCCATTATTTTGATGCTTAGAATAGAGGTACTGTGACCTAAAGATGCTATGGATGAAGTGTCCAGGCTAATTTAAAAAAAACCTGGTTTAATACCAGCAACAACTTTGATTTTTAGATTTGATTTTGATTCCCACAGAAAAGGGGAAAAAAGATATTTTCTAAAGTACCATTATGAATAGAAACAATCCTGCCATACTCTTACCTCCATGTAGTTGAAGAAAAAAGCCCCCAAACGCAACCGACCAACTAAACAACGAAACAAAATCCCATAAAAATTCAGGAAATTTTCTCCATTTCAGTTAAGGCCTTTGGCATGAATTTAAATTTTGCTTCCCTGGGAATTTTGGAAAAACATTTTTCTTCATTGTTTTTGTAAGCCCTGCGAGGCAGAGATATAACTTCCTCAAACAAAACAGCAGGAAAAGCACCTAACAATTCTCTGGATAATGCAAATGAATAAAAATTGCCAGAATTATTACAGAAGTACTAAAAACCTTACTCTGATATTTTATACACTTTCCTAGACCTCAGTGGTTCAGGTATGCCTGTTTTAGCAATACCAGCGCACTAAGGAACAAAGTTTGTGGGGAAAATAAATTACAGAGAGGACAGTCTGCAACTTAGAAATAGATCATACTCCATGTGTTAATTTGTAAATCAGTTAGACTGGAGATATCTTTTTCATGTGGAAAACAGTTTGATAAAAGATGGTTTGATTTCCTGGCTTATGCCATCAGTTTTTCTTTGCCAAAAATTACATTATTTTTTCTTTATTAGAACATGATAGTGTATTAGTTACCAACTGCTGTATTATGAATTATCTCCACATTTAGCAGCTTAAAAGGACAATCATTTATTGTGTCACAACTTGTGTCAGGAATCTGGGTGTGGCTTAACTGGATTCCTCCAGATCAGGATCTCTTGGGAGCCTGCGGCCTGCTGCCAAATGAACTTGAGAGCAGTTCTCCCCGAGCTGAGCCTTCACATGAGGCTGCAGCTCCTGTAGACACCATTGAATCCAACCTGTGGGAGACCCTGAGCCAGAATTACCCATTCCCGTTCTCACCAGAAATGAGACCACTGGATTCAGAATAAACCTGCATTTGAACAGTGGTTATTGTGCAACAGGGGATTTCCTTCTCTCCTTGGGGGGCAACCTGCTTTCCATAATGACCAATAAAGTGGGGATTACGTTCTATGGTAGAGTTAGTAGCTGAGTAGCTTGGGAAAGTAGGCAAAAATTCTTTTTTCTCTGCATGTAGCTTGCAACCACCTTGACCAACATGAAAGGGTATGCTCTTGATGTTGAAGGGTAGAACTTAGGGTATATTTTCACATGGAGACAGTATCCCATAAATGGTGGCTAGAATCTTAGGCAAGAGTTATATTTGAGACTCATTATAAGTTGAGTAGGCCCTGTGGGCTAGCTCACCACCATTTATTAATATAACAGCATGTGCATGAGAAAATGGATTTTATACCCTAGACGTCCATCTTATAAACATGCTTTTGAAATGTGACTCATTTTTAAGTTGGGGACTTGCCCGTATTTCATTAGGTCCTCTCCAGCTGCCTTCCCCACAATAGTTTACATTTTGAGCTATCAGCCTTTTGGGAAGATAAAATGACAGAAAATAGAGATTACTATAATTTACTCTTAGCACTAAGAGCCTGGCAGACCTATCAAGACATAATTTTACTCAAAATCGGATTTTCTGCAGGGCTTGCACCTAAGCCCCTTTATAGTTGCATTATGCCAGGTCACAGTCATCTTTTCCTTTTGTAGAATTGTAGGCTCTTAATCAGGTACTTCCAAAACCACTTAATCAGAGTTAGTACATGAGAAACAGTTTTGGCCTGTCTTACATCCCCTTCATCCCAGATATACATATATATGGAAGCCAGTGGCCTTCCAGCTGAGAGATTACTGCTCAGGCCCAGGTGGGTTCAGTGGGAGACTACTTGCCTGGCCTTCCACGTGCTTGATGTTTTCAGACATGGCTCTCATTTTATTCAGCAAAGCTCCAGTCATCCAGTCATCAGAGCATTCATCCTGGAGGCAACCCATTGCTTGAATATTGAGGGGTGTGCTTGAGCATGTACTCAAGGAAGATAACCAGATAGGCCTTGCACTGCCACCCCGATCTCTGTCACTTCATTAAGCCAGAAAGCCAAAAGCATGTTTTAAGAGCCACCCTATCTCTACTTAACTTTTCCTGAGTTAAGATGTTTAGTTTTGCATCACTCTTTTTCATGGGGCACGGTATAAAAACATCAAAACATGCCTTTCTGTTCCATGTGTAGAACTGTAACGGAAGAGTTGTCCGTGATGTTTCTTAATATGATTGTGTACTGGGTTATCCAGCTTCTTTTATTCAGCCCTGTGACCAAGTCTGCTCTTCCAGAACGACAGGTTCTTAGAGGAAATTTTCAAAGTAGATGATTTACATGTGGTGTTTCTCTTGTAAAAGCTGGATTTTTCAAAAAGAAAAAAAAAGTCACTGACTTATTGAGAATCAGTTGCAGGCTTCATAGGAAAAACTTGATTTATGGTTTTTTTTTAAGAGAAATGTAAAATGGTTCAGTTGCTTTTAAAATTAGAAATGGTGAACATAATCTATATTCAGTAAATCTAAATAGATTTAAAAATACCCTTATCTTCTGTTATGGGGGACAGTTACAAGGGAGAGAGAAACAGACAGGGTAAAAGGCAGGAGGGAACAGAGAAATAATTAAAATATGTACATATTCCAGAAAGGTGAAATCCTTGCTGATGTACTAATTTATTTCCTTCCCTCCCTCCTTCTTCCCCCTTCCTCTAAAATAAAAATAAATGTAAACTCAGAGACACCTTTTATTTTAAGTAAATAATATTTTAATTTCACCTAAAATTTGGAATGGTTGATCCTCTTAAACTCCTTACCCCCTTAAAAAGAGGACAGTTACCATATTGCTTTGGAGAAAACATCAATTAGAGAGGAAATGGTGTGGTACCTCTATCTTGAGGCCGTTTAGGATATTGTAAACCACCCAGAATTTTAAAGCCGGTTATAGTTCTGCTACTGCAAGATACAGGTGGGATCATCTTTGGCATTTATCCTAGGCCTGGATAAAATGTAAGTGTCAGGCTGATCCGAGCTCGGGGCTGCTTGCCCGCTGCTGGCCACTGCTGCATCTTGGCATACCGTCTGCCCTGGGAGGGGCTCTGGGACTGCAGGGGATAATCGCAAGGCAACAGAGATGGGGGACATGAACATTTTGTTTTATTTCTGTTTTCAAAAAAGTAATACATCCATGGAACAAACTTTGAAAAGTAAAAACAGAATTTTTAAAAAATAAATAGTAGGGTATTATACACCTTATCCTGTCCAGTGAGCTGTGCACATTGTAGATGGTTCCATGTGTGTAAGTATAGAGTTACCTCATCCTTTGTAATGGGTACATATTTTCCACCGGATAGATTATTTTATGCAAAAGCTTGGTGCCTTTTTTTTTACAAACAGTCCTTAAAGGACTATCTCTGTAGATGAGCAAAATGGAATATAGGAGCTGATCTCTGATGAATCTCAATCTTCAATGTTAATGTTTCATCTCTTTATCCGTATTTTATTTTCCTTAGACTCTTTCTTCTCCTCTTTATCGCCAACAGCAAATAATAGCTTAATAAATTGAAAGCTTGCAGATTTTAATGAAAGCCAAATTGACATCTATGTTTATATCTATGAGTATTTCTCTTTCTTCTTAAAGGCCCATATTTAGGTGTATCTCCGTCATTTCTGATATAGAAAGAGAATCAAGTCAAGTTCCCTCTAAGGCTTGTAACAACATATTCCGTTTCGATTAGGAGCTTCCATTTCAAAATAAAGTCATAATTCCTTTCCATGAAAGAACAGCAACAAGAAAGCAAATAGATCTGACCTCACCCTGTAGCAGCCTGCTTTGTGGTGCTGACAGGGGATATGGTGGGGGGTGGGCGGTGAGGGGGGCAGGTTGGTGCTGGTCTGGAACAGATTGGAAGGGGAGGTCTGGGCCTGTCAGGCTCAGCTGAGCAGAGGGCCTGATCATTTATCACTGTCAGAGGGGTTGGGGGTGGAGGGAAGGAGGAGTTACTGGACCATTCCTGCCCATTGCCTGACTGACAGCTGACGGCGTCCTGTGCACCATCCATTGAGATGCATTGCACTTCCTGCTGGAGGCCACTGACAAGTTCACCAAGAAGAAGAAAGAGGACCTGCTGCTGCATGCTAAGGTGCTTTGCAAGAGCTATGCACCACCTCTCAGTGTGGTGTATAGAACCACTTGTAAAAAGGGGGTTTAGTGGTATTAAGGGCCTAAAGTTAGGTTCCAGCATGATCACAAAACTGATCATAGGATGAGAAAATACCTTTGTGGGTCTCATGCCTTAATTACATTCATAGGACTGGGATACTTCACAACGCTAATTATCTGAATGTGGCAGAACTGACGTCGACAAATGCTGGAAAGAATGTAGATAACTTCGCTTCATCCATGAGTAAGGGACTCACGCAGTGTGAGCCAGGGAAGCCGGGGTCCCCAGTGAGTCTTTGAAGGGCAGTGTTCTTAAAAACGATACTAAAATGTATGATTTCTGTGCATTCCTTTATAGATATGTTTCATAGTCATCTAAAAAGTCTAAAATATGGCTTAGAAACAATAGGAAACATGTACCTTAGAATAAAAGAAAATCATTTTGGTTTACAGCCACATTTTCAGTGCAACTGTTTCCGATACTGTTATTCACAGGGAGGTCACATTTATCAAACTGACATAAAGATTTTAATCCTTAAAAGAATTTTTTTAAAAAGGAATTTCTGTTATCAAGATCATCTAATTTTGGTAGTCATTAGGTGTTACATGTGTGAAGAGGGGGGCAGGGAGATTTTATAAAAGCCAGGTGGAAATTTTCTGTCAATTAATATTACATGCTTATCACAGATGCCTAAGTTAGACATGGTTCTTAAATGAGGTAATTAATACTGTTGTATTATGAAAGTGATTATGGAATTCTTCTGAAATGAAATGAACAGTGAAGGAATGCTTCCATTGGGATAATGCCATGTGAATCGGGAGCTCATGCTAGTGTGATAATAGTGGGCTCCCAGGAGGCGTTAAGAGCTGGAGGCGGTGCTGCTGACCCAGAAGCCTTGCGCAGGTGGCCTCAGTAGCAAGGTCATTGCTGGTTGAAGGATGAAGCGAAGGCATTGTCTTATTTTCATATCCCCAGCCTGGCATGTAACTGGTGTGCAATAACTATTTTCCGAACTGTGGTGTTATTTAGGCAAAATGTGTGCCCCTGTGTCTTGATTTACTAGGGCAGATGGGCACCCCCCCACCCCCCGCCAGTCCCTCTGTCAACTTGTATTCCCCCTTTCCTCACATACCTGCCTACGTATGACTTCATAAGCTCATGAACCCTACCCAACTTTGGAACAATATCTGAAATGGCCCTCATCAGATGGGATTTAATAGGCCAGCAGTAGAGCTGGTTCGAGTTAACCCGGAAGCCTCTGAAAGCTCCAGCGCTGTTGTCCAGGGGCCGGTCTCACGGAGCAAGGCGCAGAGTTCAAGGTAGCAACACCCTGGAAAGAAAAAGGGCCCTCTGCTGCATTGTTATGTGATCAAGCAGGAAACAATCTGCTCTTTGGTTATTTTCATCCAAGAGACTTTTTATGCTTCTTCTTGCTCCTGTTAAAACACCAACCAACCCACTAGCCAACCAACCAACCAAAGGAATGGGACCCATAGGAAAATGTTTGGGTTTTTACAACTTGAAAATATACCTAATAGGATCTAGATTTCTTCTTTTTCAGCTCGCTTTGTAGTTTTTCTTCCTCTTTTTATAAGTTGACTGATTATCAAAGAAATATTTGCTTTAACATTTGGAAGTACATAAAAGTGTAAAGAAGGAGGGAAAATCACCCCCTTGCCCAGTATATAGAAGCAGCTACTGTTACGTTTCTACCATGTTTCCTTCTAGTCATTTTTCTATGCCTTTGTTCTTTTCTTTTAGAACACTGGTATCTTTTTTTTTTTTTTTTGTATCTTACTTTTCCCACTCAACTCTGTATATTGCTATTTCCTGAAGCATAGAAAAAAACCTTTTTATGATCTTACTTTTAAAATTACTATGCAAAAAATTCCTATGTTATATTGCACCTTGGGGCTGTGTCACAATTACTTCATTATGCCCCTTTCGTTGGGTCATTTAGGTGTGTTATGTTTTTTTACTATCATAAACCATTCTGTTGTAAACACCTTTGGAAGTTTCTGCCTGAGTTCTGAAAATTTCTTAAGGTGCATACCTACTATACTTGGATTACTAGGTCAAGGACTTTGGCGCTTTTGACCTTCCCGATGCATATTGCCAGGTTGCTTTCCAGCTAGATTTTCCCCCTTCCATGGGCGGCGTGTGAGAAAACCCATATCCCTCCCCGCTCCTCGGTATTCAGCATCGGCTTCCTAAGCTTTGCCATTTTCATGAATTAAAAATAGTATCTCATCGTGTGGTTGAGCACCTCTTCATGTATCTATTTGTTATTTATCTAGTTAAATTTTTTATGCGTAATGTGTGTTCCCGTTGTTCCCCACTTTCGCTGTGGCAGTGGCATCTCTGTTTCACGGAAACGTGGCAGCCTGCCTGGGGAGCAGGCAGAGCTAATTCCAACGCTGGTTTCTGGGGATGCTAGCCAACCTCCTGCACGCTAATTGTAGGCACCCCTGTGGTCACTTTCCTTCCCTTTCCAGGGCAATCTTTTGGCCTCAGGTGACAGAGACACAACACAGTAGGATCATTCTCGCCAGTTTTGTGTTTTTTTTTAGGAACAGGAAAGGGCTTGTGTATGAGAGTGTGTGCACTTGGCGTTGCCGTTCCAGGTTTGCAGTCACATTTGTGGTCTGTGCGCTGAGCAGGCCTCTGAAAATCAGCAGGCACATCATGAAATTAAAAAGGCCCTATGCTCACACAATGCTTTATTCTTTTAAAACACTTTCTCATTTTCATCACCTCACTCTTTTAGCTGGAAATCTTCCCTTAGGGCTCTCTAAAAAGTTTGTTGATTAAATGGATCTCCTTGCTTGTAGTGTCTGTGAAATTTGTCTTTGCTCCCATAACTCAAAATGTAATTGCCAGTAGCTATGAGCCAAAGACCCTACCCATAAGTATTAGCTTATGTCTCTCCAAAACCCCATTAGGCTGGGGTTTAGGGATGGCCTTGCTCTGCCCCACCCTGGTCTGACTTCATATTGTGACCTTCACATGGCAAAGTTTCAGGCTCCTCTGCAGAGGGTTGCTGGGAGGCCTGGGGGCTGCCTGAGTCGGGGTGTTGGCTCCTTTACTAGCTAAGACAGGCATCTTAGATTTGCTGCACCTGCAGCAAGGGGAGAAGGGAGAGTGGTGGTGGTGGGTGGCATTAACTGGAGGAAGGACAGTAGTCAGAGCATAAGGTTAAAATCCTGAACGATATATGACTTTTTTTTTTTGAGCTGCAATCTTAAACTGTTCCCATCTAATTTTTCTCTGTTTTGTCCATAGCAAGTCTTTTGTTTTGCAGGCAACTCCACTCACACACAGCGAAAGCTGACCTTCTCTTTCTCTTTGAGCTCTGGGAGGGATGTTCATCTCTGGGTGCCTGTAGCAGTCAGGGACTTTTTGTCTCGTTCTCACCATTGCCTTCACTGGGGACTCCTTTTAGCCTCTCCTAGCTACAGATTCCATCTGCCTCTGGTGGCACACCTCATCAGACAGTAAGAAGGATGCAGACTTCCCCAGACACAGGGTGGGTGGAGAGCAGAGTCAGCCGGCTCTCAGGCTGAGTAATGTTCTCCCAGTCACTTGCTCACCAACATGTAACTTCCCACTCTTCCCCTCCTCACGTGCAGAGCACACTGTTGGGGACAAAACCCACTCTAGGTTGAGTTTCACCTTAATGCAACATAGCCCAGAATTATAGGAACAGTGAGGACAAAAACAATATAGAACGAAGGTACCTCTGGGCAAAGGCGATGAGAAGTATCATTACCTAGTCTGTCCCAGTACACCTGCCCCATATGTGAGTGACCAGGTGACAGGTGCATCCCCAGGACTCCGGCTCTTCCTTCTTTACAAAGCAACACAGTCATCAGATCACCCCCAGAACGCTGTGGAGGGCGCCTTGGCAGGACCAGGGCCCAGAATGCTCAGTCAGGGTGACAGAGGGCCCTCTGCAGGAGGCGTGGGCGGCTGGTCCGAAGCCTGGGCTGTGGACCAGGTGTGAGCCCTGCTTATTAGTTCCAGTCTAACTCTTGCCTTGAGACGTCAGAAGTGTGTGACCTGGAGAAAGAACCACAGAGAAACAGACAATGCTAGGGACTCTGGCACAGGTTTTTATCGCCATTTTAGTGACATGAGTGCACTTTTACGTCAGTCCCAAACTGAACCTAATCACCGATAAACTTTATAGCAGCATGAATGACTGAGAGTAACAATGTCAAGTGCGGGTTAGGTTTTTACGAGGTTGATGACACGACTGGGAGGGGCTTGCCCTGCTCGCGGAGCTGTAGCTCTGAAGCTTTCGTTCCCCAGCCCTGGGATGATTCTGGGTCCAGCAGCTGACCATGACTCCCAGGGCAGCAGTGGCAGTTCCTAGAATCTCAATTAGGTGGTATCACCATATTCACCCAGACTAGAGGAGATTGGACCTACTGGAGAATACTGAGGGTCTGTGAGCCCACCCTTTAATCCCCCACTTCCCTGCCATTTACCTATCTGACCCCCCTCGCCTGGAAGATAGGAACTTTAGCTCTCTTGGTTTGAGTAAGGACATGGAGCTAATCACCGGTTGGTTTGTGTCTGAATTTGCATTATTATAGGTTCATTATCAAACAGTTACATTGTATTTTTCAAGGAAGAAAACAGTCATAAAGTTTGAAGTGCATTAGATATTCACAAAACAAAGCAAAAAAAAAAAAGTGTCAGTATCATTTTCTAAAGCTTTTGAACATGCCCCCCAAATCCCCTTCAAAATCTCTCCAGTAGTTGACTTTGACCCAAGCTTGCACTAATTAACCTTGCTGCACCTCAAGCACTGGGTTTTCAAGATAAATGAAAATCTATTCCTTGTCCTCATATACCCTTGACTGAGGGCACGTCTGGCCATCATCAGAGGTTGCCCTCCTGGAGCATGTGGCCTTGGAACGTGTCCCCATGGAGCAGGGGCAGGGACATCTGCCCAACCAGCCAGATTGGAGACATCCACCCTGCTGTGGCCAGGCAACAGATGTCCCTGTCAGAAAGCTCTCCTGTCTCCTTTTCATGCCCTGCTGGTAATCAATAGTTAGTATCCAATCAACGAGTGACTTTCCTATTTAGTCAGTTTGATTGTTTCTGTGGTGAAATGTGCAACCAATTGTGAAAAAAAAAAACCCCAAACTTATAAATGCTCGTTAGGTTCCCAGGTTAGTCTTCTCCTGCCCTCAATCTTACTTGACCTATATAATGCATTTAAAGGATCGCTGGTTCTTTGGCCCCCAGATACTAGCCTCAGCAGAGTTTCAATGGGAAAGTGCCCTTAGAAGTTTAGCCTTGGTCTCCAGGAATAGAGCTGCCATTGTTTAGTTTTTAAGAACTCACGACTCCCTCCTTGTGGGATAGATAGTACTCAGGTTTCCCTCCATTCTTTTATCCCTAAAGCTGCCTATAGCTATCTATAGAGTTTTGGAGATTTTCAACAAGTCCATCTTCTTATTGCAATTTATTATGTAGAAATGAGAAGGAAAATGGTTTCTTTCTTTGTACTGTCGTTCTCTTTTATTTATTTAGACCAGGAGAGACAAAACAATTTAAGCACACACGTGCTCTTTAAATAATGAGAGATTCTTTGGGGTGCTAAGAGGAGAGGGGAAGAGTGCTGTGGTTGATTAGTGATGCCTGTCATGGACATGGAAGTGGAGGAAAGGCAAGCAAGTGCCATGTAGTTGTCACTCCTGATCAAGATCCTGTGAAAAATAAAGTTCACGCTTAGATGGTAATACTAGTCTAACAGTTAAGTAGTGTTTACTCCGTGCCAGGCACTGTTCTACATGCCTTATACATGTTAACTCATTTACTTCTCAACGCAACCCATAAGATTGTTACAAACGAGGATACTTACACATGAGGAAACTGAGGCACAGAGGTTAAATGGCTAAGTTGGGAAATGGGAGAGCTGAGATTCCAAGTCAGTCAGTCTTATTCCAGAGCCCAGGTCCTTGGCTGCTGAAACTGCACTATTTTTTGTTGGCTAATGCTCTGTCTCTGCTCTCCAGGGACTGAGGTGAAGACTCAGCTGCAGTTCAGAAGAAAATGTAAAATCAAGCCTCAGGCTCTAGAATAAAAGATAAGACAAGGTCTAGGCTAACCTTAGCAGTGAGGAGAGAGTTGCATTTGAATCCCACTGTCCTCTCCAGTTTAGGTAGCATTTCTAGTCTTTCCACCTCCACCAGCACTGCTGCCTTCTCAGCTGAGAGAAGGTGAATGGGAAGGGAAGGGAGAAGGACATGTAAGGAGTGGCAGAGAGGAGTCCCTTTGTCTCCAGGCCACGTGGCTGGGAAAACCATTTCTGAGTAGCCATTTTTAATGATCCCTTTGGTATGAGGGAAACATGTACATATAAAGAGATAAATATTTAGCGTATCAAATGATGTATCTTTCATAATGGCTAAAGGGAGACTTTTTAGAACTATTTGTGTCTTCTTTTATTAATTAACAACTGCATGTTGAGAACCTATGCTGTGTCCCATGCTGTTCAGGGCTGCGGATATGGTGAGCCCAGAGAGACGAGCCCCGCCCTCCCTAAGCTTACAGTCTGCTCGTCCAAACAGTGGCCGAGTGTAAGGTGCGGCTCTGGTGAGTGTTGCAGAGGACAGTCGTTGGTCCTGAGAGAGCAGATGGCTATAATTCGAGGGAGTGAAGGACACAGGGTGGCCGGAACATGTGTGGTTTCTTGAAGACTGTGTTAGAATTTTGACTAGGACTCAGCGCAGTGAGAAGCCATGGTGAGGAGGAGGTTGGGAGTTTGTGTCATATACTCCAAATTATTCTTTCTTTTTGAAAGGTAATATGACTGCACTGGGAAGAACGAATTAGAGAGGAGGTAGAGAGACACTTGGAGGAGTCCAGACAAAGAGGCTGTAACAGTTGGGACTGGAGTGGTTTTGGTGGTGCAGGGAAGAAGTGGAAGGATTCTAAAGATGTTTGGAAGGCATAATTAGCTAGATTTGGTGATAGATTAGATGTGGGTGGTGAGGAAGAGAGAACGGGCAAGAGAACAGGTAGGAGGATGGCAGTCCTATTCCCAGAGGTTAGGATGCTTGGAAGAGGGTCAAGTTCGGAGTGGATAGTCGTCCTATGTTGGAGGTGTTTTTGAGCTACCCCAGGAGAGATGTCAGCCAGGCTGCATTTTTACTGTGAATATGTATGGGGTTGGAAATAAGGCTCGGTGGACTGTCTTGGGAAACCAAGTACTTGGGAAGATTTTTTTTTTTAATCTGTAATTTGTCGATTTAAAAAAAATCCAAGCAAACATATTTTCATCTAGAAAATAAGGATCTAACAATGACCAGGGACATTAATAAAGATAAATACCTTGCGTAATTTCCCTAGTTATCATTTTCCATGTTTCTATGACAGCGTTTTCCCATAAGCATTCATATCTTCATTAGTTGTCATCATAATCTACATCCATCCAGTGTGTAATAGGATTTTTCCACTTACCATTATCCCAAATATTTCCCACATTCCTATATATCTCTCAAATACTGTATTCAAAATATACTGCATAATAGTCCATGCTTTTGATAAATCATGAATTATGCCTTTCTAAGCAACTTCTCTATTTTTTGATATTTAGCTGATTTGAAGGTTTCGTTATTAGAAATAATAATACTTCAATAAATATTGCTATGGATAGTACCTTTTTTTTCCCACTTGCATTTTTCTTAGGTTGTTTAGTTGTTCAAAACTTTTGAATGGGTTTACAACTCTTGGGCAGGGGTGTGGCGTGCTCACCATAGAACAGATCTGTGACCTCCACGTGGGGCATCATCGCATTTCTTTGGATTCAGCAACCAGTGGTCCTAACCATATGAGTGAGTGCTTGACAAGGTCCCATGCCACTCGGAACCTTTCACCTCGCATCTACCAACCGAGTCAGTTTTATGGTTACAGATCACCGCAAGGCTTGCTCTGCTGTTCACCTGGGCCGGCCCCTTCCCTCCTCCCAGGTTTTCTCTTCTTAGGCTAGTGCCACAAATACTTAAGAACTAATGGAAGCCCCTGGACCAAAGGGATTGTGTAACTGGGACAGAGCTTCGGAAACCTTCAGGGTCTAAAAGACTGCAGCGGTGTTACTGAGGCTGCCTAGAGCTCCCATGGGTTTGGGTGGGGTTCTCAAGACCTCGCATGGCCTGACCCCTGCCTGCTGACCTGCCTGTCATTGCCATTGCTTCTCAGCATGTCACCTCTGGTACATCCAGACTAGACTCTGTTCCGGCCCCGGGTGATGCCTTGGCTACGTCTTCTCCTGGCCGTCACTCAAGGTGCTCCTGTACATTCCACCTTTGTAAACCCTGCCTCTCCTTTAAGACTCTACTCTAGCTGCAGTTCTTCCAGGTGCTGGCTCTGGCATCCCAACTTACTGTCTCTCTGGTGTGAACTCTTACAGAACCTTTAGTCCCCGTTCCAGGACTTAGCACGTAATTGTAACTTTTCTGGTAAAGTTTGCTTTTGAATTTTTTACTCTCCTGGAGGGCAGGAAAAATGTCACACTCTCTCCCCTAGGCCCCTCAGAGCCTAGCTTTAGTGCTGAGTCCTTTGCCAGAGTTCAATAAATCCACCGTGGCCCATTACACCAAAATTGATGTGCTCCACGAGGCAGTGTCAAAACATTCTAGCCATTCTTCTCTTAGGGCATTTTCGACATAAATGCCCGTATTCAAAAATTGCTGAGGATATTATTAAAATACTCATAGATGGACCATATTCAGATGTGCTCTAGCTGGTTGCAGTTTGGGGTTATGGGAACAAATTAAAACTGGGAAACTATAACTTGGTCACTTTGTGTTTCTAAGTCCTTAATGTGCACTAAGGTGGCAAAGATGCCTGGCAGAGGGGACCAGGGTGGATGAAGAATAGTAACAAGCACTAGAGTATCTGTCTGTTCTATAAGAAGGTGAGCGTCTTTGACTCCTGGCAACAGTGCTTGTATTGTTGTGAAATGATGTGTACTTGAAAAATTGGTCCCAATGTGACCCTGCTGTCTTTATGACTCATTTTACTGATTGGGTCAGTGTTCTGATCATCAGGGGTCTTCAGGGAGAGCCACCCCAGTTCACCCTGGAACCTGGAGTTTCCCCTGTTCTCCGGGGGACGGCTGGCACAGTGGGGACCCTCAGGTTAGGAGTCCCAAGCTTTCAGGCAGGGCTTGCTGTGCCTCTGCCCGCTGTGCAGCCCTGCAGGAGGCCGGGCCTCAGCACCCTCATTCGTGAAGTGACATGTGACATGCCTGAACTAGACCGTCTCTAGGCTCTTCTGTAACAGATGAAAAACAAAATAATTGAAACTCTCTTAAGAGGTGCCATTTCTAACTAAAAATGAGAAATAGGCTCTTTGACACATTTAATGACATGTGTTAGTCTGTGTGTAGAACTTTACACTTTACTTACATTTCTTTCTTCCTTTCTCTCTCTCTCTCTCTCTCTTTTTTTTTATAGCCAAACATCATGTCAATGGCAACAGAACAGTTGAACCTTTCCCAGAGGGAACACAGATGGCTGTATTTGGTAAGATATCAACTCTGAAAGAAAACCCAAATTGTGTGCAAAGACTAGTGCCAAATTTCTGAGTTTTAGCAAGTGTCCTCGGGGCTTTAAAATCTGGGCTTTTCTAGATATTTACAAATCACTGGAGCCAAAAAAAAAAAGAAAAACCCCACAACCCCAAAACAACTACTGAGTTCTTAGTATTTCTGGGATCAGAAGAACTTATTCTATAGAATTTAATGTTTTTTCCCCCACCTTGCAGACCAGATGTAAAACTGTGTATTTGCTATTCCTGATGTCCACACTGTGAAATAACCTGATAATTTCGCGTTTGGATTTTTGTTTCTTAGGAGGAACTCTTTTTCTCCCATATAGATAAATAACTTTGTTAAAGGCTGGGTGGGATGCAAGTGATTTTGAATTGTTATTCCACAGCAATCAATCTAGTTGAATGACCTCTGCCTCCTCCACTATAAATTAAGCATATTCCGTAGGAGAAAGCATCGATTAAAATGTTTTAAGCAGGATAACATCTAACCGGTGAGTATGTATTTACCACGTGCAGTTACGTGGCTGGGAGGCACTTCTGTGTTGGAGCCCAGACCTTTTGGTGGGGAGGTCCTTTTTGACACATGGTTTTTTTATATCACCTCAGTGTCCTTGTCCTTTAACGTGTCTCTACATCTGGCGCTTCCTCCCTTCTTCCCTCCCCTTCTCTTTTTCCCTTTTCTTCCTTGTATCCCCTTTCTTTCTGCCCTTTTCTCCCCTACCTCCCTTCTTCTTCTCCCCAGCAGTGCCGTGGGACTCGCCCCTTATCACCCTCTCAGGTTTCCATCCCTGTCCTCTGGATTTTCAACTTTTTGTTTCTTCCGCTCCTTTCCCCTCAGCGCTCAGACAGGTTCTGTGATCTCTCCCGCTCTAAAAGCCTGACGTCTCCTGACTTCACCCTCCTCTGGCCCCGCGGGCCTGCTCTCCAGGCTTCTCTTGTGCAACTGCTCCAAGCATTGAGGTTTCTTCTTGCTGGAAATTAGCCTCAGGACGACTCATCTCTCAATGAGCATATTCGGGATAAAATGTTTCCTGAATCCTAGAGATGGAACCGGAATTGCTAAGCAGTGATGATTAACAGTTGAAGAGTCCTGAAGCAGGGAGCTCACTCTGCCTAGGTGTTTGTAAATCTTGCTCTGTATGGGCTGTCACCTCTTAAAATATACCAATCAGTGGCTAGGAATTATTATGCTTGGAAATGTAAGTGGAGAATTTGATTTTCGCAGAGAAAAGCATAACGGACACTTTAAAAACGTGTGCCAATTATTCGACTTGTTAACTTTCCTCTGTGGAATTATGTGCAGATGATGCCATTCTACTTACGTCGTGGTAGGCCTAGTGAGTGTCTGTTACCAGGGGACAGCAAGTGCCACATCAATATTCAAAGGGTTCTTTTGATGACTATTTTTGTCTTTTAGATTTTTCAACCCTGAAACACGTTAGAAACTAGGTTTCACGTTATACTGGGAAGTGGAAAATAAGACTGACCTCTCTCAGCAGGTTTCTGCCTATTGTGATATTGGAGGAAAACCTCATTCCTGGAGGACAGTCCTAGTGGCAGGCAGGCCAATGGCATTGTTTGGCCACACAATTGGAAGTATCTGTGAATAAAGTTATATGATGAAATTGTTATTTTTATTATTGTTACTGTCACAGGTTTGGTTTATAATGGCTTCCCCCAAAATCCTAACCCAAGGCCAGTATTGTTTGACTTAGGGCAAGCAACTTCTCTCCAAGCCCCAGGGCTTTTACCTGTAGAATTGGAAGGGCCATGGGCTGCTTTGAGACCCTTTCTTTTGCTTCTACATTTGACACACTCAGGACCAAAGGCTCATCCTGCAGCAGGCGGCCCCTGAGAAGCCCAGCCCACTGCGAAAGGCTGAGTGGTGTGGTTTTAAAAGAGATGAATCATGTGCATAATTTGTACAAGTGCAGAACTGTGCAGATTGTAAAATAGAATATCTTTTGACATCTAAGAATTTTTACATTATTAGAACTGCAGTTTGGCTCTTCCAGATACTTACATTAAGGCCCCTATTTTGGTCAAGTATACTCGAGCATTTTATGTTAATGTTTTTAAAACTGTTCTCACTTATATTGCTTATCTGCCTGGCCTATATGGAGTGAGGGAACAGTTGCTTTTTGGGGTGGGCTTCTCTCATTCTGGGTCGTTTATAGTTATGTGCAATAGGTCAAACTGAGCATAGAGCTTAGCTCTTTGACCTGTGTTGGGCATTTAATTCTCCAAGCACCTTGCCAGGCTGGTGGCATTATGTAATCCCCTTCTCAGAAAGGTCATATTAGTTATCCAGGGTCACTCAGCCAGTGAGATGGTGGTGCTAGAATTGTAGCCCAAGTTTAGTTGATCCTGAAGTTCACACTCCTTTTATGATGATCCCTGACTCTTGGGACAGGTTGAAGAAGTCCTGGGAGAGTCAGGTAGACTCAGAAGTGCCTTTCAGCTAGATCCATGCACAAAAGTGTGATTTCCAGCCAAGCCCATTTGGCAAGTTGATTTGTGAATTTCTGTGCATTCTCAGGGTGCTCTGAAGAACTCTTGAGACACAGCTTTAGCTGGGAAAATACTGCTTGGAGTGACATCTCCTACTATTTATGTTTTCTCATTTGATTTTAGTAGCGTGTATTAATGGACAGGTGAATGTCTCACGTGTACCTGACTGTGAATTCACCAAAGCAACAACAGCACTTTCTGCTTGTCCCGAACTCATTTGTTTCTCTTGGAGATCTTAATATTTGATGATAAAATTGTGTCACTAGTTTCAATTTCATTATCTGTTGGTTAATCATTCGAATGCACCTTGCTGTCTAAATAGGATCTTTTAAATTTAATCCATTCTGAAAGTGGCCATTGAACTACCATTTGGTATTTAGATTGGAGTGGATAATGGAAAGAAGGGTAGAGTGAGAGACGGGGCCCACTCCATTGTGAAAAATTCGTGGATTTGTTATTAGATCAAGTGACCAGAGAATGTATAGATGGTTCCCCAGTTTCTGGCATATAACCTTCATAGATTAATTTTAAACCAAGATGTTCATCTTTTCAGCTTTTCTTTGTGGCCCACTGATTAGTCCTTTTCTTGTTTTTCTGTGACCGCCGTTCTTTAGCCTCTTTGTTGCTCCCTCTCCTCTGCACTTGGGGACAGTGATAATGAAGGTAATAGGCTCTGCTCTCCCGTGGGTTTCTCCTTGTCTGTGTATGATGCTCTCTTTCAAGTCAGTGGGGGCCCCTTTTTCCCAGGCCGGAGAAGCGGAACCGAGTATTTTGCAATTACTTAATGCCTTTGTTCCCGGTAGCTGAGAGGGCCCTGTGGCCAGCATCCCTTTAATCCTACACCAGGCCTGTGAAGTGGGCGTTATTGTGCCCCTTCAGAGACAGAGAAAGGGAGACACCCAAAGATGAAAGAGGTCTGGTCAAGTAGAGGGAATGCTTTCTCAGGCATGAGGACATTCACATCTCATTTGCCAGCATGCTGTGCCTGACTTAGAAAGGTCTCTCTGGCTCTCAATAACTTAATGAAAGTGACATCCTGTTGGCAGTGGGCCACTCCGTCCATGCCAAGAGCACAAGCTCCAGCCTCCGCAGTGGCGGTTCTTAAGCATGGAGCAGCTATTCATTTTATTTAAAATATTCCATAGTTAAGAAGATTTATCATTTTAAAAATAAAATGACGGCTTATTAATTGAGAAGAGTGCAGAGAAGTTGGGAGTTGGGATTCCGGTCTTGATTTGTGAAGATTTTTAGTACAATTAAAAAAAATGAAATACAATTTTTTAAAACTTTAAAGTATGGTACTTGACCCCAAAATTTATCATCTAAACTAAGGTGCTTTTGAGAATGAAAAGGATACTGTTAAAAATTATGTAAAAATCATGAGGTATGTGTGGGTTCAGTCCCTGGTCGGGACATGCACTACAGAAGGCAACCAGTCAATGCTTCCCTTTCACACCAGTGCTTCTCACTCTTCCATCTCTTCCTTAATCTTTCTTTAAAATCATGAACGTATCCTCAGGTGAGGCATACTACTACTACTAACATTAATATTAATAATAATAATAATAATAATGTGGTATAAGCCTGGAGGATTTCATACAACAAGGATGTCACATCACCCTATATGAAAATATATACTATAAAATATTGTGCCAAGAGTAATAAATACGCATTGAGCTAAGTGGATTTGAAAAGTAATGAAATTAGATCTATAAAATGAAGTAAACAAGTGAAAAATTATAATGCAATAGACCTATATTATATATAATATAGCATCAACACCAGTACTTAATAACTTCCAAGATTTTACTCAGTATATATTGTTATATTCTTTCTGAATGACTTGAAATTAAAAGATAAATCATGTTTATAAAACCATAGCACTTTAATAAAAGATGGAGAATTGCTCTGATTATGCTCTTACAATTTTAGTATTGTACTAATAAAGCCCAATAATGTAGGTAATGAGCTCTCCATCATTAGAGGTATTCAAATGATAGTTCACTCCTAACCAATTGGGAAGTGGAACTAAATAGCGTTTAAGATCCTTTCTTTTCAATAAATGAAAATTTCCTTTGTTTCAGAATGTTAAACCTTTTTGAAGAAATTGCTCTAACTCAAAATTCTTTGATCCTGTTGTTTAGAAGCCCATATCTATCTAGGCTGTTTGGTGAGAGGTAAGATTCTGCCGTGCAACATCATACTGTTCAGGAATTGATACTGAGGGTCACCAGCAGAAGTACCTCAGTGAATTCTTAGAGTTGTCAAAGAGTTTTTGGCTCCCAGTGGCCTGGGAGCAATGACTCTGCGAACTCAAATCCCGGCAAAACCTGTTTTCTCTATCAGGTTCTCTTAGGGCTCTCCAAAAAGAGGGAGCGAAAGAAAATCCAAGATATCGTGAAAATGTGCTGATGATCTCATGACACAGCTCCATGTATAGCCAAGGTGCCAAGAATTTGCTAGACTCTTTCTTGAACAGCCTTGTCAAGGTCTGAGCCCAGACTAGAGGTCAGTGGTTGTCAGAGGCCCATAGATGCAGCTCACTCTGGGGACTCACCCTTGGCACCCAAAGGAGAATGAGGTCAGTGTCTGTAAGGTGAAGCAATCATAAGATACTCCCCCCAACTTGAAATGGAGGTGATTTCTGAAACAGCCACAGTTATTTTGTCTGCTAGCCAAGAAAACAGCATTGAAAGCAGCAGGCAATATGTCAGACTTCAAAGGAAAATATATTGGTGTCTCATTGGCTTGAATCCAACATTATGTTGGTAAATAATCAAATCCCGGTGTGGCATATTTCTCCCTGAACCTTGACTGAGAACTATTGAAGACCATTCTGTGAGCTGTGGAGTGGCAGTCACTCATTCTAGGAAAAAGGCCAGAAAGAATGACTTTGAAATGTGTTTATAATTAACCAAACAATCTAAATTCACAAGACTGTTAGAACAGCAGGCTGCTAACTGGCGCAAACTTCTTAAGTGATGAGGTACTTGGGAAAACAAAAATAGGCCTTCCTCCCAGGGTAAGCTCAAGCACCTTTGAGGAACAATAATTGGTCACTTGGAGCCATGTTTTTAGGTACATTTTGTTTTATATATGTTTTTCACCTGTGTGAGGATATAAATTTTTACTTTCTTTTTGAGTGGAGAGATCAGATAATATGAGGAAGGAGGGGGGATTAGGCCTTTCTAAGCCTGTATTGAGAATCCCTTTTGGTTTATATGGCATTGCTTAGGATAGTGCAGCCCACCTGGCCCCAGAGAGCACAGCTGGAGTTGGAGAGGGTGTCCTGGTGTGAGAAGGCAGAGGGAGAGTGGTGGGTGGGTGGGGGGGAGATATATTTAGGGGATGGAAGCTGGAATGTGGGTGGGAATTTCTGCGCTTACAGAAGGGAGCTAAACCCATTGTAGAAAGGAGTACCGTAGATCAAATGTTTGATTAAAGTCATACTTCACTTCTTTAGAGGTCATGTATCCATCAGCCCTGAACCTCTTGGAATGCATATAAGACCCAGAAAATAAGCCTCCCCCCAATTAAAATGTTATGTAGAAGTTCTAAAGAATTCAGATTTCACAGAGGTCAGCTGCAGTCAGATAAACCTTGGTGCATGACTTCAGACACGTTACCCACTCTAAGCCCCATTCCTTATCTGTAAAATGAAGGGAAGAATATTTACCTCGTAGGGCTGTTATCAGAATGTCATGAGGTCATCAGGGCATTTAAGATAGGGGTGACAGAGTGTGTTGTCAGATCTCAGGTGCTTCTGCTCACAGGGCCAGCCTGTGAAGTGCTCGCTGGGAGCCACCTGCTCTTCCCAGGAAGAGCTAGATGTGAGCAAGACCCCAAGCTGGTGACTCCAACGTTAGTCAGTTCTGTTTGACCATAATCTCTCCTGTGTAAGTAAGAGCTGATGAGTCCTTTAACTCAGGGATTTTGAGGGTAACAGAGACCATTAGTTGAGAACTGATCTAATATTGTCTGAGCACTGGCCCAGCCTTGGTAAACTTTTTGTTAGACCCACTCTCATCACTGGTTTAAATTAAACTCGACTTATTGCTTCCTTCTGAATCAATACAGAACTGTCAGAAAATACAATGATCTCTCTTAGGGCCCCAACTATGGAGTTGGTTGGTTTAGGCTAATTTTTTTTTTTTTTTTTACTATTATCACTAGTATACAGTGACTATCCATTTGACCAACTTTTAAAAAAGTTTTGAAAAGAGAAAGAGCTATGTAATTTATTTTATGAACATGGAAGAAATTTCTTAAATTTCTACAGACAAAATATGCTCAGTAGGATGTGCAGGAGAAATGACCATATTTCTACTGCTTCTTTATGAATTAGCATTTTTTAGAAGAGAAACGTAGATATGGAGAGCAACAAAAACTAAAAAAGTTAATTGTTATTCAACTTAACTAGCATTTTTAAGAAAAATACTGAGCCCTGCATTGTAGGTAACAAAAAAAAGGATATTCTCTCTCATCCTCTCATTCTTCCCTGCCATTTATATTAGATTATAACATGAAATAAAGGAAAATTAAAATATGTACAAGACATGGCAAATAATATTTATGAGATTTCGGTAAATACTAGACCAGAGAAAAATATTAGAAATGAAATGTACAAAAAGTGCATTTCATAATTCAATGTAATTTATAAAAGTTGGCCAGAAATTTGCCTGTATGTTTCCTGGTAGTATTATAAAAAACAGTTAGTTGTGTGATTAGTTTCAATTTTCAAAAATCATGATAAAATATGCATAATATAAAATTTACCATTTAACCCTTTTAAGTGTACGGTTCAGTGGCATTAAGCACATTCACACTGTTGTGCAGCCATCACCACCGTCCATCCCCTGAACTTCTTTTCTTTTTCCCAGCTGAAATTCTGTACCTGTTAAGGAATGATGCTCCATTTCTCCTCACCCCCCTCCCTAGGCAGCCACCATTGTACTGTCTCTGTGGGTCTTACTACTCTAGGCATCCCCTGTAAGTGGAACCATTCAAAGGGACCCTTTTGTGACTGGCTTATTTCACTTAGCACAATGCCCTCAAAGTTTATCTGTGTTGCAACGTGTGTCAGAATTTCATTCCTGTTTCAAGGCAAATATTCCACTTAATGTATATATGATGTTTGCTTATCCATTCATCTATCAATGGGCACTTTGTTGCTTTCACCTTTTGCCTATTGTGAATAATGCTTCTATAAACCTGTGTGTACAAATACCTCTGCAAGACCCTGCTTTTAAATCTCTTGGCTGTATACCCAGAAGTGGGGTCACTGATCATATGGCAATTCCATAATGGCTGCACCATTCTACATTCCCATCAGCAAAGCACAAGGGTTCCAATTTCTCCACATCCTTGCCAACATTTATTATTTTGTTTGTTAATAACCATCCTAATGGGTGTGAAGTGATTGGTTTCCGTTTTAATGGTACTGAAAATCTCCATGCTTGGTGGAGTCATAAGATTTCCTGATTCTAGAACCAGAAAGAAATTTTTTTCAAGGACATTTATAAGGAGGACACTGTAATGTAAGACAGCCAACAGCATGGCTGATAATAACCTTAGAATGAGCAGCAAGAGGATGTTCGTGAGCTGTTGGTCACACTGCTCTTCGCTTTGGGCTCCTAACCTCCACCAGGGACAGTTTGGTTCACACGCCCTGACAGGTACCACAGGTGCTTCCCTGGCAGGTGGGCTCTGGCTTATCCCAGAAGTTACTTGTCTTGTAGCTGAAACGGTCACTGGACTAGTTATCTTTTAGCGAATTTTCTACCAATGTTATTTTCTCAGTGGATTTTAAAATATATTTATGTTTTAGTTCTTTATTGTGAAAAATTTCAAACATATATAAAAACAGAGAGGTCAATATAATGAAGCTCACACAGTGAGCTTCAGCAGTTATCAGTTAGGGCTGAATATGTTTCATCTATATTTCCACTCACTTCTCTCTCCTCTATCCCAGGTTATTTCATAGCAAATCTGAAATATAATATAATTTCAACCATGAACATTTTGGACTGTATCTCCAAAAGAGCCATTTTTTAGAAAACATACCATAATGCCATTATTGTACCTAAAAAAATTATAGTTCCTTGATATCATTGAATATCCCATGAGTCCGTATTTCCACTATTGCCTCATACATATTTTTTTCAAACTATTTGTTTGAATCACGATCCAAACAGAGTCCATACATTGCAATTGGTTGATAAAATATTCAGTCTGTTTTGATCTATAAGTTCATATCTCTCTCCTTCTTTTCCCTTGCAATTTATTTGTTCAAGAAATTAGATGATTTATTCTGCACTGTTTCCTTCAGTTGGGATTGAATGATCATGTTATTCAGGTCTCTGTATTTTCTGCGAAGTGTGAGTTAGGAGCCTGATCAGAATCCATAGGTGTGTAAATTCTTCAGGAGGCATTTAATAATCAGTTTTATCTCTTTTGGTGAAGTTATCAGCCCTTAATGACCATTTCCTAGATCCATTATTTTATTAGAGGCTGCAAGATGATAATGTTTTAATTCAGTTTTAGCATTCCCCTGTATGAACTGGATTATTTCTATAAAAAGAAGCTTCCCTTTTATCAACTATTTGGTGACCTTGACATCTAGTTTGATTAGGAAAGCAGCTTCATTTTCCCCCATAGTTACCGTTTTGCTCCATGTGTCTGAGCATGGGTTAAATGTATAGTCATGACTCAGAAGCATATGTACATGTCATTGCTTAAGCCAAAAGTGATTTAACAGATGATGGAAACCTCTTTCATTTGACTGAAAGACCATTTTCACTTGGGTATTTAATCAGATTATTGATATTTGTAACCATTTGGTCACATGCTTGAACATATAATCACAATAGACAGATTGCTTCAATAGATTCGGTAAAACAAAGAAGCAGCCCATGGTCAGCTGGACTTAAGGAGCAGCAATATTCTCTCCTGTTATTGCCCCAGATCTTGTGACCAAGGGACATATATCCATGTGGGTCCCAGTCCTGGCCACAGTGGTCCAGGGAGACCCTGAGGGCTGGAGACCATCTTGCTTCTAGACATGGAATGCTTTCAAAATATTGAAATGATACAAATGGATAAGCAGCCAAAAAATGACAAGGCCTTCCCGTGTTGCCTACCTCAAAGACAAACAGCTGGGCTGTCTCACCTGGGGTGCTTTGGAGGCCTTGGCTCCCTGTCGTGAACGAGGTAGAGGGTGGCAGGAGGCATACTTATCAGAGTGCATTTTCCATACTCTCTCCTCCAGTTTTCACAGGCAGAGCAGGTAAAACTCTCTGCAGTTCTCCCTGCCAAGCATTTTGGGATAAGGAGAGCTATTTACTGACCCACTTGTTTTTTTAAGTGTTACTTTATTATCTCATGTATGTTTTTGGTAAGTTGTCTCAAATTCTTCCTTTGGAATGATGCTGTGTATAAATAAACAAAAGGAATATAATTTCCAAGAATGAAATTTCTTAAGTCTAATACAATGTACAATTATTTTGGAGGGCAATCAAAATCCAGCAGTGCCAGTTCTATTTTTTTAGGGATAACTGGAGATGTTATCACTGAAACCCTAGGAAGGCAGGATTCAGTTGAAGCAACATATTTGATCCATGCTGAGAAACAGTTGTTTAGCCTAGCATACTTTTAGCCAAAACAATGTGAACAACAGTGAAAGATTGTGAACTTTTCCTAAATTCTATAGAACTTAGTGTCTGCAAAACCCTAGGTGTCCATATGCATACCAGGAGCTATTACATAAAACACCTTTCATCTCCCTCTTGTGTCAAAAGTGCCCCAGAACTTAGACAAAGGATTGTAGCTGACCAAGCCCAAGTTTCCTCATTGAGCCCAGTGGCGTTGGCATCAATAGCGGTGCTTGCCAAACGGATGTTTTTCTGGTGTAGGTCCCACCATATATTCTTCCAAGTCTCAGCTGTGATTCCCAGACTCGTAACAGTATGAAAAGAATTCAAGTTAGTTTGTGGTGGACCTTATCATGAACACACTCAAAAAGATATTTTAAAAATACGCTTATCGTAAGATGAATAAAAACATCCTCGCATATTACATTCCAGAATCAAACTTACTTGGGAATCAGTGCTGTTTCTTTTGTGTGGAAAGACAAGACCACATTTCAGATCTTTCTCAAAAAACCCTGTGCAATCCTTTGAATCTCAAACGTCTTTCTGTGTGATGATCCTTTTCTGG
This sequence comes from Mormoops blainvillei, assembly GCA_004026545.1. NCBI lineage: Eukaryota > Metazoa > Chordata > Mammalia > Chiroptera > Mormoopidae > Mormoops > Mormoops blainvillei. The sequence goes on along the minus strand of PVJD01000361.1, from coordinate 174,428 downwards.
TTTCTTAATTTCTGTAACATTGTCACTTGGCAGGTCAAGATGAAAGTGTCTCCAGTGGAGCCCATGTGTTCATTTAGTACTTGGGAGAATTTATTGTCACCCACTTTTCCACCAGGCTTCCTCTTTCTTGGTGTATGACGTTTGTTCAGGAGGCAGTGACATTTGCAAAGAGAAGAGTGGAAGGGTTTGTATTCACCTCATAGGGACCATTAATGGCAGAGGGTTTGGGGAATATCATCTGAGAAAAATTTTGGGAATATGATGACACTAGGAGCTTAGAGTAAGAACTACCTGAGAAGCTAAGGACCTGTTGTGAGGGCATGGGAACAGCTTCCTAGCATTCCTTTCTTTTAGCTGAATAAATTGTGATTTGTAAAGTATGTCCTTTGGCCAGGCCTTACCTGAACAACTTTGTAGTAGAAATGTGTGAAATGGCGACCACCAGATGGAAAAGGCCTCACCGGCATGATTCAGCTCCTAACCTTGCTTTCCCATATGGGAAAAAAAAAAAAAGAGCTGGATTCCCAAGCAAATAGTCTGTGTTTTAATCCTGGGACCAGCACATAAATCTTCAGTGACTCATAACTAGCAGCTGGGCAGGTGCACCAGCTGAATGAAAAATAGCTTTTCAATTGCTGTTAATACATTGGTGACTGGACTAAAAATTTTGTCCCTGTTTTTTTCCTTCCATGTAGAACATTGTAAATCTATTAATACCTAGCATGAAGTGGCTATAAAAATACCCCACCAGCAACCAACTTTTATACTTGTATAGTAATTTTCACATTATGAAGTATTTTCATATGTGTATTTCATTTGTTCTTCAAATTTAACTCTGAGATGAGAAAACTGAGGCTCAGAGTGATTAAATGACTTTAGGGTCAGGCTACCAGTTAATTGTAGAACTGGGTCAAGCACTCAGATAATTTATTCAAGTACTAGTCAAATTGTTCATTTATTGCAGGAGACAAACAAACAAACAAACAAATAAAAAACTACCCCCTCAAGGAATTTACACTCTAGTTGGATAGGACAGTAAATGAGATAAATATGTAAAGTATATAATATGGAATTTCAGAGTGTGGTAAGTGCTGTTGATTAAAATAAAACAGGAGAGGAGAATAGGAAATGTCAGGTTAGAGTTGGAGTGGGAGGTTGCAATTAAAAAAAAAAGGTAGCCAGGGAAAGGGATGAGGGAGGCTGTCACGCAGAGACACGCAGATAAGGCGTTCCTAGGCAGAAGGAATGCGGTGCAAAGGCCCCGAGGCAGGAGCGGGCCTAGCAGGCGGCCTGTGTGCTGGGATATGTAATAAGCAAGGGGGGACGAACAGTAGCTGAGGTCAGAGATTAAGAGGGAGTTAAATCATGAAGTACCTGTGTTAACTCAGGGGTCTTTCACTTTTATTTGTACACTATCGGAAGACTTTAGAGGATTCTGGGCGGAGGAGTGACATAATATGAATTATTTTTTTTGAAGAATCACTTTGGCTGCTATGTTGAAGATAAAATGTTTAGGATGGTGAGTAAAGAAGTAGGGATACCATTTAGGATGCTATTGCTTCCTAGTCTAGTACTTTTGACTTGAATATGCATTGCCTTTAAATAATAATGATAATAATAATAATAAATCTTTAACTACAGCCTTTGTGTCTTTCCCAAATACTGTATTTTCATAGTTTTTAGAGTGCTGTTGACCCTTGAACAATGCAGGGTTTAGGGATGCCAACCCCCTGTGCAGTTAAAAATCTGTGTAGCCCTAACCGTGTGTGGCTCAGTTAATTGGGCATCATCCCACAAAGCGAAAGGTTGCTGGTTTGATTCCAGGTCAGGGTACATGCATGAGGCAGTCGGTTGATGCTTCTCTCTCTCATTAATGTTTCCCTGTCTCTCTCCCCTGCCCTTCTCTCTAAAAATAAATGAACAAAATCTTGAAAAAAAAAATCTATGTATAACTTTTGACCCCAAACTTAACTACTTATAGCCTGCTGTTGACCAGGAGCCTTACTGACACCATAAATAACCGATTAGCGCATGTATTCTATGTTGCATTATTATATACTGCATTCTTACACAAAGTAGGCTAGAGAAAATAAAATGTTATTAGGAAAATCATAAGTAAGAGAAAATACATTTATAGTTTTGTATGTATTTATTGGAAAACTCTACATATAAGTGGACCCATGCAGCTCAAACCCGTGCTGCTGCTTCTATATTTCCTGGAAAATATAGTCCAGGGCCGACTATATTTTCTGTCCCTGTGTATTAAGATTTAAATGGCTCTTCTAAATGAGACACATTAGCTAAAAACAGATACAAATATTTGGTGGAGAGTGTTTAGGTATTATTACTGCTGTATTTATAGATCAATACTACTTGCATTTTTAGATGGAATGGATTGAATTAACTCACTCAGAATCATGTTGAATGCATGTATTGATTCCATTCAAAAGTGGGTTAACCGTTCGCAATACATTGAACAGTTTAGAAGCACTTCAAATCATATTTCTGGTGTACACAAAATGTGGAATGGAGCACAGTTCAAAGGATTGTAGTGATGTGATTTAAAATATGAAATCAGTACTTTAAGACTAAAATTTGTTAATGAAGTCAGTCAACATTTGCATTAATCTCTTACTTAACTCTTACAACTCCAAAAACTGTTTAAATGGAAAGTCAGATATTTGTTATCAGCCAAATTTGGGTTTAAATCCTAACTCATCTGATTTCTGAACTTGCATAAGCTTCCGAATCTCCAGCTGAGGATAATTTTATCTCTGAACATAATATGTTTTAAAAATTCAGTTGTCTGAAGGGACTGGAGAACAACCAAATGTTGGTCTTTGCACAGAACCTAGAAGAAACATAAATCTTGAAATAAAGAAAACAAACTTGGTAAGTACCACATTCAACCAGCATTTTCCTTGAGTTCACTTCCCAGTTCCCAGCTGCTTATAAGCAGAGAGAGAAAATAGGACAAGGCTATCATACTGAACTGAAGAGGCAGAGGTTGAATGTAGGGGCTTCTAGAGCAGCTATAAATCAATGGGGAACATTCTGGAAGGGAGGAGCAATAGAGAGGGAGCCCCAACATTTCTGTACAAATTTCCTTCAAGTCTGTGGCTGCTTCTCTGAGCATGTACAGTGTGAAACTCCAAGGAAACCAGGAGAAAGCAACTGCTGGAAGGATGAGATTTCAGCAGCTGCTTGGTTCTTTGAGAGAGTTGGAGTTCAAGGCCTGCCGAGTTAGCGAGACCTAAACATTTGGGGTTTTCTTTGAAACTCTAGGAGTAAAAACAGGATAAAAGGTTATATCATAGGGCTAAGAGGAAAAAAAGCAAAATAAGCCCATTTAAAATTTTCTTAATTGAATTTATTGGGGTGACATTAGTTAATAAAATTATATAGGATTCAGGTCTACGGTTCTATAATACATCTTTTGTATATTGTATTGTGTGTTCACCACCCCAAGTCAAGTCTCCTTCCACCACCATTTATCCTTCCTTTGCCCTCTTCTACGTTCTCCCATCCCCCTTTCCCTCTGGTAACCAACATACTGCTGTCTGTGTCTATGAGGGTTGTTTTTTTTTCTTAATCCCTTCACCTTTTTCATCCAGCCCTACAACACTCCCTTCCTTCTGACACCTTTCAGTCTGTTCTCTATGAGTCTCTTTCTATTTTGTTTGTTAGTTTATTTTCATTAGATTCCACATATGAGTGAAATCATATGGTACTTATCTTTCTTTGATGGTCTTAAGTCTATTCTTGTAAAATCTAAAACTAAGTTTCCCTGGGATCAAGACAAGCCACCAATAATTTAATTGGTTGGCAGGACAAAATTCAATATTCTCTGAAGAAAAATCAAAATCTAGCATGTGTCATTTGCAGTGTTAGCGTGCAATAAAAATTTTTAGATGTGGAGAAACAAGAAAATATGATTAATAGCTAAAGGAAAATAGTAGAGTCATATGTTGAAATTAGCAGATAAAGACTTAAAACAGATATTATAAATATGTTAAAGAATTTACAAGAAAAGGTAGACAGAATGAATTAATAGATAGGGAAACATCAACAAAGAAATGTAACCTATAAAAATGAGTGAAATGGAATTTCTAGGACTAAAAAAATATAGCATTTGAAATAAAACAATTATTATTGGATAGACATAACAGGAGATTGGGCACTGCATAAGAAGGGATCAGTGAACTTGAAGCCAGGTCAGTAGAAATTATCCCAATTGAAGATAGAAGGAAAAAAATATTTTTTGACAAAATGAACCAAACCTTGGTGATGATGAGGTAATATTAATTGGTCTAGTATACGTATAATTGGAGTGTCAGAGAAGCCCAAAGAGACATACTGGGACAGAAATATATATATTTGAGAAAATAACCATGAATTTGATAAAATATAATTGGGAGGTAGTCAAGATGAATGTCAGATCTGGAAGGTCAAAGGTGAGGATCAAGTCAGGAACAAAGAACAAAGAGTTTGAAGTGGTGATAAAGAGTAGATAAAAGTAGATGGTTATAAAATGGGGGTCTGTCTTGCTCAACAGCCACCCCTATTCTCACTTCCTTCGTCCAACCCCTTTTAGAGCTTGTTTTTCCCCCTCTTCTGGTTCCATGGTGACTGTGTGTTGAGATGAACTCAGACCTGACTTCAAACCTTAGCTTTGCTTCCCTCTAACCAATCATTGCAGTCTACATCCTAGGATCATCATTTATTAAATGAAAATAATGGTCACTCTCTGCCTTGGCTGTTGTAGCTCAGTGGACTGAGTGTTGGCCTGCGAACCAAAGGACCACTGGTTCGATTCCCTAGTCAGGGCATATGTCTGGGTTGCGGGCCAGGTCCCCAGTAGGGGGTGCGCAAGAGGCAATCACACATTGATGTTTCTCTTCCTCTCTTTCTTCCTCCCTTCCCCTCTGTCTAAAACTAAAATGAATAAAAATCTTTAAAAGAAAAAGAAAATAATGGTAACTTTCTTACAAGGCAGGTTGCTGTGAGACAGACTATAGGATAGTGCTGGCTACATCATAGCTAGACCGTCAACAGATGGTAGTTTTCTTCTCTTGCTGAACCTATTCCCACAGTGGTCATCTGACATAACTACCCACACCGTTAGTCAGGTTAGGGAAATTGTACTTTATCTGAAGAGCAACAAGAACCAAAGAAATGATAGAGTCATGGCTGAATTTCGGAAAGGTCACTCAAGCTTCAGAGTGAAGAATGAAATGGAAGGGTGGAGTAAAGATTTGAAAAGACCAGATTGGAGGCTATTGGAGGTGACTGCATATGCCTTCTCATTGTGCTTTTCCCAGACAGCTGTATTATCTCCTTTTATTTCACAGGAAGCTCTGCTTTGACCATTTAAACCATAACTTCAATCATTTTCACCAAAAATAAAATCTGGTTCCTTTGACTTTGAGGGCAGAGGTTCTCCATCTTCAAAGGGTGAGATCATGGTGGCCTGATGGTGACCGTCGTGTTGGCAGTGGGCATGCAGTCCCCCTGCCAATCTGAGAGCCCTTCTTCCAGTCTCTTACAGTCTTTCTGTCACGAACAGTCCTTCCAACAATACGGTTCCTTCCTGGTGAAGTGAAATGATCCAGGCTGACACTTCCCTCCCCCTAATGTTTTACTGCTTCTCAAGAAAAAGAAGAGGAGGTTCACATTGTAGTTGCAGATTGTTTGGGGGACCTTCCAGGAAGTTTTCTTCATCTGGGACCTGTTTTCCACATCCATATGTCCTACATTTTCTCTTAGGATGGAGACGGAAATGAAAGCATTCTACTGTGTTAATCAGCACCCACTGGCAAATGTCACAGTCATTTGTTCATTGAAATTCCACAAACCTCCTACCTACTCTAGAAGGGAAAATAAAATTGCAAGTACTTTAGAGAGGGCAGGGTGCATGAACAGACACACCCGGGAAATAGAAAAATGCTATAGGATGCCCCTTAGGAAAAATAAATGCTCTTTTTTTCTTATGGCTTTCTTTTCTTTGCCCTAGGCAAACTGTTAACCTATTTATTGGACCCTGATAAAATCCCATAGCTCATTCTTACCTGGCCTCCTCTCCAGCCTCATGCTTGCATCCTCAGGAGGAGTCTGGTTCTCCTGAATTGAGGGGCTACTGTCTGTTTAATCACATATTATCCTTTAGTCCAGTTAGCAGCCACTTTCCTTCCAGCAGCTGAGAGAACTGTGCTGCTTCCAGGGAGCTGGTTTTGCAAAGCCTTGTTTTCCACGGCGCTGACATACATATCCGTCCAGTGGCCCTCCTGTCGCGGGGAACTTGCTGCCTTCTTAGCCCACACCTGGGGAGCAGTTGTGGCTCCACTAGCCTTTAAGGGGGTACAGACATCCTAGTGCACATTCTGAGGAGCGTATAGAGTGGATTCAAAAACATGCCGACGATGGAACTCATACTCAGCTTGGACAAGAGGAGGTCCATGGAGTTACCAGGGCTTTCTTCAAATGGTCCAAGGGCTGACAGGTTGTCATGAGGAAAAGCAGCTAAATTTTTCCTTTCTGATCTCAAAGGATAGGATAAGGGCAAAGGAGGGAACATTGCAGGGTTTTGGCTCCATGTAGGAAGAGCTTTTTAATTGTTATTAAATCATCCAAGGTAGTTTGGACAGTTTCACAAGGTTGAGGGCAATTCAAGCTTTGAATGGATAACTTTTGCTGTGATGCTAAGGGGGTGTTTCCTATTAGCAGGTCATTTACGCTAGATTAGAGGTAAGGTTCCTTCCAACCTTGAGCTGGTTCTTGAGCCCTCTTGGTGAATAAAGACCTTGTACTCTTCAGAGACTGTTCCCAGGGTAAAGGATGAAACATAGCAACGTGTATAAAGAGCCTGGAACCACATTAATCACAGTACAAAGGTAGAGTGGAGCATAACTGTCTATATAGGCATGTTTTAAATTACGGAAGAGACTGCAAAGAGTAATTAATCAAATTAAAGCAGCATTAGGAATTCATGTGGACAGAAGGCAATTCATTGTCATCAAATACTGAAAACATCAATCAGACTCTAATTGCTATATGGTTATTTTTTAGCAGAAGGTATTTGGAAATTTTGCAGCTTTCCAGTAAAACTAGTGATAAGGAAAGTATTGTCTGGAATTATTTAACACGATATAGGTTTGCTAAAAAGTAAAGCTAGCAAAGAAAATATACTGAGACCTCATTTCTACCTCCTGTATTTATCTTCTTTGGAAGACAGTCATAGCATTTTAGAGCTGAAAACTATTGGCAAATCCCCATTCTCCCACTCTGTCCTCTGCTGGACAGCTGAGCAACAGGGATTTGGCACAAGCCACACACAGCCAGCATCTGTGAATGTGTGTCTGCGACCAGAGCCTGGCCACCCCTGGTCTCAGGTTTACTGAGTTGTATTTCCAGAATTTAACCCAGGACATTCCCCTTCTCTGCGCAGGCCCCCCTTCTGGTAAAGGGGCCACACTCGTTTTTCTCCCTAGTCAGAGCTAGCACCCCAGCCAGATGTGACATCACCAGATTGACCCCATCTGCATGTCACTCCCACGCCTTTAAAGAAGACAGGGAGTCATGGAAAGGAGGACCTTGGAAATGTGCTGTGAACAGTGCACTGTGTCTTTGCTATTGACTCTCCGGGTACTTTATTTATATCCAGTAAAATCCCATTACAGAAAATGTAATTCCAGCAGAGTGCTCCATAAAATCATGCTGTTTGCGCGAGATCCACATGGACTGCCTTTTATTTAGCAGGTGCCACTGAATTCTCTGTAATGGATCATGTGCTACAACAGAATTATCCTTCAAACCCTGTATCTGTAATAGTGAACCTCTTAATTCAGCTTGCTTACAGGTCCCCACAGCTTTCCACAGACTAGCTTCTGAGGTTGTTTCCAGGGAGGCAGTGTGGCACAACGGAAAAAACATGGCCTTTGAAGCCCAGGCGTGCTGGGGTCGGAATCCCGGGTCTGCCTTCGTTCTCTGTCTTTGGGCAAGGGACCTAACCTCTGAACTTCCATATTCTCATCCTCCAAGTGGGGCTAATACTGTCTTCCTATAGGCTTATCAGGGGATTTTATGTGTACAAAGATACTAGTACAACATGTGGTTCCTTTTTCTTACCACATAAAAGAATACCAGGTATGTACCTACCATTGGTAGCAAAAAATGTATTTGCTCACTGAATATAGTCACAAAAGTTGAGAAGAGGAAAATAAATTTCAATTTTTCTTATAGCTTTCTCCAGAGAGCCCTCAACAATCAAGCTGGGTATTAGAAATAATTCAGTTCTACTAATTTTTCAGATGACAAATTGAGGCTGAGAGCATCCTAGCGAGCGGCGCAGGGGCACAGACCTCGCAGTGCCCCTGGCTGAGGCTAGCATCCTTTGTGATCAGGCGTCACGGGGACCTGGCTGGTGACACTGGACAGGAAGGAGGCAGTGATAAGGCACAGATGGGAAGAGACATTAAGCTTTTTAAAAAAGTGATGGGTTTGGAAGTCACTGTTAGAAAAGGGATGTCTGATTTGAATGGTTAATGGTGAATTACATGATGAGGAGATGGAGACACTGGCTCGGAAAAATGCTATAGGCAGAGCCCAGGGAGGCTGCTTACTAGATGACAGTGCTATCTGTCTCACTTGAGGACCGAGTGGCTGACGCTCAAGTTCTTCTACAGGGTGATGTGATGTCTCAGAGAGCAGAGGTGGCAGGGGGAGCAGCTCTGACATTGGAGGGATGGAGAGGGAGTTTTGCATGTGAGTACATATGTGTTGGGATGCAGAAGGTGGTGCAAGTGGGGAAGATGAGAGAAGAGATTGGAAACAAACTCTGACCGAGTACCCACTATGTACTTGACACATTTTACATTGTCTGTGAAATTCTTTTAATGACACTGTGATTAGTATTAGTTCTATTCCTAGTTTATGGATGAGGAAACTGAGGCTTAGAGAATATAAGGCGCCTCCTTCACGGGTTTCAGCAATATAGACCTGGTGGAAATACACAACATTCACTTCTTCTGAATCCATGTCTAGAAACAACCCAAGATTTGGTAGAGGAAAGAGATAAGTGAAACGAGAACTTCTCCTGTTCTGTGTTCAGCACTACATTTTTTTTTTCTGCATATAATCACTGAGTAGCCACTTTAGAAGCCTCAAAGGAAGATCTGAACTCTCCGTAAACTGACATTATGGTTTCTAGGGATACCTCCATTATAAAGCCCATCATAATTATTAAAGATGGGCCATTAAATTTTCAAAGAATTCCAGTTCAATTCAACACACTTTTTGCCCCAGAAGAGCCTAGTACATGCAAGGTGCCATGCCAAGTGACAGAGGGAAAGCCAAGTCCGGCGAGGTGGGCTCCACGTCCTTAGTTGGCGGTGTAAGGGAGGAGGTTACCGCACAGAAGTTGCAGTCATTCCACAGGGTAGACTGTACGAAGGCCTGAGTCTGAGGGCTTGGGAATGCTATGGGGTTCCAAGAAGAGAAACCTTGTATCTGAGTGCGTTCTCTGAAGACCTAAGGGAGATGGCGATTTGTGAAGTCATTCTGGGTGGATAGGCAGGATCGCCAAAGGCAGCCGTGGTGGTGGAGGATGCAGGGCAGGGCCAGGCCACAGGGTGGTCAGGGAGGGTGGTAATGGGATAGAGTGTTTGGCTGGCTCGGGGTAGAGAATGGGTACCAAAATTTAAAAACTGCCTTTAGAGAAAACTTGGAAAATGGGTAAAAGCACAAACGAGAACAACTGGAGGAAGCTATCATTCCAACACTGTATTGCATTTCTTTCCAGACTACCAACCAGTCAATCAATCTATACAATTTAAAAAAATCTTCTTTTTGATTCTGACAGTTGGAATACATACTTCTTTAGAAATTCAGAAAATATTGAAGAGTATAAAAAATAAAAATCACTGCTAATCTTATTCAGAGATAATATCCACTACTTTATTTTAGTTTATTCCTCCTGAGTCTGTTTTGCAAAGTGTATACATTAAACCAAATATGTACAGATTCTTTATACAGTTTAATGTCCTGCTTTTTTCCCTTAACATAATATTTGAAGTTTTCTGTGCAATTAAATAATCTTAGAAAAATGGATGTGTAACACTTTATTACAAATATATTACAAGTTATATACAAATAAACCATCCTTTATTAAATACTTTAATATTAAATAGGTTGTTTCAAGTTTTTTTATAAATAATACTGTTATAACATTTCTGAAAAATCAGTATTGTCCATTAAAAAATATTTCCTTAAAAGTGTTTCTTAGCAGTGGAATCATCGGATAAAAAGGTGTTATTACTTCTAAGGTTCTTGTAAATTACCTCTTTGTGGTTTTAAAGGAGACAAGTGACATGTTTGAAAGTGTATGTGATAAAGACCCACCTGAAAGCAGCGGGAAAGATGGTGGCAGTGAAGGAGCAGGCTGGGACAGGATGGCAGCCGAAGAGGCAGGGACTAGCTGGCAAGTTAGTGAACCAGAGTGGTGGTGATGGGAAGGGAGTGAGAAGAGAGAGGACTGGGCGCCAGGCAACTGCTCAGTCTGAGACAAGCGAAAGGTGACGGCCAGCTTTCCTATTACGGGTCTAGGAAATTGCCGATGCAACTAAAACGAACGGAGACATCAGGAGATGCTGGCTCGGTTGGTCAGTCGGGCATTCGATATAATGAATTCAAGGTGGCAGCTAGCCTTCCAGGCGGAGGTGCCCAGCAGGGAGTTGGACATGCGTGTCTTTCCGAAGCTTTCTTAGGTGGATGGTCAAGGGCCAGACCTCTGGGTTGAACCATTTTTCAAATAGATGATATGTGGTTTGAATGATACAGAAAAGGCTGATTTAAAAGTATAAAAAGGAAAGTAAACATGTACCTTATAAGGAAACTAAAGAGGCAAAATGACTGTGTCCTTGAACTGTCAGAAACTGTGAAGGAGTTGGGGGAGAGGTATGCGTTCTCAGGAGCGGGTAGCAGTGTGCCTCTTGCTATCCTGTCTAACTTTTTGGGATCTTGACAGTGGGGGTGGCCCTGGAAATGGCTGTGAACATGGCTGCCTTCTGTGTGAAGTCAAAAAGTGGGGAAAACTTTTCGAGCTGGAAGAGGAGGAACATTTGGTTAAAATGTTGAAGAACATGTGGTCACTGCACATGTTCCTTTGAAAGCTCGGCCTCCCTGTTGGTTTCCACTCTGACAGGACAGACCGCTCTTCCTGCCCCATCTGTTGTCTGGGGCTTTGTTACGCAGTGACGCCTTTTGCAGGCAGAGTTGGAGAGTGGGGTATGCTAGTTAACAGGGAGAGGGGGGTGCTAGTCAGCAGAAGTGGCTCTAGCCAGTTTGTGCGGGGCACTGAGGCAGATAAGTCTCAACAAATTTCTTTTTTTTAATTTTATTTTTCAATTACAGTTTACATTCAATATTATTGCGTATTATTTTCAGGTCTACAGCACAGTGGTTAGACAATTATATACTCCACAAAATGTTTCCCCCTGATATTTCAAAAGCTCACCTGGCACCATACAGAGTTATTACAATGTTATTGACTGTATTTCCTGCTGTAATTTACATCACAATGACGATTTTGTAACTACTGATCTGCATTTCTCAACCCCTCCTTTTTCACCTAGCCCCCCAGCATCCCTCCCATCTGGCAACCATCAGTCTGTTTTCTGCTTCAGTTTTGTTTGTTCGTTTATTTTGTTCTTTAGATTCTACGTATAAGTGAAATCATATGGTATTTCCCTTTCTCTGTCTGAGTTATTTCACTTAGCATAACACCCTGTAGTCCATCCAGGCTGTTGCAAATGGTAAGATTTCATTCTTTTTTATGGCCAAGTAATATTCCACTGCATATATGTACCATACTTTTCTGTCTACTCATCTATTGGTGGGCACTTGAGTTGCTTCCATATCTTGGCTATTGTTAGTAATGTTTCAGTGAATATAGGGGTGCATATATTTTTTTCAAATTAGTGTTTTGGGTTTCCAGAAGTAGAATCGCTGGGTCATAAGGCAGTTTCATTTTTAATTTTTTGAGGACCCTTCAAACTGTTTTCCTTAGAGGCTGCACCAGTCTGCATTCTCACCAAAAGTGCATGAGGGTTCCCTTTTCTCCACATCCTTGCTAACACTTGTTGTTTGTTGATTTATTGATGATAGCCATTCTGACAGGTGCAAGGTGATATCTCATTGTGGGTTTAATTTGCATTTCTCTGATGATTGGTGTTGAGCATCTTTTCATATGTCTGTTGGCCATCTGTGTGTCCTCTTTAGAGAAGTGTCTGTTTAGGTCCTTTGATGATTTTTAAATTGGATTGTTTGTTTTTTTGGAATGTAGTTGCATCAATTCTTTATACATTTTGGATATTAACCCTTATTGGATGTATTATTGGTGAATATCTTCTTCCATCTAGTAGGTTGTATTCTTCATTTCTTATTAGTTCTTTTTATGGTTTCTCTGTCCCTTTTAATGTTTACTCTCTCTTTGTTGAAGTTCTCACTGAGTTCATCTATTGTTTCCCTAAGTTCCTTGAGCATCGTTATAACCATTGTTATGAACTCTGTCTGATGGATTGCTTGCCTCCATTTTATTTAGTTGTTTTTTCTGGAGATTTCTTCTGGTCTTTTATTTGGGACATTGTTTTTCGTATCCTTTTTTTGTCTGCCTCCCTGTGTTTGTTTCTGTGTATTAGGTAGATTTGCTGTGTCTCCCAGTGTTGGCAGAGTGGGCTTATGTAGTAGGTGCCCCGTGGGGCCCAGTGGTGCAGTCTTTCTCATCCCCTGAGCCAGGTGATGTCTCCCCGTGTGGGGATTATGTGAGCCCTCCTGTTGTGCTTGAGTCTTGATTGCTGTCGGCACACCGTGGGTTGGATTGACCCCAGGCTGGCTGGCCGTAAGGACTGGCCATGACCACAGTGCGTGAGCTGCTGTGAGGGGCTGACCTCATGAAGCGGAATTTGCCCCAGCAGGATTTGGTGCCCACCCACGTCTCAACAGATTTTAAGAGAATATAATGAAGACCACATTCTCTAAGCACAATGCGATAAAATTGCATCAAAATGGAAAGATAGTATAAAAAACAGGCCATACGTTTGAAAATTAAAATGTAAAAACTGAAACATTTCTTGGGTTAAAAAGGAAATAACTTAAAATTATAAAATACTTGGTAAAGAATGGCAAGAAAAATACTATCTATCTAATTATGTGGGACCTATCTAAAGCAAAACTTAGAGGTAAATGTGTAGTGAAATGTACTTATCAGAAAATAAGAGCACTTGAAAATAGATAAGCTAAATATTCATATGGAGAAGGCATGGAAAGAACAGACTAAAAGTAAATTGCACAACCAGATAATAGCAAAGAAGGAGCAGAAATAAAAACAAAAAAGAGAATTGATGAAGGCTGAGCTTTGTTCTGTGATGTAAACCTGTAAAATAGAAGTAGAAATAGAAATAGAAATAGGAAGGCTTGAATAAATAAAAAACAATACAACATTTAAAGTCACCCCTAATCCCTCCCCTCTCTCCAAAGACACAAGGTGGTGCAGAAGGTTTTATTGTACCTTCAAGGAATGAATAATCCTTTTCTAATGCAGTGGTACATAGGAGGGGGAAAAGTTAGCCAATTTATTTTATGAGGCCAATATAACCTTGATACTAATTCTGGACAGAATAGTTCAAGGAAATAAAATTATGACAAATTTTTCTTATGAACATAAGTGAAAAATTTTGAAACGAAATGTTAGCAAAAGTAATTCTTCAATATTAAAAGGCACTGTGAGTGGGTAAGGTTTACTTTGGGGGGTTCAGAAAAATCTATGAATATAATATACTACTTTTAAGAGGGAAGCCATATGATCATCTCAGAAGAATGCAAGCATTGTTAAAACTCAAAACTAATGCATGATAAAAAGCTCTTTATAAACTAGAAGTGGAAGGAAAGTCTCCTAGTCTGAAAAAGGCTATCTTTCAAAACATGAGGCAAACCTCATACTTATTGGAACATTCTCACTAAATGTTAGGATGAGACAAGGATTCCCACCATCGCCCTTATTATTCAGCGATATCTAGGAGGCCCCAGCCAATGCAACAAAATTAGATAAAGAAAGGAGAACAATAAGTGAACAGGGAGATATAAAACTGTCATTTGTACAAAATATGATTCTCTGTATAGGAAATCAAAGAGAAGATGGAGACAAATCATTAGAATGAAAAAGAGAATTCTCTAAGTTTTCTGACTATATGAAAAACACACTAAAATCAATAGTGTTTTATATCCCAGCTATAAACAGTAAAAAAGTATAATAGAAAAAATAGTGTTTAGAACAGCAACACAAATCATAGGGTACATAGAACCATATGTGATAAAAATGTATAAGACTTTTATGGAGAAAGTGATAACATGGTATTGAAGGACATCCAAGAAGGGCTGAATAAATGGACAGCTATATTATATTCATTGATGGAAAGACTCAATGTTATTAATATGACAGAATATTTTCAAATTAATCTGAAGTTCAATTTGATTATAATAAAAATCTTAGGGTATTTTATGGAACTTGACAAGCTAATATTAAACTAAATTTGGAGTAGTAATGGGCCAAGAATAGCAAAGAAAATTTTGAAGAAGTATAAGATCAGAAAACTTGCTCTACTAGATGCTGTGGGAATTAAATTAAAACTAGAGGGATTACAGCCCCTGATCTTTCCCAACAAACATGTTTCACCCACTGTATTCTCCACTCAAGGCAATAATATTAAGAATCATTGACTTTCTCTTTCTCTCCAACACTGCTTCTCATCTGCTGGGACCTCCTTTTGGCTCTATCTTCAAAATATATCCAAAATCTGACCATGAGCCATGACTTCCTCTGCAACCACCTGGTCCAGCCATTCCTCACTCCTGTGCTTGGTCCACTTCCGTCTGTTCTCAGCAGAGGAAGCCAGAGTGATCCTTGTGAAACATAAGTTACGTCATCTCCTCTCCTGCTCAAAACTCAACAATAGCCATCCATGTCACTTGGAGTAAAATCCAAAGTCCTTATAGAAGCACACAGGCCCTACATGATCTGGCTTACTGATTATGTTTCACTACTTTCTCATGCTCACTCCACTCAAGTCATACTGGCTTCTTTCCTGCCTCTTAAACATAGCAGGCATATTCTTGGTGCATTCGAAGTGACAGTTTCCTTGGTCTAGAACACCCTGTACCTCAGATATCTGAATGGGTGACCACCTCACTACATTCAGGTCTTTGTTTCAAGTCAGCATCTCTTTGAGGCCCACCTCGAACACATTATTTAACATTGCACCCTCTCTAGTGCTCCTGACCCTTCTGACCTTGCCCTATTTTAAAAAAATAATAGCTCTTTATACTTTTAACTTTTTACATCATGTACTGTATTATTTTTAGTGCTTAATATTTGTCTTTTTCCAGTAGAGTGTAAGCACTATAAGAGGGTAGGTTCTTCGTTTTGTTTGCTCCTGTATTTCAAGTGCCTGGAGTACTTCTTGGCACATAGTAGGCAATGAATACATGTTTGTTGAGTAAACTACTGAAGAACAATATGTTATTGGTGCAGAACTTGACAAATGAATGGAACATAATAGGTAGTCCAGAAATAGGACCACTCATAATGACAAATAATAGAGATGATGTTAGTGATAAGTGGGGAAATAATTGATGATTTAATAAGTAATAATTAATTTTGATACTTGGGTATCTATAAAGAAAATTAATTTGAATGTCTACCTCATACCCTGCACAGAAAATATTTCCAGATGAATTAGCAACCTAAAATGAAGATCAAAAGTTTAAAACTTATGAAAATATAGGATATTATCTTTATAACTTTAATGTATGGCAAGAGTTCTTATACATGATACACAAAACACAAATTATAAAGGAAAATGTAGAGAAATTTAACCACAATTAAAATTATGACAGTAGGCATAAAAACAAAGGTAAAAGGCAAATCCAAAACAAGGTATCTGCATCCATAAAAATGACCAAAAGTTAGTATTCAGAATATATAAAAACAGCAAATCAACAAGAAAATCTAATAACCAAATAGAAAAGTGGACAAAAGCAATTTACAAAGGAGCAAAAATGAAAGTAAAAATACCAAAACTTATAAAATGCAGGAAAAGCAGTTGTAAGAGGGACATTTATTTTAATAAATGCCTACCTTAAAGAAAAAGAAAGATCTCAAGTAAACAGTTTAACTTTATTCCCAAAGGATTTAGGAAAAAAAGAAAAACTAACTAAACCCAAAGTTTGCAGAAGGAAGGAAATAATAAAGATCAGAGCAGAAATAAAAGAAATGGATATCAGAAAGACAATAGCTAAAAAAAAATCAGTGAAACTAAGAGGTTTTTTTAAAAAAGATAAACAAAATTGTGAAAACTTTAGCTACACTAATCCAAGAAAAAAGGGAAGAAGGAAACACGTATAAATGAAATAGGAAAGATTACAACTGATATCACAGAAATATCAAGGGTCAGAAGAGACTGCTATGAAAAACCATGTGCTGACAAACTAGATAACCAAGAAGAAATGGATAAATTCCTAGAAACATAAAACCTGCCAAGATGAAATCATGAAGAAATAGAAAATCTGAACAAACTGATAATGACTAAGGAGACTGAGGCACTAATTAAAACTCTCACAAAAAATAAAAGCCCAGAACCAGATGGCTTCACTGGTGAATTCTATCAAACATCTAATGAAGAATTAATACCAGTCCTTCTCAAACTCTTCCAAAAAATTGAAGAGGAGGAAGCACTCCCAGACTCATTTTGAGGCTAACATTACCCTGATATTAAAGCCAGGTAATGATGCTACAAGAAAACCACGAGCCAGTATCCTTGAAAAATAATGATGCAAAATTCTTAAGAAAATATTAGCAAACCAAATTTAATAGCATATTAAAAGGATCATATTCTGTGATCAAGAATGGGATGCAAGGATGGGTTAACATATGCATATCAATAAATGTGACTCATCACATTAATATAATGAAGGATAAAAATCATATGACTCAATAGATGCAGAAAAAGCTTTTGCCAAAATTCAACACTGTTTCATGATAAAAAGCTCTCAACAAATTTGAGAAGGCATAGAAGAAATATACCTTAAAATAATAAAGGTCACATATGACAGACCCACAGCTAACATTATATTCAATGGTCAAAACCTGAACACTTTTCTGTTTGGATCAGAAACAAGACAAAGAGTGCATTCCTATTTAACTTTGTACTGGAAGTCATAGCAAGGATAATTAGGCAAAGAAAAGAAATAAAAGCCATAACATCAGAGAGGAAGAAGTAAAACTGTCTCTGTTTGCATATGACATGATCTTATGTATAGAAAATCCTAAATACTTTATAAAAAACTGTTAGAACTAATCAGTGAATTCAGTTGCAGGATATAAAATCAACATAGGAAAATTGGTTGCATTTCTATACACTAACATTGAGATATCTGGAAGAAAAATGAAGAAAACATTCCCACTCGTAATAGCATAAAAAACAATGTAATACTTAGGGATAAATTTGCCCAAGGAAGTGAAAAATCTGTACACTGAAAATTATAATGTATTGATGAAAGAAATTAAAGAAGACAAAGAAGTGGAATGTTATCCCATGTTCATCGATGGGAAGAATTAATATTGTTAAACTGTCTTATTACCCAAAGTGTTCTGTAGATTTTATACAGTTCCACATCAAGCCCAATATCAAAATCCCAATGGCATTTTTCACAGAAATAGAAAAAACATTCTAAAAATTGTATGGAGCCAAAAAAAACCAAAAACCCAAAAAAACCCCAAAACCCTAAATAGCCAAAGCAATTTTGAGAAAGAACAAAACTGGAGACATCACACTTCCTGATTTCAAATTATACTGCAAAGCTATAGTAATCAAAACAGGATGGTACTGCCATAAAACAGACAAAGACCAGTGGAATAGAGAGGCCAGAAATAAACCCACAAATATATGCTCAACTAACAATTGGCAATGGAATCAAAAATACTAAATGATGTTGAAAATGAGTATTCATAAAAATTAACTTGAAATGGATTGAAGACTTGAACATAAGACCTGAAACAATAAAACTCCTAGAGGAAAACATAGAGAAAAACTCCTTGACGTTGGCCTTGGCAGTGATATTTTGGTTATGATACCTAAAGCACAATCAGCAAAAGCAAAAATAAACCTTCTGCACAGCAACAGAAACCAGCCACAGAATGAAGAGGCAATGGTATAGAAAAAATATTTGAAAATGATTAAAACCCACAAATAAGTTGATTTTAAAAAAGATCGGAGGACCTGAATAGACATTTTTCTATGGAAGACATACAAATAGCCAAGAGGTACGTGAAAAGATGCTCAACATTGCTAACGGTCAGGGAAATGCAAAATCAAAACTTCAGTGACATATCACCTCATACCTGTCTTTTTTGTTAAAAAGACAAAAGATGACAAATATTGGTAAGGATGTGGAGAAAAGGGAACGGCAGTTGGTGGGCTTGATATAGACATTATGGAAAACAGTATGGAGGTTCTTAAACAATTAAAAATAGAACTACCAATGATCAGGCAATTCCACTTCTGAGTATTTATCCAAAGGAAATGAAATCACTGCCTTGAAGCAATATCTGCACCCCTATGTTCATTCTAGCATTTTTCACAATAATTAAGACATGGAAACAACCTAAGTGTCCATCAGTAAATGAGTGGATAAAAAAATATGTAGGGGATTCTCTCTCTCTCTCTCTCTCTCTCTCTCTCTCTCTCACACGCACACACACACACACTCACACACATGCACACACAACCACACACATACTAGAATATTATTCAGCCATAAAAAAGGAAGCCCTCCCATTTGTGGCAAGATGGGTGGACTTGGACAGCATTATGCTCAGTGAAATAAATCAGACAGAGAAAGACAAATACTGTTTGATATCACTTATGTTGATATCTAAAAAATGGCAAATTCATAGAAACAGAGATGAATGGCGATTGCCATAGGCTTGGAGGTGGGGGAAATGGGGAGATGTTGGTCAAAGGGTACGAACTTCCAGTTAGAAGATGAGTAAGTTCTGGGGATCTAATATTCACCATGGTGACTATAGTTAATAATGCTGTACTTTATACTTGAAAATTGCTAAGAGAGTAGATCTTAAATAGTTTCACTGTAAAAAATGTAATTATATGAGGTAATGGATGTGTTAACTATCTTCATTGTAATAACTTCCTAATATATATGTGTGTCAGATTATCACACTGCATACCTTCAACTTGCACAATGCCATTTGTCAGTTTAATCTCATTAGAGCTGAAAAAAACATTTTAAAGTAAAAACAAAAACAAAAAAACCCCCAGAATACCGCCTATAGTTTAGCCAAAGGATGAAATCAGAGTCTGATCAGGCCTCTGGGATCTAGCAGCAAATTTGCAGGACATACCGAGGATAGAGGAGCGAGTTGAATTGCAGTATGAGAATGCAAATGACCAAATCCACACAGTGGGAATCTCTGCGGGTCAAGTGGCCCACATTTTCTTCAGTGAGTAACTTAAAAGGAAAAGAATGGAGAGGGAACTTGTCAATTAAAAGAACTTAAAGCCATCAAATTTTTAAAACTGAGCACAACCAAACAATAATATTAGGATGGATACTGTAAGTGATAAAAATATAAAGATACATGGGGCAGTAATTACAAAAAAAGTCAGATAAGCAGTTACTTTCAGGGAAAGGAAAGCATTGCGACTGGGGTGTCCTACAAAGGGAATTCTTGGGTGGATGGCAAAGCTCTGTATCTTGACCTGAGTGGTGGTTGCAAGGATGTTCCCCTAATAATAATTTTGGCATATGCATTTGTTTTGTGTGGTTTTTAAGTATCTGTGTTTCACTTTCCAATAAAAGGTTAAAATATTTTGAAGAAAATAGTGCATACTATATCTTATTTGATGATATTCATATTGTTAACTAGATAATTGTAAATTCTGAGAACTTTGCCATAAATAAACCTGTTTTCTTTGTTTAAACAACCCCCCCACCCATCCACACACTCAAAACCAAATAATAGAATGCTTAGGCTATGCTGGAAGGCACTAGATAAAACATCTTATTTCTTCAAGGAGGAATTTATTCTTACAACAACCCCTATCCTAAGTTAAGTACCTCTCCAGAAATGTTAACATTGATTATACGCCGGGTCCCTGAGACATTATTTCAGCCACAGATGGGCCCTGGAGGCCTTCACCCAGCTGGAGCTGGGTCTTCCTTCCTTCCTTCTGCTCCAGTGGGGGTCTTGTCCTGATTCCTGTTAAACATCGAAAGGGGATGAAATGTCTCTCTTCTTGCGGCACATATTTTGTTTAGTTTGGCCAAGATCATTTAAGTTTTATAAATCTATACCATGAAGATACAGTGAAGGTATGTACAGAGGATGCAGAGTCTGGGGCCACCTCTCGGGGACTGTAGACCGTGGTCAGGGTAGGCTGGCTGCTCAGATAGCCCGGAGTGTCCCTGTGTGTAGAGTACTTGCTGTACCTTCACTGTTAGTCATTGTGTGGTTCAGAAATATTTTATTCCATAAACACTGCTGGCTTTGGAACTGCAGGGGCTTGAGTGCCTTCAGCTTGGCGGACTGTACCGCTCCTCGTGGATGCGTCTGTGGCCTTTATGCTTAGTAATGCTGCCCCCATCACTTTTTACCCAGCTTTCCCCAGAGATCTCCTGTCATCATTCCTGTGATGGTTAATTTTACTTGTCAGCTTGAGCTGGCTAAGGGATGCCCCGGTAGAACATCATTTTGGGGTGTGCCTGTGTGGGTGTTTCTAGAGGAGATTAGCATTTGAATTCGTAGGCTGAGTAAAGAAGACTTCTGTCACCAATGTGGGTGGGCACCATTCAGTCCACTGAGGGCCAGGATTGAACAAAATAGAGGAGGGACGAGCTCACTCTCTGTTTGAGCTGAGACATCCATCTTCTCCTGCCCTGGAACACCGGTGCTCCTGGTCATTGGGCCTTTAGGTTTGGGCCGGAATTATACCAGCAGCTTCCTGGGTCTCCCCCTTTCAGACAATAGCTAATGGGGCTTCTCAACCTCTGTAATTGTGGGAACTCATTTCTCATCATAAATCTCTCTTCCTATATATATATCTAGATGTATTCTATTGGTTTCTCTGGGGAACCCTAACATAATTTCTTTGTCCCAGGAATGTGATGAAGTAAAATTAATTGTGATCCTCATCCCAGAGACTTGAGGGTAGAGAATTTTATAACTATTCAGTAAATACTCAGTTCCGTGCATTGGCAGCAGACAGTTCCCTTGCAAATAGGAAAATGGCATCTAGCAACGTGTTACTCAAATAATGCATATACTTATGTTTTCTTGGAATTTTTTGCTTTCCTTTTAAAGATGTATACATTTTAAAATTTTAAAGTGATATAACTTACAGAAAAGCTTGAAAAGTGAAAAATTTCTATATTTTTACCACTGTAATACAGTTATGGTTATAACTTTGTGTATTTTTTTCTGGTCTGCTTTGGTGTGGATATTTTTTACTTGTAATAAAAATATGTATGTAATTGTTTTTCATTGTAAATTTAGCTTCAGGCAATAATGACATGATCATATCCATATTTCCATGTTGCATTGTTATCACAATAACTTTTTTTACTGCGTTAAACTTCATCATTTGGCTCTATTATATTTTTTAACCATTTGGCTATTTTTGGTTGGTATACTTCCCTTCACATTTGGAGCAAATATAGTTTTGTACAATGTGTAATATTATGCACATTGCTTTTTGGTTACTGTTTCTCTGAATATTTAAAGTGGAATATTAACAAGTGTCAAGAATTTCAGTAAACTATCTAATTTTTCTTTCAGCCATGCCATTGAATCTAACAAATCTACTGATTATAGTAGGATGCATATATTAATTTGTCAACTGTTGTTCCACTGGAGATCTTAATTATATATGACGTAGCAGTGCCATGTAAAACTTGAGTGAGGCAGAAATCTTGTTCACATCTAGAAACTGGCCAGAGAATAGAAGTTATGCACAGTTAGAAACTCATGGTAGGAAATGAGGGTTCTTTGGAGTCCAGAGAAAAATATAAGTCATCACTTTCAATGTGTGTAAGCATGTGTGTTCTCGGGAGATGGGTCTTAGTTTCATATGTTCAAAGGAATCCGGTAACTAGTGGTATGAGCCCCATGTTTGCTAGTTGAAGGGAATGCTGTTTTTGTGAGTTTCTTTGTTGTTCCCTCCTACCCTGCATTTCTCCTCTCTCTTTCCTCATTCATTATTTTCAGCAATAGAACTCAGAAGAAATGTTCTTGTGGGGGTGCAGTGATTTATCAAATGAAAGTTTACAATAACTTAAAAAAAATTTTTTAAAACTGAGCATATGCACGAATTTGTTCATTGAATACTTTGTCAATGTGTGTTGATTTGGGGAAGTTTCCGCATTTAAATTGGTATTTTAGTGTTACCTTTCCTTGTTAGAATGCTTTAAAAAATTATGATATAAATGCTGATTGTTAAATAAATTTCTACTGTTAATTCAGGTTATTATGTTTTGACAAGTCCATAATGAATCAAGTGTGGAAATAATTGATCAAATGTAGTTATCCTTTTACTATATTATTTGGAAAAGTGTAGCTTTACTAACTTCATTAAAATGTAAGGCTTTTTATGTTTTCACACAGCTAAAGCAAAGAGACAGTCTGTGCAAATAATCTTAAATAAAATTATTTTTAAATGTTAGAAACTCTGCTTTAAAACATAAAAATCTTAGTCATTTTTGATTACCAAATGACAGGAGGAACTTTTCTTGTGTAACAGAGTTTATAAAATGCAATGACTATCTTATTTTTGATAAAGGACTAATCAGTATTTTGTGTTTTTCGTAGGAATGGGCTGTTTCTGGGGAGCTGAGAGGAAATTCTGGACCCTGAAAGGAGTGTATTCAACTCAAGTTGGTTATGCAGGAGGCTACACTTCCAACCCTACTTATGAAGAAGTCTGCTCAGGTAGGAAGAATTTGCTCCATCATATTACTAGGAGGAGCAGGAAAGGGCTTGTCCCTGTTAGTAGGTAATAGGATCTTTAAACTGGAAATATAATTTTTTTGTTTCCTCAGTTTTCTCTTTCCCAATTCTATAAGCAGACTTGTTGGCCCCTCACTTTATATTTTTAGGAGATAATAAACTTCCTATGGAATGTGCAGCTTTTGCTGCAGAACAATCACCCAAAACTTAATCATTAAAACAATCATTGGTTAGCTTATGATTCAGCAATTTAGGCTGTGCCCAGCATGGCAGTTCCTCTGCCGGACTCATCTAGACTCACTCATGGGACTCCAGTCAACTAGGATGTTGCCTGGGGACCAGTTGGTTTAGGTTGGCTTCACTTATATGTGTGGCAACTGGTTCTGGTTAGTGGTTAACGCTTGCTGTTGACTGGGATAATGGAGATGATGGACCATGTGTCTTTGGCAGACTAACCTGGGCACTCACATGGTGGTGGATACAGAGATTCCAGGACTGGCAAGAGAGGACAAGCCCCATTCTACCAGCACTTTTCAAATCTCTTTTGATGTCACATTCACTATTGTCCCATTCTCCAAAGCAAGTCATATTGTCTGGCCCAGAGTCGTTGTGGGAGGGCCTCCCCAAAGGCATGTATACAGGGAAGTATGAAGAAACTAGGACCGTTACTGAAACACGGGACCAAACATGTCATATATAAGACATGTTTTCTTGAGGGAAAAATATTAAAAGCCTGGCTATAAAGAAGGGATTGGACAACTATGGCTCAAAGACAAAATCCTGCCTGCTGCCATTTATATAAATAGTTTTATTGAAACATGGCCACACCTACTTATTTTTATATTATCTATGAATACTTTCATGCCACATTGGCAGAGTAGAGTGGATGTAACAGAGTCTGTGTGTCCTGAAAAACCTAAAATATTTATGATCTGGCTCTTTATAGAAAAAAAATTTGTTGACCAGGATAGGCAGTTGCCCTATGGCAAATTCTAGCTGGAAAACCAGATACCCTCTGTGGATTTGGTTTTTGGTTCTGGCCTTCAAGGATTTCCTTTGCTTTTCTGCCAGGTCAGTTGCCATTTAAAACACTTTTTTTTTTCCAATTGTTTTCATTTTAAAAATAAAAATTGTATATATTTATGGTGATGTGTTATACAGTGAAATGATTACTACAGTCAAGCTAATTAACACATCCATCTCCTGACATCTTTTTTTTTTTTTTTGGTGAGAGCACCTGTGATCTACCCTCTTAGCAAATTTCAGATATGCAATCTCGTATTATTAACTATAGTCTGCATGCTGTACATTAGCTCTCTAGGAATAACTCATCCTACATAACTGGAAGTTTGTATCCTTTGACCAACGTTTGCCCCATTTCCCCCTATTTCCACCCCTGGGAACTACAATTCTACTCTCTGCTTCTATGAGTTGGACTTTTTTAGATTTCACATATATGTGAGATCATGCAGTACTTTTTATTTTTTGGCATGCCTATCTTATTTCACTTAGCATTAATGACCTCCAGGTTTATCCATGTTGTTGCAAAGGCAGGATTTCCTTCATTTTAAACGTTGAATAATATTCCGTTTATATATATCTATATATAGATATATATATCACCATTTCTGTATCCATTTGCCTGTTGACAAACACTTAGCTTGTTTCTGTATCTTGGCTAGCATAGTTGCTGCAGTGAACATGGGAGTACAGATATCTGTTCAAAGTACTGATTTTGTTTTGTTTTCTTCAGATATATACCCAGAAGAGGGGTTTCTGGATTATATGATAATTCTAATTTTTTTAGGAATATGTATACTGTAAAACACATTTTTAAAGATTATTTTCATTCACCATCTAAAGAGTTCTTAATAGAAAGGGGTTTAGCTAGATATATGGTCCTCCACATTGACAGAAATGAGATTTTTTAAATGCAGAAAGAGTTTTGTCTTTTAAAGATAAAGGTTTGAATTTGTCTTATTTGGGAGGACCCTCTCAGCTCTCTGGGGACATCGTGAATGAGGGTGGGAAGGAGTTGGAATATGGGAGTTTATTCAATAATGAGCATATTGAATGTTTTCTACAACATAAATTCTGATTTTGAAATAAAGCTTGAGCTGTGCAACAATGAAAATATTATAAAAATACAGGTTCGTGTTTTCCTGCCTCTAGAGAATTGAAATATTTTGATTGCTGTTGAAAATGTGGAATATCGAACAAATAATTTAATGGTTAATCCATTTTTTCCTTGCTTCTGTTTCAAAATTAAACAAATGCTTATGCAGAGCTATAAATAGAGAGATTTAGATGAACCCTGGAGATTTCCCAGGTATATCCTCTTAAGTCTCAGGAATGGAAATGAATAGATTCTTTCCTGTAATTGCAGACATGACTTAATAGCCTAAGAGAAAGGGTTGCTAAGAAAAATCTTCAAATATCTACTGCTTATACTATTATTTTCCACTAGCAAATGTTAATAATCAATTAAAATATTATGATTGTTTGTTCACACTCATTACAATTCAGCTCTTCACCTTCACAATGACAACATGATAATCCCCCTTGCTGAATTCCTACTGTGTGCCAGACATTGTAATAAGCACTTTTTGCATCTTTGCTTTTTTACCATCTAATCTTCCAAACAGTCCCACAAAGCGTCTCAGTCTCTGTCTTTTACAGAGGGAATGTTGGGGCTCAGAGAGGAAAAAGTCACTTATCCAAGGTCATGTAGCAGGAATGCCAACCTCATTAGCTCTTAGCTCAAAGTTTAGGCCATTGACCATGGTGTAAGCCACCCAACTGTCATTATGTCCCAGTGATTCTCCATTCGCCTATTCACACTTCCCTCCACCACATCACATGCTCTTTTTCAAATCTATGTCTCTACTATACATTTTAGTATACTGGTGTGCTTTTTAATGATTCCTGTGAGGAAAACCCTTTTAAGATACAGTTCATGCAAACAGCTGGTATGTTAGAGGCCTATAGCAATGGTGAAGTACAGACACCATGGAGCTTGGTAAAGAACTGTCTATTTGATGTGAACATTAAGTTAGCGGTGGCATCAGGAAGCATGGTTGTCATGGAAACTTTTTCCTGATTGGGAAAAGATAGTTAATAGGGTCTTACCTAGACACAGAAGGAGAGATGATTTCTTTCCCCGGGCTTTTTTTGTTCTGATCATGAAAGGGAAAAACAAAAAAGCAGATAGAAGCTGTGATAGAGAGGTCCCTTTGGCACAGAAGTGGTAGAGCCTTCGTATGCCTGGGAATAGCAGGAAGGAGAACAAACAAGGCCCCCAGTTAGAGTAATTATGGTAACCAGCTAATTAAAGATTTTTGACCGGGATGAGGATGGGGAAGACAGAAAGCAAGTTATACTGGTGGGGCTTCCCCACTGAAGCCTCAGGTGCGCAATGCCTTGTTGAACAAGTCAGTCCTGGCGGGGTCTGACTTGTGAGGGAGAAAATCCAAGTCTTCACTAAGATGCATAGTAATTGCTAAGGTTTCTTGTGAGAGAAATACTGGTCTATGCTCCAGTATTTGAGTTAATTTCAAAATTGCTTACTCTTATGTTTGTAATTAAGTTTGTAAAACTTTGGTCACAACCCAGGAGTCTTTGTAAAAGTATATATGCATGTATGTATGTATGTATTAATTCATTTATTTATTAATTCATTCAAGAAAAGAAGCCTAAGAGCCTGGATTACTTGCCAAATTCTTCCTTTCATCAGTATACTTGAGCCTAAGGTCCCGTTTGGTTTCTTGGGGCATGTCAGAAATAGAGGGGTAGCCCTCAGGATGGGGTTCTCAGAATTCGTAGGGCAAGCTTTATCATTCCCTCCATCCCCCCCACCAACCCATCACATGATGCCAAATGTCAGAGCTTCTACAAGCATTACCTGAGCACAAAGATCAGTGGTCACAAGCATGGAGTTTGTCATGCCCGCTTGCTAGTGGGTGTGCATAGCCTCAAGGGATGAATGAATGTTCCAGAGTGTACATGAGTGTAAAAGTAGGTGTGTTTTGAGATAGGATGCATAGTAATGTCTAAATGGTTTTTCTTTGTGGCTGTTGTTGGGCCTGTGATTCTGAAACCTGAGCTTGAGTTGCAATGAGGTGCGTAGAAAAGATACACAGTTTCTAACAGAGCCCCATGGTAACACATGGGTAGGGCTGACTGTCTGACATGTAAGCAGAACATTCACGAGTGGTTCACCAGTGGGTCTGTTCCTTGCTGGGTGATCTGGGTGAGACTTGAGCCTAACATGTAGAAAATACAGGGGACAACAGTTCCTCAAGGATTTGCAATAAAGTTACCCTTTGTGAATGAAAGTATAAAATAAACCTGTAATGAATCAGAGCAGAGAAAGGCGGTCACTTAGAAGAGAGCTTGGCTTCCAGGTCTGTAAGACCTCCGAGGAATCTGATGGAGTGCCCTGAAAAGAGAAAGGAAAAAAATAGGACCTCAGGAGGGAGGCCAGGCTGGCCTGGGAAAAGGGAGGTCCTGCTGGCCCCTCGTGGGTTGCCCTGTGAGGTTCGGCTGCTGGACAGGCTCCCAGAGCCTATCACCATCACACTTTCAAGTTCTGTCACTAACTCCTCTTGTTCTGATACACACTTGATAGAAACTTCTCATCTTTTTTTTTCCAAAAAAAAGGTGAAGAGTTGAATTGGAAGAAAAGAAAATAAAGAGACCAGGCTAGTCGTTCTTGTTTCAAATTCACTTAAATGCCATTCTGAGATGGATATTTCAGTCTATTGTGAGTTTAGTCTGCAGTGGTCGTTCTCTCCATATTGGATTAATCTTGGGTTGAATTAAATTATAGAAGTGGAATTTTGGCCTTTGAAGCTGAGCGTCAGAAGCCAGGTGACCGTGATTTTCTAAAGGCTGTGACTGCCTCCTTCCATTTACAGGAGACTCCTCGTCCCTCACATGTGTTCATTTTATTGAACCCGTTTTAAAAGTGACCATCCTCCTATAACAGGCATTTAAACTTTTCTTCCTTGGATTCATCAATTAGCACTAAACCCAAAACTCACAGGCTGAGAAACTTGCACCTCCTAGTTGTTTCGGGGCTGAATCCTGAGCTTTCTGAGAGCTACCAGCTTCTGTACAAGGGACCAATCTCAGCTTGGATGCAGTTACGTTGCTCATAGCCACTGTTTGGCTACTTTTTCTTGTTGTGCCTCAGATCTGTCCCTAAGAGATGTGCTGAGAGGTAATTTAAGCCATAGTGCCCACCATTCTGTTCTTAAAATTATTTCCAAGGATTCATTCATTCGTCTGGTGTTCCCTAAAAGCTTAGTGTGTACCTGGCACTAGAAACTTGGAATGGAATAGCCTTGAGGAGCCTAGATTTCATGTAGCCTTTCTTGAATGAATTAAGTACGCCATTTATTGGGAATGTACCACTTACATTGTACTAGGCATTAGGGGAAGGTTGTTTATAGACACAAAGTTGAATAATGCTAGTACCTGTCTTCCAGAATTCTTCCCCTATAGTCAAATGAAAGCTTGATCTTTCACATTTGTTTTAAAGAGTTGCGCTGACCCTGATTTTCTCTACACACACACACACACACACACACACGCAGACACACACACACACACACACACACACACTCCCCCCAAACATTTGTTATGCAAACTAACTGATTAACTGGCATGCTGTTGCTTTACTACATTGATTTTAGAAGTAATTGAGCTATTCACATTCCTGAATACCCTGATAGAGAATTATTCTTACATTTTATAATAATGACTATACAGATGAAAATATGAAAAGACATTCTGCAATGGATAAGCATTCTGGGTTAATTTCAGTGCATTAGCCTAATACACAAATAACCCCACTTCTGGCAAGAAAACCCAGGATGTTCATTCACTGGGTAATGTATTTTTGCATTTTGCTTACAGATGTTCAGAACAATTCCATGTTTATTAGTCTATTCAAAAGCTTTTAGAAATCTGCACAGCCAAGTGGCACCGAAACCAGAAGCATAAAAGGGACTGAACAACTTTTTCTCATTAAGTGAGATTATAGCATCATCACAGAAAATCTGAGGCCCAGATACTTTCTGTATCAGCTGAATCCTCCAGGGGATTTTCAGGCAACATGGTCACCAGAAGCCCCAAGCAGGAGCCTGGGCCCGGCAGGAGCCGAGCGCGGGAGGCCTCACGTCGCCTCCCGGTCGCGCGCGGTGTAGAGGCCCAGGCTGTTTCACTCCTCGGACTCAGTTTCTGCTCGTAAAATGGAGGCAGTGCCGCTCAGTGAAGCCAGTGAAAGTGGAGTGAGGTTTTTATTTGAAAATAAAACTATTTCAAATCGGAAGTATTCTAGAGAACTGAGGACATACGCTTTCTGTCGCTCTAGCTCTTAGGCACGTTAAAGACAGAAGCGCTGGGTCATGGAGCATCGGCAGGAGGTGGGGTCGGCCTGCAGAGTGCGCCCAGGGCCCAGCCTGTAGCCACTTTCTCCTTTTCCTGCTGGGTTTTTAGATCGTACCCGCCCCCTTCTCCAAACGCGTATCCTTATTTCCTTGGTGCTTAAGAGTTCTAACAAAGCACTGAATAATTTTCACACTAATATAGAGCAACTCAGTATACTTTTTTAGTTTGACTTAATTTCTGAAGTGTTTGGGTGGGTGTACATGTCTCTGTATCTTACACGAGATTAATGATCCCATTCTTCTTCAAAGTAGTGATGAGTTGTTATTAGCAGATTTTAACCAAGTAATGTAAAACTCTTTCTAAATTCCTCACAGACTACATTAAGTCTCCTTTTAGTGCATAGTAAGTCTTATTGTACTCATTTCAATGTCAGTCAAGATAAATTACTGAGTTATTGACATATCCCTGAAAATGCAAGAATTCTGATGTTCAGTTCTTGCCATAAGCAATTTGATCTTTTTTTTTTGTTCCTCTTATATTAGACATAAAATTGACCTTGCACTTGCAGCAGGTAAGATGAAAATGTTTCTTTCTCTCAAACCACCAACCAGAAAGCAAGCCCCAAGATCAAGGGTCCTGTGACTTACAGTTACAACTTTTAGGACCAAACACGGTTCCTCCACCCCACCCATCCATGTAGCTGTTCAAGGCAGATTTGTTCAGTGAATAGACCCTTCGACTGAAGGACAAAATGTAGGTCATGGGAAAACTGGTTTTATTTTTCTGAGCCTCAATTGCCAGAAAAGACAAGCTTGACCTCTTGACATGGGGCACCTTCTGAAGAACTGACATCAGGAGTCCTGAGGAATGGACCATAGTGGGGGAAGCAGGCATTGCAGACCTGGAAGGGGCTTAACCATCTCCTAGCCCAGTGGTTTTCGAAGTGGGGGACCGTAGACTGCTCGGTTCTAGGAAGGTGCTTTAGGGGGCCCACCAATGATGAAATGCTTTAACTAAATAACAAAGATTTAAGCTGCGTGGAGAATGCATTCACCCTTTTAGCTATATTATACATGGTATTATAGTTTTGACTTACTTTATTTTAGAAAGTTCTTTAAAATGTTTGGAAAGCACTCGGACCACTTCCTTTGTTGGATGAGCAAACTGAGGATGCGAACAAGTGCTTTGGAAGATTGATTTGAGAAGGGTTTGAGATTTATTTGTCTTCTCAGATCATGCTGTTGCTTGAATCCTAGGAGGAATTACAATCTGGTCCATTGTGCCCTTTTGAATAAGAATGGGGATCAAGGATTCAGAGTGGAGGTGGCTTTTGAGTTTGAAATATTAAGATTTCAAGACAGTACTTTTTTTTTTTTTTTTTTGTCTACTAGGTCCTGGCTATCATTTCAGTTAGACTGGGTTCTTTTTCTTTTCAAAACCTGAATACTGAGGGTTTTTAATAGACAGTTCTTATGTCTGTTAGAGTCTGTCAGCTAGACGCTCTCAGTGCTGTCTGATGTGGTGAGGAGCAGGGCCTAGGGTGTGACCGCAGAGCCTCCGGGAACCTCTCTTGTTAACCAAGGCATTGGCGTTTGTTGTCTCCCCCAGTCCTAAGGACGAGAAAGGCAATCATTAAATAAGGGTGTTGTTGCCTTACTCTCTCTTCAAAGCTTCTGCAGATCTGATCTCCAGCCTGGGCTGTGGATCCCCAGGGCATGCAGAGTTAGGGCAAACAGTCTGCAAATTGATTTATCCACTGAGAATGGCCTGGAGACCTTAATAATCATCTCACTCACATCTTTTTCCGGTTTTCACTTTGCAAGGGAAATGATACTGTGACAAGCAAAGTATACATTCATTCAATGTTACTGAACCCAGAGCAGCTTTTTGTCATCATATATGTCCATCCCTGGATTCTGACATTAGAGCCACTCTACTGGGGACTCTCATGCAGCATCTTGACAGAATCACATGGTTCCTTATGCTCAAATAGGGGTGGAACTACCTCGCTCAAGTGTTGTTCAGGTTGTTCAAATACTTGGGTAGTGAACACACAGTACAGTGTACAAATGATGTGCTGTAGAACCACACCTGAAACCTACGTAATTTTGTTAACCAGTGTCATCCTAATACATTCAATAAAAAGGAAGAAAAACCACAGAAAACCCCCAAAGTTCCCAAAGTCGAGATAAAATATACACAAGCACACTTCACTAGAGATGTATTGAGTTTGCCCAAATATTTCAATCCAGCGTTAGACATTAGATGTAGAGGGTTTTCTACAGCTCCGAAGGACAGAAGGACGGCCAGCACCAAAGCATGAGGCAACAGAACCTCTGTCCTCAGGTGGCAGAGGAAGCGTTTCTGCCTTTCCTTCCTTGTCAGACCTAATGGCCAAAGACGCCAGCTATGCCAGTGTCTGCTCTTTGTTGCCTAAGTGGGGGGTGTTGGCAAATAAATTTTGATGGTTTATGGATTCTCTGAAGACTACTGCATGTTCAGTGTATTCTTCATAAGGCCTTGATATTTTCATGTTTTCTAGCTTGTTTGGCTATTCAATTCACCTCTCTCCTTGAGCAGCCTAAATCACTGCTGGGCACAGGTATGGTAGTCAAAGGTCAACAGACCAATAGACTTTAAATACTTAAATATGTCAATATTTTAGCACATCTGATGGTAAAAGTCTACTAGGGTACTTAAATGGAAAATAAATTAAGTGAACAGGAACTGTAATAAAAACATTCTTTTTTTTTACTCATTCAGCACTAGAAATAGGTTATGCTTTCATTGTTTCAGGATTATATTCTCAATGATTTAGAAGGGAGATTAAGAGGAATTTGCTATAGCAAGCAGTTCTTAAAACATAATTGCGAAAGCAATTGATGAATGTGCCTACACTGATTTTTTTTTTTTTCAAATCACATATAATGGAACCATAATGGACTGTGAGAAAATAACCTTATAGGGGGTTGAGCTTCTCTAGGAATTTTATGTGATACTCTGGGTCTTAATTACTTCATAATGACTGACAATTTTTAGAGCCTTAGAAAGAGGATTTTTTTTCTTTTTTCTTTTGTAAGTTACATTAAAAATAAATATCTGGGTCAATTACTGCCCCATCTGCCAAGTTAACGTTGCAGCAGAGGGATTCAGAGGAAAACACGGCGGCCCATTGTGTGCGCGAGTGCATCGCGTAGCCGGAATGGAGCGGCTTCGGGAGAGGTCGCTGTGTTGGCCAGCTCCGTGGGCGGCATCAGCGCGTGAGTCCGTCACAGGCCCCTGCATCCCTCAGCTGTGGGCCGGGCTTTGCCTAGTAAATCCTGGCTTCTGAAGTGTAGAGCTGCGGGGCCTATCCGGGCGGGGGAGCACTGAGCGACAGAGCTGTCCTCAGTGTCCCCAGTCTTTGCAAGTGAGAGCTCCTGCGCTGTCTCTGGCAGAAGCTTTCAGAGGACTACTTCACGGCAAGGAGGGGTCGGAACCCTTTAATTTGCAGTTGTCTCCTTCCTCCTTCTTTTTGTCACTTCCTCTTCCTCCCCTTCCCTCTTTTTCTTCCTCTTTCCTCTAGTTACGGAAGCATCGCTTTTCTACTTCAGTGCTGTTAATTGTTATAGTCCCCCCAAAATGTCACAAGAACTGGTGCCTTAGCATATATTGCCCGTCTTAGGTTTAGAAAGGCTAGCTTATAACACATATTCTCACAGATATTACAGTCGTAGCTTATATTAGTTGCTAGTGTATGAAATCTGCCCCACATTTTCACAGGCTGACCTCTCACAGGCCCGTGAGGTAGAGCAGTGCTGCTGCGCAAGGCGCTCGGGGACAGCAAGTTGCCCAGTGTGGCACTGGCTCCTTAGAGGTACCAGTGGCCTCTTCAGAGGTTATTTCATTTGAAAAGAAACAGGGTTTGCATTTCAGATTGTTCAGATAATTTCCACATGCCCGTCTTGAGCACTTGAGAATACTTGAAAAGATAATAAATTAGGCTGTGAAGTTCCTGTAGGAGGAATAAAGTAGAATTTTGAAAATGGTTTATAAATAATGTCTGATGGCCTGGAATATTTAGATGAATTTACTTGGTTTATAGAAACACAGATTCTTTTCCTTCTAGTTGGCTGGATCTTAGATACTGTCCGTTCTAGTGATTTTGGAAACCTTTATTAAGCTTTAGAATCTTTTTCTTCAGATAGAAATTTTGCATAGAAGTCTAATATAAAAACAGTGTCCAAGACACTCTGATTGGAGAAGTGGGGTTGCTTCTTACATTGTCCTAATTCTTTAGGCCAAGGAGGTACCTCTTTGGAGCTAACTCCAGAAAGCAGTGGAAGACCAGAGACCACTGCAGCCTGGGCTGAAACCCACGGTGAAGAGCGGAGCTCCCTCATGTCACGAAACACGTGTGCCTGCACTACGGCTGAGCACTGGAAGTTAGGGAAGTGCCCAGGATCATGCGGAAGGACATCCAGAGAAAAAATGCCTGGAGGCATGAGAAGGGGGCCTTTTTATTCGCTGTCCGCTTAGAAAGGCACCCAAGCCCCTAGCGGTGCCTGGAAGACCCAAGCATAGGAGTTTCTGCGTGAGTTCCAGGTCCCACAGCCAGGGCGCCAAGAACATCCAGTCTTCCTGTTACTTGTGTCCCTCCCATTTTCCATCTGAGCTCTGGTTTCTAGAATGTATATATTTTAAAGCCCTCCCCCCGCTCCTCAGTCATGGGAGGTAAGGAATTGTTAGCTATTGTAAGATCTCTGACCCTGTCAACAGACCTGCTTTGCTCCTGAAGGGTGGGTTGACAAAAAGTCATAGGTTCCTGAACTTGTGTATCTTTGTGGACAAGAAAAAAAATCTGCCACTTTGTTTAAGGCTTTTTAGGTTGTATTTGATAGTTTTAAAATGCTCCAGGGAACACCATCTGTCCACTTTTGAAAGTAAGGTTGTAAAATGGTGAAGCCACATTCTAGGGGCGGTGGG
The DNA here is from genome assembly GCA_004026545.1 of Mormoops blainvillei. NCBI lineage: Eukaryota > Metazoa > Chordata > Mammalia > Chiroptera > Mormoopidae > Mormoops > Mormoops blainvillei. The sequence goes on along the minus strand of PVJD01000361.1, from coordinate 140,002 downwards.
TGGGATGGGCATTGGAAAGAAGCGATTTTTTTCTGATCTTAAACACCTTTTTAAGTTAATAAACTTTATTGTTTAGAGCAGTTTTAGGTTCATGGCAAAATTAAGAGGAAGGTACAGAGATTTTTTATATAACCCTGGCCCCCACACATGTACAGCCTCCCCAACTATTAACATCCCTCACCAGAGTGGTGCATTTATTACAGTTGATGAACCCAAAGTTCATAGTTTACACTGGAGATCACTCTTGATGTTGTTATTCTATGAATTCAGACGAATGTATAATGACATGTATCCATCATGATCATATCACACAGAGTAGCTCCACTGCCCTAAAAATCCCCTGTGCTCCACCTGTTCATCCCCCACCCCCTTCCCATCCCAGGCCCTGGAAACCACTGATATTTTTACTAACTTCAGAGTTTTGCCTTTTCCAGATGTCATGTAATTGGAGTAATATAGCACGTAGCCTTTTAAGACCAGCTTTTTTCGCTTAGCCATATGCACTTAAGGTTCTTCCAAGCTTTTCGTGGCTTGACAACTCACTTCTTTTTAGCACTTATTGCTAAATATTTAACAATATTCCGTTGCCTGGATGAACCACAGTTTGTCCACCCACCTACTGAAGGACATCTTGGTTGCTTCCAAGTTTGGGTAATTATGAATAAAGCTGCTATAAACCTAAAAAGCTGGTTTTTCACCGCACAGCAGAGAGATCAATGCAGGCACTCTGGATGAAGGTGTCTGGAGGCCTGCGTTGAAGGGACGTCCCACCAGAGAGGATTTCTACTAGCCAATGCCAGGAACTTGGGGGCTTTGTCCACCAGTAGCACTTTTAAGTTAAATTTTCTACTTGATTCTTTTTGTGTGTGTATGGGGGCCACTAAGTAGCAAGAAATTGTATGTGGGTGGCAGGTGGTTGTAAGATCTTAGGGGAAGGCAGCTTTCTTCTCTCCTTAGAGTACCTGTGCTCAGATAAGCATGTGTTCATGCGGCCCTTCCAGTGAGCCAGGTGTCTTTCTCTGTTTAATTGTATGTTGAGGATGTAGCTCTTTGGAGTTACAACTCTGTCGGGGGTGTTTCCTATTGTAATCTTCACTTCAGGCGGGGGGGGGGGGGGGGCCCTGGGCTTCATCTCCTACCCTCCTTTCCCCACCCCAAGTAGCTATCAAAGCAGGTTCAGAAGAAAACTCAGAGCTTTGGAGCTTGTGTCTCTTCCGGGGTTCTTATTTTCACCTCGTTTTTGGCCACAGAATGTTTCTTTCATACGAGTTTTGTGAAGAATTTTTAAAGGATGAAAAAACACATTTTACACAATATTTTAATTATATCAGACAGGAAGAGGGGGAGGAGGGTCGAGTAAAGCGGGTCAAATGTATGGTGAGGGATGCTAGACTGTTGGTGAGGAGCGTGCCTTAGCGTACACAGGTATCACATTGTAATGTTGTACACCTGAAAATTATGTAGTGTTATTAACCACTGTTATCTCAATAACAATTAATTTGTTAAAAAAAGAAAGATACTGAGCTGTCGTGTTCTTGGCCAAGGGTTGTTCTGAGAAGCAGTCAGTGCTCAGAGACAAACGCAGCATTGTGAGAGATGGGAATACCGTTGCCCTCGGGAGCGGCTAGACACCTGCCTGCACAGATAGAAAGGGGCTTGAAAGGGTACTTGGGTGGCCTAGAGGTTAAGAGAAAGATAGAAGGCCTCTTCCAGCCCCAAGCAAAATGGTATAACTAAATATGGAATACCCTTAAATCAGTAAAACTTGATTTTAGAGACCTTGGGCCTCAGTGCATCAGGCAACCCAGATTTCCCAACAGCCCATGTGTTCTATTTTGTTTGTCTGTGATTTTTCTTCACTTATTTTAAATAAATGTACCCTGAGGGCCTATCATTTGTGTATAGATGTTAAATACATAAAATTTCATCTCAATCTTTGGCTAATTTCTCAAAGCTTTCATGAGAAGTAGAGTACCATTCATAAACGGACTTGCCTTGATCCAAAAATTCACTCTCTTCCCTAGGATATAACTTTATTTTTCTGTGTATAAGAAAAACATTCCTTAATTTGCATTTCTCTGATAATTAGTGATGTTGAGCATCTTTTGGCCATCCATCTGTCCTCTTTGGAGAAGCACCTATTCAGGTGCTTTGCCCCTTTCTTAATTGGATTGTTTGGGGGTTTTTGGTGCTGAGTTGTGTAACTTCCTTATAAATTTTGGATGTTAAGCCTTTATCAGGTGTATCAGCAAGTATGCTCTCCCATTCAGTGGTTGTCTTTTCATTTTGTTGATGGTTTCCTTGGCTGCACAAAACCTTTTTAGTTTAATATAGTCCCTTTTGTTTATTTTTTCTTTTGTTTCCCTTGATCTGAGAAATGTTTGAGATTTTACTGCCTATGTTTTCCTCTAGGAGTTTTATGGTTTTGAGTCTAACGTATAAGTCTTTAGTCCATTCTGAGTTTATTATTGTGTATGGTGTAAGAAGATGATCTAGTTTCAGGTTTTTTTGCATGTATCTGTCCAATTTTACCAATATCGTTCATTGAATAGACTATCTTTATCCCACTGTATGTTTTTGTCTCCTTTGTGAAATATTAATTGACTATAAAAGCATGAGTTTAGTTCTGGGATCTATTTTGTTCCATTGTTTTTTATGCCAGTACCATGGGGTTTTGATTAATATAGCTTTGCAGTGTAGTTTGATATCAGGTAGTGTGATTCCTCCAACTTTGTTCTTTTTTCTCATGAGTGCTGTGGCTATTCAGGGTCTTTTGTCATTCCATATAAATTTTTGGAATATTTATTCTAGTTCTGTGAAATATGCCATTAGTATCTTGATAGGAATTGCATTGAATCAGTGGATTGCTTTAGGTAATGTGTACATTTTAATAATATTAATTTTTCCTATCTATGAACATGGTATATGCATCTACTTATTTGTATCTTCTTCATTTTCTTTCTTCAGTGTCTTACAGTCTTTTGAATACAGGTCTTTTATATCCTTGGTTAAATTTGTTCCTGGGTATTCTATTCTTTTTGAAGAAATTGTGAATTGGATTGTTTTCTTAGTTTCCCTTTCTGATAGTTCATTATTGGTATATAAAAATGCAACTGAATTTTGGACATTTATTTTGTATCCTGCTAGTTTACTGAATTAATTTATCAGTTCCAGTCATTTTTTTGTGTGGAATCTTTAGGATTCTGTATATACAGTATCATGTCATCTGCAAATTATGACAGTTTTACTTCTTCCTTTCCGATTTGGATGCCTTTTATTACTTTTCTTGTTTGATAGCTATGGTTAGGATGTCCAGCACTGTGTTGAATAAAAGTGGTAAAAGTGGATATCCCTGTCCTGTTCCCAATCTTAAGGGGAATGTTTTTAATTTTTGCCTATTGAGTATGATGTTGGCTATGGGTTTGTCATATATGACCTTTGTTACATTGAGGTGTTTCCTCTATTTCCATTTTGCTGAGAGATTTTATCCTAAATGGGTGCTGGATTTTATGAAATGCTTTTTCTGCATCTATTGATAAGATCATGTGATTTTTAGCCTTCATTTTGTTTATGTGATATGTCACGTTTATTGATTTGTGGATATTGTTCCAACCTTGCATCCCCAGAATAAATCCCACTTGATCATGGTGTATGATCTTTTTAATGTATTGCTGGATCTAGTTTGCTAATATTTTGTTGGGAATTTTAGCATCTATGTTCATTAGGATTATTGGCCTCTAATTGTCTTCCTTTGTAGTATCTTTGTCTGGTTTGGAGTTAAGATAGCACAGGCCTCATAAAATGAGCTGGGGAGACTTCCCTCCTCTTGAATTTTTTGGAATAGTTTGAGAAGAACAGATGTTAGTTTTTCTTTAGTGTTTGGTAAAATTCACCTGTGAAGCCATCCAGTCCAGAACTTTGTTTCTTAGGAGTTTTTGATTACTGCTTCAGTTTCACTAGTTGTAATCTGTCTATTCAGATTCTCTGATTCTTCCTGACTCAGTTTTTGAAGAATTTTTGTTTCTAGGAATTTATCCATTTCTTCCAGATTGTCCAATTTGTTGGCATATATTTGTTCATAATATTTTCTTACAATCCTTTGTATTTCTTTGGTGTCAGTTTTTACTTCTCCTCTTTCATTTCTGGTTTTATTAATTTGGGTCCTCTGTCTTTTATTTGCTTGAGGAGTCTGGTTAAAGATTTGTCAGTCTTGTTTATCTTTTCAAAGAACCAGTTCTTGGTTTCATTGACCTTTTTTACAAACATGTTTAGACTCTATTTCATTTATTTCTGCTCTGATAATTATTATTTCCTTTATTATTTCTTGTTTAGAAGTAGGAGATGAGATTATAAGATTACTACCTATATATTTTGGTGGTCCTGCAATGTGAGATTAGAAAAAGAAAATAGTGGCTGATGTATTTGAGTGTTTACCAGGCATAATTCTAAATTCTTTACATGTAACAACTTCTTCAATTCTTATAACAGCTATATCAGGCAGGTGTTTGTATGCATGTTTTAAAGATGAGAAAGTCAAGGCACAGGGATATTATCTGCTTGTCTAACCCCACATAACCAGTAAATGACAGAGCCAGAACTGACACCTTGAAGACCTGTGTCTAGAGTTTTTAATTAAATTTCCCTAAAAGAGAATTAGAAAAATACGTGGTGACAATGAAAAGAACTGTATGTTCAGGAAGCTATACCACAGCCTCACAGAATAAGAAAAACTAAACACTCAGCTGAAGTTCGTGGCTTATTGGGAAGCAGATATTATTACATACAGGCTCTTCTCCTACTACATTGTATTTTCCTGGAGGGCAGCACACAGCAGGTACCCGGTCAATGTCAATTGAGTAAGTCAGAGTTGTTAGGTACCCACGTGTGTTAAATGAGGCAGAGGCTGATGATCCAACTTGACAGTTTTGGGAAGCCCCTGGGACACTTGCAGTGAGCCCTGAGTGATGCTTCCTGATTAGCTGAAGAATGGGAAAATACCGTGAAAAACGTCCAAAGAGCCTTCTCCCTTCTCACAGGCTACAACTCTTCTGATGGAGTAGAGATTTAGATAAAACCATACTTTGCCTCCGATTTTTCAGTGTAGAGCCTGTCAGTTATTGAAGAAAACTAAAAAAATCAGTTTTACATGTTCATCTATTATCTTTGACCCTGTCACATCTAGTGAAGTCCTCAATGCCCTGAAAAATGGACTGTGGCCACTTACTGGTAATGGTGAGTGAATTTTAAAATGATCCTTGTATCTGTCGGAGTGTAGCAGGGTGACACGATTTACACAGTTAGTTTCTGGAGAACTCCAGAAGCTAAATAAATAAGTTTATAGCTAAATAAATAGATTTCTCCTTCTTATAACTGGATTCCATTTTCAAATGTACTCTGGAAGCTATAAATCTGTTTATTTAGATTTATTTAGCTTCCGGAGTATATTTGAAACATTGAACTTCTAAAATGGAAACCAGTTACATGACGGAGAGTTGATTCACAGATTGGTAAAAGGAACCTGCAAAAACTGTTAGGAACATGGTTTGTATTCATGCAGGTGGATGGCAAAGGATATACTTCATGGTGAAACCAGGTGTTTAGGGACCCACAGCCCTCTCCTGTCTACACTGACCTCCTTCCCTCTCCTCCCTCTTCGGCACTGGATTCATATGGCCCCTCCTTCTTTCCCTTCCTATACCTGTCAAATATCCACTAGATAAGAGCCATTTTTCTGGGCATTTAGGAAAGTTAAGAAAATAATGTGCCGACTGTTCTATGCCAGGAATATATTCTGTAGTAGGGAATGTAGGGCCAAAGGGAAGTGGCCTGGCTCTGCAGAGGGGAGAATCAAGAAGCAGATCTTCCCTGGATCTAATCTTCCACTTACACAAAGCTGTGACTGCTGTTCCTCTGGCTTTCTCCCTTTGGATTTACAGCTTTGCCCTGCTCACTGGTGTTTCTGACGTTGGTTTCTTTAGGCTCTGTTTGCCTCACCCCACCTGGAGGCCCTCATCGATTGGGGTTCTGTTGCATGTGGTTCTGCTTTGGGGCTATGCCCTTTGATAACCTCAACACAGACACCTGAGGGACTTGAACCTGTGTCCTGGGGATTCCATAAGATACAGAAGTTCCAGAAAAGAAAATACATCCTGATCATTTAGGTCTGTTTCCATATTTGGGTTGGAAACATACACGGCCAAGACAAAAGGGGTATGGTAACTATATGATCTGTGAGCATAAATGGCAAAGAAATGGAAGATGCCAGTGGCTGTGTGTAGGTGAGCAGTCGGTGAATGCTACTGGCCCTGTAATTAGGACTATTTGCAACAGAATAAAAGGTTCACTTCCAGGTGAAGAATCACACATGACAAGAAGTAAAAGCTATTTCATACTGCCATGCCTGGGCCAGTTGAACAGGGCACAGGATTCAGGGTGGTGATGGAAGTGGAGTAAAAAAGCTGCAGGCAGGTATCCAAGATCAGTGCAGCAGAGAAGGGGCAAAGTTTCCAAAGTGGTGTGTGTTGGGGGGCAGGGGGCAGGAAGGAGAGAGAGAGAGACAGATAGACAGAAAGAGAGAGAGAACGCCCCACAACTCCAGCATCACGTGAATTTAAGGGAGGCAGCCCGTAATGTCTACAAGCACAGATGGGCTGGTCACGTAGCCTGGAGTTAGGGCAACAGATGGATGATTCATTGCATAAATTGGACACCCAGGGACTACGATGCCTGCAAGGAAATCCAAGGACATATCAGATTGACCCGGTGACAACATACCTGAGCAGAGGTAGAACCTGGGTGCCCATGATCTGACAGGGATCACGCACTGGTGGGTAGGAATACGAACGAACTCTAGTAAGGGAATAAAGGCAGCCCCATCGACTCTCTGTGTGTTTTTTTGTGTGTGTGTTTTCTGTGTGCGTGTGTTTAAAACGTGTTTTTTTAAAAGAACTTGTTGTCTTTCATTCATCTGTGTAAGACCTGATGTTATGTCACTTCTGAATGTGTTATCATGACATTCAGGGCACTGGAAAAGGAAATAGCATGTGGATAATTGATATACAGGCAAAATAAATTTGAAATAAGTTTTCTTAGTGCTGAGTTTTTACCCTAAGCACAAACTGAAAAATAATAACTTTCTTAAAAATAATTAATTAAAGAATGTGATTCAGTTCTCAAAATACAGCATAAAAATGCAAGATGAAGCACTCATTTAAAAACCAAATGGTATTAGACTAAACAAAAATCATTCTCTCTGGTTATATTTAGGTCACTTTAGTGGTGAACCACAGCAACTACAGTCTGCTCTAATGGTACTGATAACCTTTTCATTTGATGATAAAATGAATGAATTGGCATGTTTTCGAGCCGCTACATGCACAGCACTTTTCTGTGCATTTAGTAAACGCACACACTCGTGTTAGGAGTTCTCTGTTGAAAGCTTTTTAAAATTAATTACCTGCTCTGTGAAAGCCACTCACTGTGCCAGGCGCCAGACACAGTGAGTGGTGAACAGGGCAGATTTGTTTTTGTTTTCATGAAAGTGTACATCCATTACTTTTTTAAAAAATAGGTTTTTATACCAGTTTCAGGTTTACAGACAAAATGAGCGAAGTACAGAGATTTTCCGGATTACTCTTCCACTCCCAGTGCATTTCGGCTTTTATTAACATCTTGCATTAGTGTGGTATATTTGTTATAATTGATGAGCCAATATCAATACATTACTATCACTAAAGTCTACAGTTTCACATGATGTGGGTTTAAACAAATGTATAACGACATCATACAGAATAGTTTCACTGCTTTACTAGTTTCCCATGCTCCGCCTATGCATCCCCCACTTCCTGCCCCCACATCTCTGGCAACCACAACTTCTTACTATCTGTAGTTTTGCCCTTTTCAGAATGGCATACAGTTGGAATCGTACGGGATCCACAGCCTTTTCAGGCTGGCTTTTTTCACTTAGTATTATGGACTCAAGGTAATTCTGTGTTTCTGAGGTATCATAGCTCATCTCTTTCTATCTTGGTTGCTTCTAATTCTTGACCGTCATGAAAAAAGCTGCTATGATCATTTGTGTGCAGGCTTTTGTGTGCACATGAGTTTTCACCTCATTTGAGTAAACTTTTTAGGGATGTGATTGCTGGATTACATGGTAAGATTATGTTAGCCTCGTAAGGAACTGCCAAACTGTCTTCCAAAGAGGTTGTAGCATTTTGCTTTCCCACCAGCAGTGAATGCAAGCTTCCATTTGTCGTGGCACATCTTCATCAGCATTTAATGTCACTGGTATTTTGGATTTTTGCCATTCTAATAGGTGTATAATTGTATCTCGTCGTTGTTCTAATTTGTAGTTCCCTAAGAACATACAATGTTGAGCATCTTCTCATATGTTTTTTTTGCCATTTGTATATGGTGAGGCATTCTATTCAGACTTTTGCCCATTTTTTATGAGTTGCTTGTTTTCTTATTAACTTTTAAGATTATTTTATTCTTTATCAAACATGTGACTTGGAAATAAATCTCCCCACTTCACGACTTGTCTTTTCATTCTCTGAACAGTTTCTTTTGCGGAGCATCTGAGACTTTTCAACTGCTCGTGTGTCAGGCGCCATAGACCACGTGGTTCTGGGCAGGCGGGTCGTGAATCTGCAGAGCAGGCTCTGTCACTCTCTCACACAGTCAGTGTGCTCTGTACTGTGCCCGAATCCTGGCACTCACACCTTTCCTTTTCACTTGAGCCTGTTGACCTTGACACTGGGTTGTACCCACGGTTTCTGTCTCTCATTTTTTGCTCCCTTGGTCATTTTGTGCTTTTGCCAACTGCGGTTACTGACCCTGCCTGTGCTCCCTGACTGAGGCCCCTTCCGGAGCCTGCCTGTGGCCGCCGACCCGTGCTTGGCCGGCGGTGATTGTCCCGCCTCCGTCCTGGTCTCGGCTTTGTTGCTGACAGCTCAGTGGTTGATTATAAAACTACTTGTATTTAGGTGTTTGTTGCTTGACATGGCTAAACCCAAACTCGTTATCGCTCTAACTCCTAAATTAACTTTTTCTGATTTCTCATTTTTTTTCCATTAGTAGCCTCGCCTTTCTAGTAGCAACTCAAACTAGACATTGCAGGGTTATCATTGTTTTAGCCTTCACCTTCCTCACATGCAGACAGTTAGTGTCTCTGTTCTCCAACCCAGGTCTTTCAATGCCCGCCATTCACGCTCTCAAAAACCAGGGTTCTCCCGTGATAGGAAAAAAAGAGAGTGAGAGAGAGAGAGAGACATTTTATCCCAGGAAATCATGTATGTACGTTCAGGCATTTTCTTACTACTCTGTACATTTTTCTGAAAATCTTGTATCTTCCTATCAGTGACAACATTCCAGAGCCTTTTTAGTGCTCTAATCTGGAAAGAGTGGTTGACCGTTTTTTAAACACTGAAATGCTTCTAAAGGCTGTTCCATTTTTTTATTCCAGCTGCCACTGTGTGAGCCTGGCTCTGGCTTTGGGCCGGCCCACTGAGGGGACCCTGGTCGGGGCAGGGTAGAGAAGGAGCCTAGGAGGAGAGTCAGACGGAGAGGACCAGAGAAGTTTTCAGCCCATCTGATAGTCAGATCTTCGAGTGTGATCTTGTTATTCTCTTTGAAGTGAATTCTTAGAATAGCCAGTGCTTTAAGGAATCAAGTGTAGATACAAAACACATTATAAAACTAAGCTTTAGTAATTTTAAAAGCTTTGTCATTTGCTTATTCATACCATTGTTTTTTCCTTTTAACGCAGGTAAATAATGATTTGACTGCACAGGGTGGGACAAAGTAGGTTTATAGTTGTGAGTAAACAAAACACAGTTTATTTTTATATTATTATTTATTAATTATTATAGTATTTTCCATATGAATAACTGTAAGTCTACTTTTGCCCCACCAGGTATTTTTCTTTACTTAAAATATATATATATATATGTATATGTGTGTGTGTGTGTGTGTATATATATATAAATATATATACAAATTTATATATATATTATATATAAATATATATTATATTTATATATTATATTATATATTATATATATTATATTATATATATTATATTTATATATACACACACACATATACATATATATATTTTAAGTAAAGAAATAAATATATATATACACATACACACACACACACACACACACTTATTTTCAGGTCTGTGTGGCTGGTTGTCATGAAAAATATATTTTACTTTAATGGACTAATGGTGGTTTATTCAGGGGAGGAAACAAAACCCTTCGAAGTTATACTCAGCGATAACTTCAAAGCTTTGACTAGAGAACTACTCCTCTGAAAGCCAATCTTTTAATATTCGCCCTCAAACTATATATAGAGTGTATTATTCAACCATAAACTATTCCTCCATCTTTAAGTTGCTGCCACCGTGGCCTTCCTCTCGTCTTCACTAGCTTATGAGAACTCCAGCAATTAGCAAGTAGCATTTCACCCGAGTAATGGTATGCTGCCTCCTTAATTGTCCAAAAAAAACCCTTATCATTGAATGGAGTTATTGTAAATGACCTGTACATAGTTTAAAATGATTGCAAAACATTTTTTTTTCCAGAAATTCAGCATTGAATCTTTTTCAAAGCTTCCTATTCTGCAACCTTTCCAGATACATTTTAACTTGTTTGTTGGAACTATGGCTTACCATTGTCAAACCAGCTAGCCTCTAGCAGGGACTAGATCAGGACCCTTTTGGTCTTTTTTTATATGTTAATTTTTTAGAAACAGTTCCGTTGTGGTATAATTGGTGTATAGTAAAATATACATATTTAAAGTATACAATTTGGGAAGTTTTAATGTATGTAACACAGTAAAATCATCACAGTCAATATACTGACCATATTTATCACCCCCAAGGTTTTCTCATGCGCCTTTGTAACCCCTTTCTCCTGCCTTCCTCATGCCCCGCCCCCTTGCTCCTAACTACCCCTGCCACCAGCTCCTCCATCCCCCTTGCCCAGGTGACCTCTGATGTGCTTTCTGTCACTATAGATAAATTGGCATTTTGTAGAATTTGGTACGAAATATGGACTTTTTGTGTCTGGCTTCTTTCATTCAACATAATTGTTTTGAGATTCATCCATGTTCTTGTATTAATAGTTTCTTTCCTTTCATTGCTGAATAGTATTCTCTTGTGCATATATACCATCCAGTCACCTGTTGGCAAATATTTGGATTGTTTTCAGTGTTCGGCTATTATAAGTAACACTGCCATAAACATTCATGTCCAAGCCTTTGCTAGACACATCTTAATTTCTTTTAGATAAATACGTAGAAATGGAATGACCCAGTCATACGGTAGGTGTGTGTTTAACTTTTAAAGATATTGCTAAGCTCTTTCCTGAAGTGCTAGCACCATTCGACACTCCTTCCAGCGGTGAGAGAGTTCTGGTTACTGCACGCCTTCCCCGGCTCCTGGCGTGGTCAGCCTTTCTCACTGTGGCCATTCTGATAGGTGTGGAACGATACCGCTTTTTGCTTTAGTTTGTATTTCTCTAATGACTAAATGATATTGAGTATTTTTTTATGTGCTTACTTGCCATCTCTATATTTTCTTTTGTAAAAATGTTCAAATCTTTCATACATTTTTATTAGCTTATTTTCTTATTTTAGAGTTTTGTGAGATCTTTATATACTGTGATTACAAGTTCTTTACCAGATATATGATTGACAAATACTTTCTTTGACAAATACTTTCTTTGAGTCTTGTCTTTGAATTCTCTCAACAGCATCTTTCAAAATTTTGATGAGGTCCAATTTGTCAAGTATTCTTTTATGGCTCGTCCTCTTAGATATGGTGGCATATCTCAGAACGCTTTGCCTAACCGAATTCACAAAGATTTTCTCCTTTTTTTCCTCTAGAATTTACCTATTTTTAACATGTACTTTTAGGTCTGTGGTCCATTTTGAACTGGTTTTTGTTTATGGTGCAAGAACTCCCCAGCCTTTTGACGTAGGTGCGTATAATAAGAGGCACTTGGTCTCTTTATCCACACATGATTATAGGAATCTCCTACCAAAACCATCACATTTAAATGCAAAGGTCAACCATACATTAAAATGTACATCATTCAAGAAAAAACCACCACTAAAATATACTGCCCAGTTTTCATAATACATTTAATGAAAGAATAACAAGGTCATGAAGGGCAATCAGTGTTTTGTTATATTCTTGATTATATTCTTGATTATAGCTTGTTATATTTCTTGGTATGAACATAGGTGGTGTAAGAAGAATGCCTCTTCCCTATAGTGGGGGCCAGCACAGTCCTGGACTCAAGTTTAAAACCTTGTCGACGGCAATGATTGCACATTGTTTACCCCCCACCCCTTCCTGTTGTGGTAATCAGGGCACTTCAGAATTCCTGGAGAGGATGCAGTGCTTAATCATATAATTATATCCCAAACAGTGTGGGACCCTCTCTCTGCAATTCACAGGAACCGCCGAAGGAGAAGCTTATTTGGGCCCTTGTTGTAAAGATGCAGTGGGAGAGGAGGCTGCAGTGGCTGAAGAAAGCAGTGCGTAGACAGAGAAGACGTTGATTTGGAAAGACTGAGTAGGGCTGAGTAGGGAGATCTGGGGTTTTGTCTGTGCTTGTCTTCGTAATTATGGGAGGAGGAATTCTTCACATCACCCCGTTGACCGTAGTCTGTAAGGGCATGATGTGGGCTCCGTGACACGGTCACCCAGGATTGGAGCTCGTCATTTCATTCTAGGGATTCCCTGCGTGCCCCATCATTTGGCCTCACACTGCACTCCTGGCCCCAGGGGCGGGCGGGCTTTCTGAAAGGCAGGAGAGGTGTACAGAAAGGGCCCCGGAAGAGGGGTCAGCAGATGGAAGTGTTTGTGTTCTGACAGCCCCTTTCTCCACCTGGGGGCGAGGAGTAAGTTGTTTAGCCTCTCCCAACACCAGTTCCTTGTGTGCTGTGGGAGGTGAAGAGTACCTTTTCCGTGTACCGGGCCTGCTGGGAGAACATGTTCTGTATCCATACAGTATTACTGTTCATGGGTGGGGGCCGTGCATCCTTTCATACAGAAAAAAAATGACTTGCACTTGTTTTGCTTGGAGGCACCATGAGAACTGGCCTTACCTCCTCCGGGGACCCTCCCCAGTCCCGTCCTCAGACTCTGAGCTGGGGTGGCCATCTCCTTGTGCCCCTTTGCCTGTTTCCTTCATTGCACTTATTACATCACAATGATTGTTTTTGTCCCTGCCGGGAGCAGGGGTTTCTTCAGGGCCAAGACCTCTAATTTATCTTTACAACCCTAGTGCCATTTAATAAATGTTTGGTGAATAAATGACTAAATGAATAAATATGAAGACGAGCAGGACATTCACTGCGCTGAAGAAATTCATAGCCTAATGGAGGCGAAGGACGTGCATCTGAAGACGTGTGGCGCATTGTTCTGACTGCAACAAGCCATTCGTTTATTTATTTTTAAACGAAATGGGAACACTTCATTCTCATCTAACAAAATAGCTTTTATTGGCACTCAAGGCACTTGGGTGGAAAGTATGTTCCTGAAAAATGATTTCTAAAAAGAGTAGAAGAGATAAGGAGAGAGATGCGTCCTTCCTCCCAGTCATCACTCACCTGTCAATCTGCACTCGCCACGGCATCTCCTCCTCTGCGTCCTCGGTTAGGTTCACAGCACCGTCCTTCTCCCTTCTGACAAATTATTTGTTTAACGCCTACCTCGGTAACTGTCTTGTTCACCACTCCGTTGTCATCAGCTAGAACAGTGCCTGCCCTGTAGTAAGGTCTCTTCATAAATTGCTGTTGAATAATTAAGTATATGTGCAAACAAGTTCTGCATCATAAAGAATTTCTTAAAATAACCCTGATTCCAGAAACTTCAAGGCTGTGAGTTCTGCCTCCAGCAACGTGGGATCTTATAGGGCTCTGTGACCCAGGATCCCTTTGGAGCAAGCCCCCCAGCTGATTTTCTCGGTCGGCTGCACTCAGCCATTAAGTGGATCTCCATATACCTAGCTGAGCTCACCTATTGAAGAGAATTATTTCATGTTGTCCTCCTGGAATTCAATAAGATTTAACTTCTTGTTGTTGTCCAGCAACTTTATAGTAGTAACCTTTTCCCACCTCTTGGAACCTTTATTTTTAGTGTCCTGGACAAAATGCAGATTTGAATACAGTTGCTACAAATAGATAAGGCATACCCCACGAACCCATTTGCAGGTGCTCTCTGTTTCCTCGCACGGTCATTTGTCTCCAGGTTTGAATGCTTCTCTGGAGTCTTTATTGGCAGTTGAAAATAGAGTTCTAGCCAATGTAGATGCATTGTTACCACCAAATGCAATTTGCTGCCACACGTTGTGTTCAGATAATGGGAAGGAGTAGAATTCATCCAAACAATTGTGCTCAAACAATTGTGCCCAAAGAAATGATACCACAGAGTGAGCCATTCTCAGTTTTTCTGAATCATTTAAATGGTTTCATTGTAAGATGAAACTCCTTGTCAACTATTTTTCTGTGGGAAAATAAAGGCTTAAAGGAATTTCTTTTCTTAAAGAAACAGAACTTAGGGCAGAATCAGAAATATGTCATGATATGTACCCATTTATGAAAAATGTTACCAGTGATTATATGATCACTTTTGTACGGTTGGGACAACATTGTTAACTTGAGTTTTCTGGATGCATAATGCATAGACTTGTGTGGACAACACCGAAGTGTTACCTGTGGGCAATCGGGGGGGCATAGTAACAAAAACATGGGATTTGGAAGCAGAAAGCTTAGCCATCAGCCTTGTTTCTCCCACTTGCTCTCTATGTGATCATGGAAAAATTACTCTGTTAGCTACCTCAGGGATTCGTTGTGAGACAATGCAGGTGTATATGGTATTATTAGAATAGTAAAGGAGAAAAAAGCTTGGTTACTATAGAAGTGATGCGTTCCGTGTGAACTGAAAAGCTCAAGTTTCACATTATATGCTTGGCCTTTCCTTAATGCAGTACTATCAGAAAAATTGTTTTGTTATGTGACTATCTCTGGAAATTTAACTTATAGACTAGATTCTATTACAAGTCATAATATAAAAGACTGCCTATTAGTAGCTGTTTTTATTTCAGGGTAATACACTGAGCTGCGAAAGTCTACATAAGAGGCAATACAATATCCTTTGGTACAGATCCACATTTCTATTCGTTTTGCATAGAAATAGACGTATGTCTTTTTTTAAGAAAATATAGTAAAATATAATCTACTGGTTGCCTTCTTCATGTAATAGAATTTTAATTGAAGTTAATTATAAAACATGATGAAGAGAAATTTGCAAATTAAGGACTGGCAGCATGATGCCAGCCCCGCACATCATTCTTGTGTGGACTGATAGAGAAGGGAAGGGGATGGTCACCAGGGCTAATGCAGGGTCACTAATGCCACGTCAGACTGACTTCAGGTCCAGATGTTTGTGAGGGGTGCTGAACAGGGGACTCAAGCATTATACAGGTGGGTATATCCGAAATCCTTTGATTTTATGAGCACTTATATGGAGTCTTGACACAATGTATATTGTGAGCTCATTTTGTATATGACCCTGTGAAGAATTTAGGAAAGGTTGATTCCATGGTCTTTGTATTTTTTCTTGGAAAGAAGAGAATTGTTTAGCTAGGCTGAGGCATTGCAGTGTGGGAACCTGTGCTGCAGGAAGGAGCTAGGGATCCAGCAAGATGGACAGCCGGGCAGCTTTCCCCACGACCTGGCTTCACCACCCAGGAACGTGGAGCTGGCAGCTGCCTCCTTTCACCCTGGAGGAGGGCTTTCCATTATTTCAGCCCCTAGCTGCCTGGTGCACGTTTTTGTTCAGGCAGTAAATAGCTTTAAGCTCCCTTATGAGCCCTCTCTTTTTTATATTCCATAAAAGAATAAAAGTTTTTATATAAAGAACTGTCAAAACTCAGCAATAAAGGTATAAACAACTTTTAAAAACTGGGCAAAAGATTTGAATAAACATATCACCAAAGAAGGCATACAAGTGGCATTTAAAAATATTTAAAGATTCTCTACATTGTTAGTCATCAGGGAAATGCAGATTAAAACCACACTGAGCTACCACTGTAATCCATTAGGATGATTAAATATAAAAATACTGACGTTACCAAGTACTAGTGAGAATGCAGAGCAACCAGAACTCTCATGTGCGCCGGTGGGAGTGCAAAACGGTGGGAGTGCAAAACGGTGGGAGTGCAAAATGGCACAACCACTTTGGAAAGCCATTTGGAAGCTTCTTGTACAGTTTAATATACATTTACTGCATAAACCAGCAGTCTCACTCCTGGGTATTCACCCAAGAGAAATGGAAACTTACATTTATACAAAAACCTATACAAAAATATTTATAGCAGCATTATTCATAATGAGAAACAAGTCAAATGTCCATAGCTGGTGAATGAATAAACAAAGTGGTACATCCATGCAGTGGAACCCTGTTCAGCAATAGAAGTTATAAACAAAGGATCCACGACACATTATGGATGAATCTCAAAACAACTATGCTAATGGATAGAAACCAGACAAAAGAGAGTATATTCTATATGATTCAAATTACATAACATGTATTACACACTGCCGTAACAGAAATGGGTGCGTAGGCATGGGACCTGCTAGGGATAGGAGGGAAGAACCACAAAGGTAAACGGAGACGCATCTGGGAGTGATGGTAGCCAGTGGTCATTACCTACATTACAGTGATGGTTTTAAGAGTGGATACCTATGTTAAATGTCTCCCATACATTTTAAATATGTGCAATTGATTGTGTGCCGGTTGTAGTGACTCCTATTTCACATATTAATTACCCCAGTTTATGGACCAAAACTCATTCCCATAGAAGAATTCTTGCTGTTAATGTAAAAGTAATTGTAGAGCTAGAAAAATTACCATTTTGCAACCCCTAATGAAACAGTTTCTTTAGGCAGTATTCACCCTGTTAACACCTTTAGGAAAAGTGTTTCTGGAAGTAGGCGAGGTGGCTCTCACCACCTGAATCCACTGAGCAGCCACTGAACGTGGAGCAGCCACAATTATACCTGTGCTGATTTGATGCAGGATGAAATACACAGCACCATATATGAAGAATTCTTGCTAAGGTAGTTGAACCTAAATAAAGTCAAAAGCTAATACCCCATGTTCGGTTACCAGGAAATGAAGGGGAAAGACGAACAGCACACACGGTGCATCCGTGCGGAAGCAGTAAGGCAAATCTAAATGTAGGGCATGCTAAGAAGGACAACTGACCTGGTTTCTGAAATATGTCAGTAAGTGAAATGAGCATGGTTGGATTACATAACATTTATGAGACATGAGTATCGTATATGATGTGTGGACCACCAGATGGAAATTGATTTAGAAAAAAAAACTTTAAAAACACATTTTTTGGTAATAGGGAAATTTGAATATGGACTGGGATTTAGATGATGCTAAGAATTGACTAGTTTTATTGGATGAGATAATGGTATTACAGTTATGAATGAAAATATTCTTATTTTCATCAGTTATATATGAAAGTATTTAAATGTAAAAGGATATGAGAAAATTGCATTAACATACTACAAAATAAAGGAACAAAGAAAAAAAGGGACTGATGAATTAAGTATGTTAAAATGTTGGTAATTTTACATCTGGAGTATAGGTGGGTAATTGGGGTTTATCTTGCTATTATTTCTGCTTTTGTGTGTGTTTGAAAACTTTCATAGTAAAAATTCTATAAAATCATCCTTCTAGGAATTATGTAGACTGAAATATAAGTAAATAGATATAATTTTAGGAATAGATTACTGTGCATTTTACGTGCAAGAAACCCCTGCCCACAAATTCAATTAAAACAGTTTATTAAAAATTTCAGATTTATCAACTATTTGCAATACAAAGGGAATTGTTTCTTTTATAAAGTGGTTTACCATGGAATTCCACTAAATGATTTATTTAATCTCCATGAGTATTATTTTTCTAAATTCTCACAATTTAAGCTTTTTCTTTCCTCAGTCTGTTCTAGTCTCCAGCTAAGTATGTTGAGTCCTTTCATGCCTCCAAAATTTTATGAAAGCTTATTTCCTCTGTCTGAGGAAATGTCCTCTGCTTATTTCCATCTCTTTATACTTCACAAAAGTGTATTGAATTTATCAGGGTTCCCCAGAGAAACAGAACCAATAGTATGGTGCTCTATCTATCTGTCAATGAAATTTGTTATATGGATTTAGCTCACAAGATTATGGAGGCTGACAAGTCCCAAGATCTGAAGTTGGCAAACGGGAGACCCCGGGGAGCTAGTGGGGTATGAGTTTCAGTCCGAAAGCTGGTAGGCTCGAGATCCAGGGGAACCGGTGTTTCAGATCAATATGAAGTCAGGAAAACCTGGTGGCCCAGCTCCACTGCGTTCAGGCAGGGGCGATTCCCCCTTACTCAACCTTTTTATTCTACCCAGGTCTTCAGTGGGTGAGATGATGCCCACCCCATTAGGAAGGGTGATCTGCTTTACTCAGTCTCCTGATTCAAGCGTTAATGTCATCTGGATACACCCAGAATCATGTTTGAGCATGTGTCCTCCAGGTACCCTGTGACCCATTCAAGCTGACACGTAAAATTAACTGTGACACTTATTCATGCTTTAAGACCCAGCTCAAATACAAATCCTGTAGGAAAGCCTCCAATTGTCTGCACTACATAGATTTTCATGTCTGGATTTTATTTATTTTAGCTGTAAATTCCTTAACACCGAATGTATGTTCTTAAAATCGTTTTTACAATCCAGGTACAGATTTGAGATTATAGGTATGAGCAGGTAATCACTCAATAGAGTGTTTTAGTCTATAATATAGTGAATTATTTCATCAAATTTTATATGCACAGATTTAAAAATAATTACTATTTAAAATAAAAGGAATATTTCTTTTCCTTATTCTACTCTACCTTAAATACTTCTCCCTAGAAGTCTGTGGTTTATTTCAACTCTTTCTTCTGCTTAGTGACCTCCACATCTTAAAACAATACATTTGTACTGCCATTTCTGCATATACCCATTTTAGACATTAACTCTGCCCTCTAGAAGTTGTGCAACTTTGGACAAGTTATTTGACTTTGCTATGTCTGAATTTCAAGTTTTGGAAAAGGGGGGAATTAATATTATATTTCACAACATTATTGTGAGGATTAAATTAGTTACTATATGTAAAGTGCTCGGTATGTAGTAAGAGTGAGGTAAGTTTTAACTACTATGGAATAATGATAATTATTCTAATCATCAATAATAGATGGAAACTTAGCTTTCTCATACCACCACCCCACTTCCCACCATCTGATCTCCTCTCATTTTTCCTATATAACTTTTTCAATAAATCACTGAACAATGTTATAGTATTATGACTATGTAAATGTGTTCTGAAGTAGATAATATACTGTATTATATGAAGGTTCATTTGAAGATAACAAACTATTTAAATTAACTTTAAGCACAACCTGATGATAAAGAGAATTGAGGGCTGACAGTAAGGAGCCAGCAGTTGGATTTGGCAGCGTCCTTTCCATGGATGAGATGGCAGTTGCCCCAGTAGCACCCCTGAGCCTTGTGAGGGCAAAGAGCTGTGCAAGATATGAAGGCTGGAGAGAGCTGAGCCCTGAGGAGCCTGGTGCAGGAAGCCCACGGAGCCTGGAAGAGAAAACTCTTTCCTCCTCTAGTGTCCCTCCAGCTCCCTCTAGTGATGAGGCTTAATGTGATGACATCTAACAAAGGAGAATATTTGCAGAGCCCACCTCCATTATCACAGAGCAGGAAGGAAGGGTGGATTTGGAGCTGAGAGGCAATGACTTAGTGAACGGCCATGTCTGTTAAATTCAGAAGGCTTCTAACATGCAGTTGTGGTTAAATCCCAAGTGCTAAGTCAAAGGTTTGGGTATGTGTGGTGGGAAATGGGGGAGTGTGTTACTCAGAGGACACAAGACTAGTGAAAGGTATAGGGAGGCAGATTTTGGAAGATTCCGTGAGGAATTTGGATGCTTATCTCCAGATTTTGCAATTATCCTGACACTAAGAATGATGCAACAGAGTCTAATGTGATTCTCTGGCAAGTTGTGAGATTTCGGCTGGCTGACAGGAGGCTGAACTGGGTAATCTTGAAGGTCCATTTCAATTTGGAGAAGTGATGGACTTTGATGAACACTTGTGTTACCTAAAGTGAGGTGCACCTATAGGTCAATCCATCAGTCCCATTTATCTATCTACCTATGCATTATCCATCTGTCAGTCCATCCATCATCTTTTGAGTTGCTTTAAAACTCAGTGAAATCATTTCACTCAATTAAAACTCAATATTTGGACCAGTGTTTATTGGTGGGCTTTCTAGGGCTATTACATTAATTCAGGATTTAATTGATTCACATACAAATGCATGCTTTTTATTTGGTTTAAATATTAGAATTACTTTATTCGCTGCCTTTTTTATTCTAGGTATCCTTTTTCTAAAAATTTCTTGTAATATGCCAAAAAATAGGAGTAATATCAGCAAAGAGACTGAGTAAAACCATATGCAACCAAAGCACTAAAATAAGAAAACGCATATTGTACAATGAACTAAGTGACTGACTCCAAGGTAATGCCATACTGAAGGTTCGGAAGTTCAGCCTACAGTTGTCTAAGCGGAAGAGCTGGGACGCAGAGCCAGGCCTCCTTTGTCTGCCACAGCTTATTTCCCTAGTTCAAGCCTTGTCTGAGAGGCAACGGTAATGATTTTACTGTTTGAAAATGGGTGTGTTTTCTTTTCTGACATGTAGGAATTTTAAAGAATTGGAATGCTAAACAGAAGTGAAATCATGCCAGGCATTTCCTTGGTAGGGCCTCTTCATTGTTCAGCGGTGAAATAAGTCCTAACAATGGCGTGCTCTCCGTCGCTGTGAAGTGGCATCCCCCAGTGCGTTAGATGTGTGAATGTAAGGGATGCTACAGGAAATTTGGAGTTGGCGAGCTCTGTTTGTAAGCTGTGTACTGCAAAGCTGGAACTTTGGTTTGATTCATGAAAAAAGTAGAGTCCAGAGAATAAAGTGAATTGCCTAACAGCACACAAACCAGAGTTACACCTCTGGGATTAGAAATTAGAGGGAAAGGGGGGTGGGGGTAGGTGGAAGTAGGCAAAGGCGGGTTGGAGGAGGGGGAAGGAGGACAGAAAACCTTTACTTGGTGCAGTGGACGCACAGTGCAGTGTACTGATGATGTTTTATTGAGTTGTATACTTGAAATCTGTATGTTTTTTTGAACCAATGTCACCCCAATAAATTCAATTAAAATAAAAAAGAAATGAGATATCTTGATTCACAACCCAGAACTCTTTTTTAACCTACTTTTTAGTCTTGAAAACCATTGAGTTAAAAAATCTTTAAGATAATTGCTTAGGAAAATAAAAGTCCCTCTGCTGAGAACCTGCTGTCTGGTACCCAGGGTGTCCCTCCTGTCTCTCTGACGCTCTGGCAGTGCTGCCTCCTTGGTGCCTCTTCAGAAGGCGCAGACACTGTCTCTCTGGAGGAGGCAGGCGGCCCAGGTCAGGTGGCCTCCACAGTGGTCCTTACTCGTTTCTTTATGGACAGACCTTTTTCTAATCGGTAACCCAAAGCTGTGTCTCCATGACTGTGCTTCCTGCCGCAGCTGTTTGGGGCTCAATGGCTGGGGGCACAGTCACCGTAAGTGCATGCCACCCCATCCGACAGTGAGAGTCGGTTAATCATACACAACCAACCAACAGTGGGCCGCCTTGTAATTGTTACAGGGCCCTTTCAATTTCTTGCAGTTTCCTTTGTCTCAGCAGTTTTGGTTGCATCCTGAAAACTGTCAGGCTTCCTTGTTTCTGTAAGGACCTGACAATTCCGGCCTCACAATGCAGCTTAAATTGGACCAGCTGCTGCCTCAATGGAGCAGTCTGCCCATCTCCAAGGCATTAAGCCCAAAATTATTTCGAAAATTGAAGCCTTTGACTTGCTCTGGATTAATGTGATTAAGCAGGGCTTGCTTTAATTTGTAGCCATCTCTTCCTTTATTAATAACATCTCATCAATTGGAGCAGCGTGTATGTATGGAAGACAACAGAAAGTCAGGGTGATTGCAATTTGAAAGAAAAGTCTTTAATGTTTCAGTAGCAACTGATACAGACTTCAGTTGTGGCAGATTTAGATCTGCTTGTTATTCTTAATTTTTTATGGAAACCTAATAAGCAAATGAGTCTCCCTCCTTCTCTTCCTTTGTCCCTAGCCCCCTGAGGTCTGCATTGGATTTACAGCTCCCTTTAAGTAATAAAGAAAGGATCTTTTTTTCATCTGAATTATATCAGCTGGTGAAATCTGGAAGAAATATACTTCACGGTTAAGAAAGGTAGAATTAAAAGGGATTTGATGTTTTTTTCTCAGTATAATTGAAAGTGCATAACCATTATGATGATGAAAAATAATGTTAGCTTTTCTAAATAAGAAAGTATATGCCTCATTACTTGAGACCTAGATTTTTATAATAACAGTGGTGGGTGATAGTGGGAGAAAGAAGAGCAATGTTTTTAAATGTCTTTAATAATTTTTAAAGATCATTGGAGTTATTTTTATACAATGTATGCTAGCCAATTTGAGATGGTACTAATTCTAGGTCATGTATCTTTTCCTCTAATATGATTTAGATAATTGAAGGTATAGTATAAATATTTTTCTGAGATTAAGTTTGATCTTTCTTCTTTACTCTCAGAGTCAATGAACAAGGTCTGGGGAGTCAGCAAACCTGGAGTTATTCCACTTTTTTCTTACCAAAAGGCTGTGTAATCTTGGTAACAGAACTATTACCCTGGTAATAGTTCTTTGGTAAAGTGACTCAGCCCCTCTGTGCCTAAATTTCCTCATATATAAAATTAGTAAATTGAGCAGGAAGCTTTCTAAAATCCCATCAAGTCCTATTATTCTATAGATCCAACTTCTAAGGTTTCTACCCCATTAAAAAAAAAAAATGATTCACTGCTTCTAATTCCAGTGTTGTTTCTTGGCTTTTCCCCTTTACAAAGTGTCAAGTATAGCGGACTAAATTTACTGATATTTGGATCAAATCTGGTAGTTTCTGGAAGTCAAAGAGCCCCAAATAACTCAGTGTCATTGTACATACTTTTAGTTGTATCTAAAACCCCAGACGTGATCCTTCCCTATGGTTTTCATTTCATGCATGTGTAAGTCAACGTTCTTGTTCCTTAGTCCTGTTTCATCTGCATGTATAGGTCTAAAAAGGATCTTTATTAAGGAAACTTTAAAGATGTGACAGGGTTAATACTTAGAGACATCTTTCTTATAAATAAATGTTCATCTTATTTATAGTTCTTTGGCTACTTATTTACATAAATTTTGTTTGCCTTAAGTGCCCTTTAGCTGGGCAATAAAAACCCCTATCAAAGAGTAATACATATTATGCCAGAGACGGGTTCTGAATCCTTTTTCCATTTCCCCGTCCCGTTCTGCCCAATGTTTTGATATCTTTTGTAACTCCATCTTCACTGTCTTGTTAAATTGTCAGTTGAATCGTTCATTTACTTATTCTTCCGATCTCACCTCCCCATGTGCTTTGAGGTAGTATCCCTGGACCGAGGGATACTGGGCCTGAGAGCCAGGTCCAGCAAGGGGAGCCGCCCGCCCTGAGTCAAAGGTGCGCTGTAGAGCCCCTTTGGGGCTCTGCCTGCGCCATCTGTCCCATAAATCACTTCATTACGCAGGAGGCAGCACATACACCTGCTTCTTGACTTGGCTATGCCACTCTCTGTGGGGTCAGAGTACCTGCTCCACAGATAGACCCCCAAAATGTGTGTGGCTCAAACACAATGCAGATTTGCCTCTTGTGCATGTAACAATCAAAAGCGGGCCTTCCTGGTCCGTGGACAGGTTTCCTTCCGTGGTGATTCAGGGAGCCAGACAGCTTCCATTTTGTGGCTCTGCTGTCTCTGTGACCCTGTTGTCATCTCCATCCAGTCTGTCAGATGGTCAGAGAGTGCACGGAGAGGGCAGACCTGCTGCTTAAAGGCCTTGGCTCAGAAACGGCACACGCCGCTTCCGCGCACATCCTTGGTAGAGCTCAGTCACACGGCCACAGCAGCTGCCAGGGAGACCAGGAGATGCAGTGCACGTGGGCTTCTGAGGACGAAGACGCGGAAGTGGCTTTCTCGTGAAGAGTTTGCAGAATCTGCAGCAATCCCCAATTCATTTTCAACTCTGCCTTCCAGCAGTCTCGCAGTAACTCCTGGAAAAAAGTGCTAAAATGGTTATCATTTGTGAGTACAGGTTTTTTTTGAGCTTTAAACATTTCAAATGGTCTTTTAAAGTTGATTTCAAAGGACCTAGCCATCTCCAAAGCCCCTATGACTAACCTGACTTCTGGCTTGGACCTTCGAAGTTTATTGGAGCTCCAAATCTTATTGGCACTATTTGGGTGGTAGTCAGACAGGGCATTATGGTAGTTTTGTGAGCATGCTCAGTAATCAGAATAGATTTTTGCCTTAGAGTAGAATTTAAAGTAGTTTTTTCCTTTGGTGGCTCAGTTTTCTTAAGGGCATGTAGGTCATGATTATATGGGAATCATGCTGTTGCTTTCTCCTCAGATCCCACCATCATTCCTTCCGGCTCTGCCAGTAGGGGCTACAGGATCTTGGGCATCTGTTTGAGCTTCTGTTTCTTCACTAGTAAAAGTCGGGATTCTAATTCTCACCTTGATGGCTGGCGTGATGATTAGAGTACATGTTACATGTCTTCTATGTCAGCTACTTAACATAACCCTGTAAAGAGAATTAATTAATATACAATCATGGTTTCTCTAGACACATGTCATGGGTGAAAAATAGGGAGTATGAATATTTATTTAAAAATAAATAACCTTGGAGGTTTAGGAAGTCAGTCATATCAAAGCTGATTCCTACTGAGAACCTAGTTTAGGCATCTCCTCTTTTGGGCAACCTTCCTTGACCCACTTGTGTGGGGTCAGTGTGTCCTCATGTGCTCTAACCACACCCTGCACCCACGCTTATGAGGACTGGTCTGCTGTATTGTTATTGTCGCATTACGGCCGTGATTCTCTTGTAACATCAAATGCTTTTTTATTTTCTGCTGTATCTCTGGGCCTAGCAAGATCGAAATATATAAAAATTGGCACTTTTGTAGTGAAAAAATGGTTGGATATTAGGAATTTCGTAAGGTTGTGTATAATCCATAGGAGGCATGAGATATTTTCTTGGCTGTTGAGTGATATTTGATACCCGACTGAGGGATCCGTATTACTTTTGGGTTTTGTACACCATTTAGCATCTGTTATGCCACTGTTGACATCATGCAGGCTAATATATGGTGGAGTCCTAGCGTGTGTATCTTAGCTATTTCAGGTAACTATGACTCAGATTCTCAGGTGAACAGATTCCTTAAGGACAGGCTATTACCTCATTTATTGTGTACTGTATCTCCCACAAGGCCAAGTAGTTGTATAAAAATAGTTGGCACTAAATATTTTCAAATTTGTCTTGAGTGTACTTGTTTTAAGTTACAGTTGAAGAATATGAGCCTCCTAATTGAGAAATGTTAAGTGATTCAATCATAATCCCAGGGTGTTTGACAGAATTAGTACTTGTCCTCAGTGGCTAGTCTTTATTTCCACGAAGGCACCGTTGCCTTGGTTAGACACGTTAAGGATGTCAAGATGATTTGACAGTCTGTTTTCTTGCTCTAGGCTTTTTTGTGTGTGTCATCAGGTTTCATGGGAAGAAGCACCAAATTTGGAATCAGACCTGATTCCAGATCCAGCTGTGCCATTGATGGGCATGTGACCTTGACCCAGCCAGTGAACTCCGTGCTGCTATTTCATTTGCTTCATTTGTAAAATGCCTGCTTCACACCATTGTTGTGAGGATTTAATGAGATCCAATATGTAGATTATTGAGGGTACTTTTGACAGAAAGTAACAAATCTCAACTAAAGTTGGCTTAAAAATAGGAATGTGTACTTTTTACATAGTTAGAAGTCAAGAAGTTCCAGGGTAGTTAATTCAGTGACTCGAAAAAGAATCATCAAGAATTCAGGTTCTTCCCAGCTTTCTACTCCGCTATTCTCAGCTTTGGCAGCACTCCCTCATTGGCCCTGGGTGGCTGCCACAGCTCCAGGCGCCTAAGTCTTCAACGTCAGTACCCACTGTCAAGAAAAGGGGGTTAATACTCCATTTTCGTGTCTTTCTGTAAGAAGGAGAAGAGCTTCTTAGAAATCCCTCAGAAGACATCTCCTTGTATATCTTTGGCTAGAATTGTTCACATGCTTGTGACCATACCAGTCACTGAATGGAGGAATGCAATGGCCATGAAGTCTTAGAACAGTCAAAACTTGCCCCTGAGTACTAGGAATATTGGGAGGAACACTTTGTAGCATCTATGACTGTCAAACCACTATGCCATACACCTGAAACCAATACAAAATAATATTGAAAGTAAACTGTCGTTGAAAAATAAAAATTAAAAATGCA
This sequence comes from Mormoops blainvillei, assembly GCA_004026545.1. Lineage (NCBI taxonomy): Eukaryota > Metazoa > Chordata > Mammalia > Chiroptera > Mormoopidae > Mormoops > Mormoops blainvillei. Next base: position 113,456 of record PVJD01000361.1, on the reverse strand, counting down.
AAAAATCCCCCAAGACACCTTACGCCTGATATGTTAGAGGATTCGTTTGTTTGCAGTTGCCTGACGACCTGACTCCTAAGCTGAATTGGTGTTCTATAAGCAAGGAAAATGTGTGGGTGGTGGTTGGGAGGGGTGGGTAGCTGTTGGGGAGACAGTAAGATGATCAAATTTATCTTATTATTGTAGACTTGATATAAGATATGATTTACTAATAGATAAATAGCATATTTAAAAATATTTCTAAGCATTTCTGTGTGTCTTTTTACTTTCTGAAAAAACAAACATGACTCTTTTTAGAGAGAGAGGAAAGAGAGAGAGAGAGTGAGAGGGAGAGAGAGAAAGAAACATCGTGGTAAGAGAGAAGCCTAGATCGGTTGCCTCCTGTACGCATCCCGACTGGGGCTTGAACCCATAGCCTAGGTACATGCCCTGACCAGGAATTGAACCTGCAGCCCGTTTGGTGTGCAGGACAAGGCTCCAGTTAACTGAGCCACCCAGCCAGGGCTAAATCAAAAGTTTGAATTTACCTTTTTTGTCAGTCTTTCCCATCACGGAAGAATAAATTATGTGCATTGTTAAAACACACATGTATGCAAAAGTGCTTTCAATACTTGCTAAGTGCCATTCAAATACTTGTCAGTGTGGGTGCTGTGAGAGGTACAAAGGTCCTTGTGAAGTGAATTGTAATTCAAGTAGCTCATCATCGAGTAGTGCAGAGAAGGTAATCCCAACTTAAAGGTACGCGCTGAGGGCCACAAGATGGATCCAGGTGGAAAGCTCTGAGAGCTCAAAGGTGTGAGAGGGCATTTCTGGCTGCGAATCAGAAAGGTGTCATGTAGGAGCTGACTGGGCAGGTTGAGGGTGGCGGGAGGAAGGTGAGTGTGGCTTGGAACCCCGAGCGCGTGTGAGGAGCAGTGCTAGGATGGCCTTGAGAAGTGCTTTGAAAGGCTGGCGGGAAAGGAAGAGGCGGTAAACCAGAGGGCGAACACACAACCTGACTGCAACATCCTTGCGTTGACGAATTCCCCACAGACACTAAAATGTGTTTTAAAATGGTCAGGAGGGTAATAAAAATTTATCAGTTGCCTTCAGTTTTCATGAGCTTCTCCACGAGCCCCAGCTTAGCTAGGCTCTCCAAGTCCTGTGTATGCAGAATTCAGTTTAAGGCGCATCCAGTAGTCACCTGCTGCGTGGAAAGCAGATCCTAGATGCTTTGGGTCCAAAGGCAGGAGGAGATTCAGCTCCTTCCCTCAACAAGGTGGGTCTCGAGGTTCTCCCACCAGTGAATCCCAGGCCTCACCGTCCCCTGGCCTCTGGAACTAGCCTAAAATTCCCCTCCTGAACCGGCTAGTTCTTCTACCTCGTTCCATGGGGAGCAAGGCAGAGCAACACTCTGGGGACAAATGATCCAGCCCAGCTGAGGGGGGGCTACAACTGCAGGGAGTGGGGACGCGGAGAGCCAGCCCGGCACGCCCCTTTGTCTCCCACTCACTTCTGCCGATAGATCCCTCCATATCCTGTGGGGAAGCGCGCAGCAGGAACCAGAGGGTCAGCTCACTCACCGAAGTCGACTGAGCGCGGCACCTAGAACAGTGGAGATGGTGCCAAGCCCTGCGTTCCAAAGGGAGGAGCACTGGGTAGGACGCTCTAGGAAACTGTAAAAGGCTTTATAGCAACATTAGACAGAGGGGATTTCTCCGGAGGAGCTGTTAGGGAATGAGGCACCCTTCCATACCCAGCCCCCAGGGAGAGCTGGCAAAGTGATACTTTAACGTTACCTCAAGCCAAAGGAAGGAGTCCTCAAGGAGGGCGCGAGGAGAACTTAACCTCTGCTCCTAGAACCTAGGAAACGTAAGGATTTGTGTTTAATTCCTGCCCTTGGAGGGTGAAGGCTGAGGCTGTTGCAAGAGCTGTCTGGAAGGGAAAGAAAACACAGCCAGACTGGGATCTAGTTACGTGCCCACCATGGTGAGGCCAGGGTGTGTGTTTTCCAGAACTTGACCCTGTGCTAAAGAGGCAGCCTGGGGTCTTTTACAAATTCTTTCTACCAAGAGGACCACTTGGAGGGGCAAAGAGAAAGCCTGTGCGGTGGATTGCTGGAAGCCCAGTGGTTAGGGTGCAGGGAGGGATGGGTGGTTGTAAGCAGCCAGCTGGAGGAGACGGAGACCCGGCTCCCCTCCAGCCAGCAGTGACCAGTGAGGAAAAGAAGCTTTAGTCATCTACCCGTCACATGTAGAGAGAACCCCAACACCAAATGTATTGACTTCCTAGAGCTGCCATATCAAAGTTCCACAGAATGGGTGGTTTAAACAACAGAAATTCATTTTCCCACAGTGCTGGAGGCTGGAAGTTTGAGATCAGCCTCAGCAGGGCTGGTTTCTTCCAAGGCATCCCACCTTGGCTTGTAAACGGCTGTCTTCCCACTGTGTCCTCACATGCTGGTCTCCCTCTGTGTGTGTCTGTGTCTTAGCCTCTCTTTTGGTAAGGACACCAGTCATATTGAATTAGGAACCACCCCAATGACCTCATTTTCACTTAATTACCTCTTTAAAGAACTTATTTCAAATATAGTCACATTCTGAGGGACTGGGGGTTAGAACTTCAACATATGAATTTTGAGGGGACAAAGTTCAGTCCATAACAGATTACAAATGTCACCATAACAGATTACAAATGTCCCTGACCCTGTGAGGCTGGGCTCTCTCCCCCCATCTCCTCTCTCTGGCCTCTACCCAGGGAGGCCTCCAAATGACAGAGAAGGAGGATAAAGTGGAGCATGAAGAAGCTGACCTCATCCCTCCCTCCCACACCAAGCTTCCTGGGCTGTAGCAGACCCCAGGTAGGAAGAGGAGCTACAGCATTCTCGGAAGGCCGTCACTGGGAGGTGTTTGGGCCTCACCAGCTGTGAACATTATTACAACAACTCACATCTCAAGGTTTGAGTTTTTAACTAATCCAGTCGTTCCAGGAAGGGAGGGCATAAACACAGGTATATTCCTGCCACAGGAAAATACCTAGTTCATTTCATGGTTTATTGCAAAAACGGTCAAAGTTAACTTCCTAGCAGACCCCTCCACGAGTCATTGAACAGCCTCCAAACCACCTTTTGGGGTTTTTTATTAACCTATTTCAGGATATAAATTTTTTTTATCCTGTTGAGAATTTTTTTCTTCTTCCCGAAAACTCCTTTAACGAATTTTTATGCACAACAGATGCTAATATTTTGACAGTTCTATATATAGAAAATACTTAATCTTTGGTTGCTTTCCTTTTAAAATTTCTTTATAGGACCTTTTGATGAGAAGTTCTTCATTCTCATGTGATTGAATTTGTTAATCTTTTCCTTTATGACCTGTGCAGTTTGTATCTTGCCTATCCTTTTATTTTTCTGTAATTTTAAGAGTTTGTGTAATATTTGGATAATCTGTTTTTTGACTGTTCTATAGAATTTACCTGTAAAGCCCTCTAGGACTCATGTTTTCTTTTTGGGAAGGTTTTTCTTTTTTTCTTTAATATTAATAATCTAGTTTCTAAATATGGTTATTAAAGATAATTAGCCTTTTTCTTTCTTTGTAGGCCAGTTTTGGAAGGCTATATTTTTCCTAAGAATTGTATTTGCGTGTAGTTATTCCAGTGTTTTTCTCATCTTTTTAATCTTTGTTGCATCTGTAGTTATGGTCCCATTTTATTTGTAATATAATTTATTTGTGCTTTCTCTTTTTCTCTTGGTAAATTTTTGGCTTCATGATCCTTTTCTATTAAATATTTGTTTTACGTCTCATTAGTTTATGCTTTCCACTTTTGTCACTTCCTTCAAATATCTACGTGTTACTGTGTTCTTCTCTTTCTAACTTGTTACTTTGTTCATTGATATTTTTACTTTTTGCTCCTTCTTCATAATATAATTGAATTAAAGTTATACATTTCCATCAAAGAACCACTTTTGCTGCCTCCTAATAGTTTTGATAATAGAGTTCTCGCTATAGTTCTGTTTTAAGTATTTAAAATTTTTTCTTGTGGTTTCTTGTTTTTGAATTATTTAATTTTTAAAGTTTTTTGATACCGATCTATAATAGTCTCAAAATGTTAAATATCGAGTTACTGTATTACCCAGGAACCCTACTCCTAGATGTGCACCCAAGAGAAATGACAGCCTGGGTCCACGCCAAGGCTTGTGCGCGAGTGTCCATAGCAGCACTACTGGCTGTCCCTAAGGGGCAGAAAGAGCAGACAGCTCACATGCCCATCCAGTCGTGAGTGGATAATAGAATGTGATAAATACATACAAGGGAATATTATTTGACAGTGAAAAGGAATGAAACACTGACACATACAACAGCATGGTGACCTCCAAAACATTATTCTGAGAGAAAGACACCAGTCTCGGAAGACCAAATAGTGTGTGATTCCATGTATTTGAAATGTCTAGACTATGGGACTCTGTGGAGACACAAATCAGATGGATTAGTGGTTGCCCAGGACTGGAGGGTTTGGAGGGTTTGGATGACTAGAGCTAAAGGGTATGGAGATTGTTTCTGGAGTAATAAAAATGTTTCAAGATTGATTATGGTGATGGTTGCCGAACTCTGTGAATAGACTAAAAACCATTGAATTGAACACTTTTAATGGGTGAATTGTATAATGTATGAATTCTGTCTCAGTAAAGTTGTTACCAGAAGCATTTTCTACTGAACTTGTCAATAAATTATAATAGCTCTCAACTACTTAGTTTAAATTTGTATTGCCAATTCTTATTTTCTCTCCTCCCCTTCAACCTCTCCCTTCTCTATCTCCTTCTCTTCCTCTCTGTCATTAGAAATGTTGCATAACAAAGTTTAGCTTATTTATTTAAAAGGATCAATGCAATGAAAATTAATGGAGAGCGTTGACATGAAGATAACTTTCCAATTTCCACCCTCATAGATAATTGTATACAAACTGAGATGACACAACCTTGGGAATGTGTCAGTACCTGCCAACTAGCACACAGGCTTAGAGTGCACGATTTTGAGAAAGCAGGATCCTGAAACAATATGAGGGCAGTGAATGTAGGAACAAGTAGACCATATATAACATACTTTAGAAGGATTCTGTAGATAAGAAACGGTCTTTAAGCGATGATTTCTGGCATGTGCCACAGGGGAAAATGGGGTTCTATGGAGTGGCTCCTCTATGGAGAATTGCACTGCGTCCCCCGTGCCAGAGACCTTGACCCCACCCTGTGTATGAAGTAGGAGTGTGCTTTGTGAAGGAGCGCTGATCAAGACGATGCCCATTATTGAGCTCAGATCCAAACATCTGAAGCTTATAACCAAGCACAATGGTGAAGGCTTCTTATCCACGTTTCTAATTATATATTTTTTCTGCTTTTTAGATAAAGGGACAAAGAAATATGGGGCTTAGGTTTCAGGTTTTTCAGGCTGCTCTGAAGTGTTCTTTTTAAGGTGGAGGGATGTAGTTTTGTCTAATGGTGGTGCTTCAGGGCGTGTTCTCGAGACCACGCTCCTGTGTACAATAGCATGCAGATGTCAGAGATGCATTAGGGGCTGAAATAATTCATTTGTTATTTCTAATGAATAGTAATAATTTATAATTTGTACTAATCAAAAACCTTTCATCCACAAAAACCAACAAGCTTTACACACATTATCCTTTCACCAACCTTTGAAGTAAGTGTCTGGCAAGTACAATTATCCCTAATTTGCAGAAGGGCCAAGATAGAGAACATAGTGCAGAAATAGTTGTTGATGTATCTGCGGCTTCAAATTTATATTTTGCAAGTCACTTTGAACTTGTTTTCATTACTTATTTTGATGGTCAAGGAATATAATTTATGCTGACCTACATAGTAGATATCTCTACCAACTGAAAGCTATAAAATTCATTTATCCAGATGTGTTTGATATTAACAAATGTGGAGAAGCTCATGCTTGCCAACACTCTTGCCATTTGGAGGATAGGGATCCATTCTGTGCCCCACTGGCATCCAGCCTGATGGTGTCTGCAGCCCCAGGTGATAGAAGCAACCGCAGTGACCCGGTGCTCGATGTCAAGCTGTCAGCGCATCCTAGTCTGTCCTCTGATCAGTGAGTGATGGGGACATAGGTGGAGGTAGGCCCAGAAGAGTGAGGATACCCTCTTAATCACTATCTTTGCCTCTAGACCGCATCACCACCAAAACAGCTAAGTTAATCTTGAAATAATACAGCTCTTATCAACTCTCTTTCTTGCCACCAAATCTGTACTCTTGATCCTGGAGTTCAGGGCTCTCCGTAAAAAACATTGAAAAACACATTGCTTCCAACCCTTCTGTATAGCTGGTTGAGGAAAAAACTTGGATTAATTTAACCAGCCTCCTGTCACTCCAACCCTTGCCTCCCCACACAAAAAAAATGAGGTCAGAGCTGACCCTTAGAAAATGCATTTAGCTCGTAGACTGCTCTTGAAGACAAAGGGAGGGAAAATTCCATTTTTAGTTCCAGGAACTCCCTTAAACATAGCACAGAAGACTTCCCTGAAAGCCCAACTTGTTTGAATTATAGACACAGACACATTTTATATGCATAGGTACATATTTTGCATACTGTCTTGCCTCAGTGGGTGTGCACACATGCATGTGCGCACACACACACACACATGCACTCACACACAGCTTTATGCTTGGAAAGTTTTTTACAGAAGTTTCTATTCCAGTAAGCCATGTGAGATGCATCTGGGCTTTCTCTTAGGTTCCAGTGACACGCAGTGAAGCCTAGATTTTGTCATATAAAAGCGGCATGTTATCATCAGCTTGCTTGAGAGCCATGTCCGTGTTTGTGGGAGGACTCCTGCATCCCCGTGAGCTCAGGCGGCTGAACCGTTCCTTCGTGTGGATTACCAGTGTGGGCTGACTGCTTGCCTCCTGGGCAGCCGGAGTATCCTTGGCTCTAGTTAAAATGAGCAGAGTAGAAATGTCTGATCTGCTGCTTTCCTTGGATGATAATTGGTTCATTAGGGAAATCAATTAAAGGGAGGGTGAATCATTAAAAGGAAAAGGTTTGCAGAACCTTTTTTTAAAACATAAACGTACCTTCGTGTGCCAACCTTTGGATTCAGGATCGATGTCTTTTTTTTTTGATGATGGACCTCCTCCTAGAGTGCCTTCTTATCTTCCTTTCTTAGCACAGTGGGGGTTAAGAGTGCACAACCTGGCCCTGACCGGTGTAGCTCAGTGGGCTGGGCATCATCCCGCAGACCGAGGGGCCTCAGGTTCGATTCCTGATCAGGGCACATGCCCGGGCTCTGGCTGGGTCCCGGGTTAGGGGTGTGCGGGATCAGTTGATCCATGTCTCTCTCAGGCATCAACGTTTCCCTCCCTCTCCTTCTCCTTCCGTTCCCCTCTAAAAATAAGTAAATAAAATTTTTTGAAAAAGAAAAAAAGAGTGTACAACCTGGAGCTAGACTCTTCTGTATGGATTCTGACTCTGCCCGTTAGTGGTGGTAACCACTAATTTAACCTTACTGAGCCTAACTGTCCTCATCTTTAAAATGGGTAGAGTAGTCCCTTCCTTATTGGATCTTGAGGAAGATTAAATAAGTTAGTATCTGTAAACTGCTTAGAACTGTGCCTCGTACAGAGTAAGCACTAGGTGTTTGCCCTTATTATCATCGACGGTTTATACTTTTGGCTTCTTTAAAATCAAGTGAGAATTTAGCGACGCGTGAAGCAATCTGAGCATTGAATTTGTCTAGATCTTTATTTCTTCCTAATCTTATTTTTTCCTTTTTCTTTTTTATTTGTGGTAAAATACGCATAACATAAAATTTACCGACTTAACACCTTTTAAGTGCACAGCTCAGTGGTATTGCGTTCATTCACGGTGCCGTGCAGCCATCGCCACCATCAGTCTCCAGAACTCTTTTCCTCTTGCCAAACCGAAACTGTCCCCATGGAACAGCAGCTCCTCGTTCCTCCCTGTCCCCAGGTCCTGACAGTCGCCCTTCCCAGTCTTATGTAGGGGTCTTGCCCGCCCCTATTTTGATAGTATCTTTAAACGACTTTTTTAAATTGAGTTTTTCTAAAGCATTCAACTTAATTCTTAACAGAAACGAAACGGTTTCTTTTCGTGGGTATGTGACATTTAATTACATTTTGTGATTACAGTGTTAAGTACACTTGGTCTAAATAGGCTTAGGAACAGACCCACCTGACTTGGTGACCGAAGCCCTCAGTCGGTGGGAAAAGGAAGTGCAGGCGTATCAGCTGGCGCCGTGGGGTTTTGGTGCTGTGGCTGGCGGTGCCGTGTTTGCCGAAGGAATGCTGTGGATCTGTTAATCTGGGCCGTCATATCCATTCTGTGGTTTCCCTTCTCTGTGCCGTGGTGCTTGTCACCTCCATCGTCTGAAACACCCTCATACTCAGCTCTGCATGTCTGAATTGCTCCCATTTTTCAGCGTCCAGTCCAGATGTACTTCCTCCCTGCAACCTTCCCTGCTCCCTTCCCTTCCAGACTTCCAGAGCACTCACCTGTACCTCTGCAGTGGCTCCTGACACTGTCCGCCTTGCGCTGTTAGTTGAACCCCCCAAGGGCAGGCTCCGGATCCCGTGTCTTTGGATTTCTCGTGTCATTGGCTTGGCGCTGTGCATGTAGCCAGGACTCAGGCTCATGTGTACTGAATTATTGCTTTGCCAAGATAGGACAGAGAGAATGAGAAGAGGAGTCAGAGTATTGGAGCACTTTATAATGAATGAAATGTGTGTGTGTATAAGGTAATACTTACATTGTGCCTTGCTTTGGTATTTTTACTGTACCTGTTTTGCGGGTGAGGAAACTGAGACTCATGAATTTATCCAAATCAAATATTCTGACAGCATTGTCAGTACTCTTGGCCCACTGTCTCAGTATTTCATTGTGGAAACCATTTGGTTTTATTCCTCAGGGTGTGTCTGTGGGCTCCTAAATTAAGTACTGGCTGTCACCAAAGATCTGCTAATCAAGGCAAGGCTAAAAGATTCCCAGTATCAATTCAGTTACAGCTGGATTTGGATCTCTATGCAGCCACAGACAGCTGCCATTCAGTCCTGACCCTTAGCTCTAAGGCTTATGGGAAGAGAACGTGCCATTACGGAGTCAGTGACTGAATTGGACCCTTAACTCAAACTGCTGTGCTCTGCTGCCTCCTGAGTGATCTTAATTAGGCAAATGATTTGGGTCTTGGTTTCCTCATCTGTAAAATGGATGTGATAATACATGGAGTTATTATGTGAAGACTTCATAGATAATTAACGATATGAAAGTACTTTATGATCTATACAAGTATTACGCAAATCTAAAATATTGCTGTCATCATCCCACACTTACAGAGTACCATTCAACTGAAGACACAAAAATTTCAGCGCAGAGTTTGGGTTAATATAGAACAAGTTATGTAAAGTCCAAAACTGGGGCACTGGACTTAACATAAGGGGGTTTCTATGGTAACTAACACCATAAGGTCATAGGGAACCCCCTGTGACCTACACCCTTCTAATATGATGAGCTTGGTATTAGTGGCCTGGACTCACAAATTTTGCCCAGGGCCTAATTTCCCTTCACAGGTTAAAATAACTGCAGCCAAAGGCATGTAGTCTAGGTAAATGCTCCCCATGTTTGATTCGGACTGCCTGGACGTCTGACAGGGTGAAGTTGTCATGAGCAGGGTCTAGGGGTCAAGGGAGGCTATGGTAGAGCTTAGTGTCAAGAGGACTGGAGTCACCTTCTCCAGAGTCGTTCCTGGCTCTTCAAGGCTAACTCTGGTGCTCCCTCCATGTGCGCCCACAGAACTCGGAATGTACCCCTCTCCTCGCAGTAATGCTTTATCCTGTAACTTCCCATTGTGTGTTTCTTTGCCCTCCTGGGCTGTGAGCTCCGTCAGGCCAGGAACCGTCTTATTAATTATTGTATTAGCTGCACCAAGAGAGTGCCCAGAGCCCACGCTGGCTGCTCAATAAGCACTTGTTGAACGAATCCCTCCCCTGGTGGTTGTGTTCTGTAACAAGCCCCATCCAGAAGGGAAGTGAGGCAGGAGTTACGGTAAGCTGTTTCACCATTGGAATTGTACTGCTTTGCTAATTGAATTAATTTAGACCAGTGCTTCTCAACCTTTAAAAAATTGTAGTCACCCTAGGAAGCCTTTTTAGCCATTTCTTTCCTAATCGTGTCCCCTGCCCCCATTAAAATTTAATATCACAGATAATACATATGGTAGTATACGTACGGCGGCCCATTTGGAGGCCACACCATTTTGATGTGGCCTCTTGGTGGATTTTGTCCACCAACAGCCAGTACCTCCCACCCTTGAAGAAATATCACTCTGCTGAGAATGCATGAATTAAACTTTATTTGACTAAAATTATAGAATCAGTTGATATTGTAAGAGTTTCTATTTGATATTTACATAGCCAGTTGTAAAGTTAAGACTAAGCCTCCGTTGCTCATCTTTTTGACATGCTTTCAGGATAAGGCTCTTGGATTGATTTTTTTTTCCAGTGGGGGGACAATAGGTAGGCAAAGACTTTTCCCAGACTACCAGCAGTATTTCCGTTTGGGACTTAACTATGCACAAATCTCAATGCTTGGTTCATGGTTGCATTCTTCTCAAAAATATTTAAGCATAAAGTTTTATTTATCATTAATGAATTTAGACATCTAAATATGTCAGAGCCGTACTTTTTGGATGATCCTGCCAAATCATTCCTGTTTGGGGTATTTATAGATAATGTACCATGCAAATTGGGAGAATATGCTACTACCACTTACACTTAAAAAGCAACTGTCATGTGGCTGATGCGCCAGATGAATAGGCAGTTAATATCTTTGGACGACGTAAAGCAGCTCTTCTGGCAATCCTGCCGAGGCAGCCGCAGTGTTAGCAGCGATGAGCCCCAGTAGCAGTGACTTTCCTCACCCACGTTAGTCAGAGATGCGAACAGTTTTTGAAGAATATGAAAAAACGGCTGATTTGGTTTTAAAGACCCCTTCTGTTCCCATGATTCCAGGGGTCCTCTAGCTATCTTTTCTCTCTGATTTGTAACATATACGCTTTTAGGAAAACCTGCCCTTGGCAGCTTACCCAAAGAAACCCATTTTTGCTTGAAGAGCAGTCCATGTCGTTCTGTTTGTGTTCACCTGGGTCCTAAATGTTTGAACACGTCTCCCTTTTCACTGGAGCTTCATAGGGGAGTTCCAGTCTGCAGTGGCTTATCACCAGTAGCATGCGGCTGTGGAAAGACTGGTACTGATATCATAGATTTGATTACTACCAGCAAGTTCCCGTGTGCCTTCCCTTTCTACACCTGTTATTAATGCTCTCTGCCACACTCTAAGACTGGTAGGACAGGTATTTGTATCCCCACTTTACATATGAGTGACTGTGACGAAGAGAAGTGAAGCGGCTTATATGGAAACTATGCCCTCAAATATAGCTCTTCTGGTGCCAAAGTCAGAGCCTGTTTACCTGGCGCATGACGTTCTTTACCTGTAGCCTGCTCAGGAGTCGTTCTGGAGTGAGTAGACCCCAAAGGCACAGCCTGGACAAGAAGAAAGAGCAGATTTGACTCAGGAAAGGTGGAACATTCCAGCATTTGGGGCATTCCGACAATGGCCTGGATTGCTTTGTGAAGTAGCGTGCATCCTGTCATGTGAGGTGGTCATCTAGATGTGACGATGGGTGAAGCAATGTGGCATTCTGCTAGATGACCTTCTGAGTACCTTACAATCCTGAGCCTTGGTTTAAAAAAAGTCTTGCCTGGTTTCTCTTTCTTGGTATAACTGCATTTATCAAATGCCTAATTTCATGGTTTCCTTCCCCAAATTTGCATCAAAAGCACCCTTCGAGCTTTATGAACATACATAAGCTGGAGTACTCGATCAAGCTGGAACGACCCCAGATCCCCTGTGTCAAAATCCCAGCGTGGGCAGAGTGAGAGGTTTGAGTATTTTTTAAAGTTTCACAAGTCATTCTAAGGCATAGGATTGGGAACCATTCATGTTGTATAGCCCACTGATAACAAGATACAAGCAGGACTCGTTTTGGACTTGGTGGTGTAATTTAACATCAAAGATTTGTAGTTTCTCAGTGTACACTACCCTTTTAAATTCTAATCAGGCCATTTAATAAAACCGTGTTTGTTCTCTTGGCTTCAAGGGTACTGTGATTCACTTCTTGGCAGGTTGGTTTTGCTAATATCTTATAATGCCTGCCTCTCTCATGGCAGCATGGGAACTGATGCTGGTCTAGGAAATAGGCATTGGTCAGCCCGACCACATAGATCCTTTCATACACTTCATATTCTGAAAAAAGCAGCTCGAAGGGCGTGAACACCGGCCGGCCTCTACAATCAGCAGGTTGGATACAGAACTAGGGACCTGTTCACTCCTAGACTCGTTACCTGCCAGTTAGCTTTGCAGCAGATAGAAACCTCTAGTAGCATGAAGTAATGGTTGTAGTTTATTGTTTTCTTGAGGAATTTTCTTGATCAAGTACTCAACTGTGTTTATAGCACTCCTCTGAGAGAATAATCTCCTAAGGATATGTCTGTATTAAATATACATCAGAGGATTATCAATTCCCCACCATGTCTCCCCATGGCGGACCAAAAAAAAAAACAAAAAAAAAAACAATTACCCTAACCGTATTCTACTTTTCAATCAATAGGATGCTTTTTAAAGCTTATGTTTCTCTTTGGACACTTTAAGTGACTGATGAGACCAAAAAAAAAAAAAAAAAGCCAAGATAAAATGACAGTATAGACACTCCTCAAATCCTATAATGAACTCCACAGGGCATCCAATTTTGATGTATTAGGACTTTTTTTTATAATGAGTACATTGTTGGAAATCACATTTTCTATCTGCAGGAGCTGGAGATGAAACTGAGCTGACATCTTACCTCTTTGTAGTTAATTAGCTGGAGAAAAGTAGTGTTTTGAATCTCGGGTGGGGAAAAGGGAAGCTTTAGTCACCCACCTCTCTCCCTCTTCCCTTCGAACACCTGGATCTTTTCACTGTGCTCTTTGATTTGGTTTAACAGTTTGGATGGGCCCTGTTCCCTGGGAAAGATGAGGGGAGTTGAAGAATGGTTACTATTTAATAAAAAAATAACTATAGCCCACTTCTACCTGCCATCCTGCCTGTAGGATAAATAAAATAGATTACGTCTTTTCTTTTAAACAGTCATTTCTTACCTAGACCCAGACTATAGGCAATACCCATGCTTCAAGTCCTTTGTTATTGCTATATGAACATTTGTCACCATTGAATCCCTAGCTCTTAACCGCAGTGCCTGCAACTTAGTAGGCATTCAGTAGATATTTATTAATTAATGGGTAAATAAAATGTAGTGTTGATCCATACAATAAAGCATTAGTTTCCCTAATTGTATCTAATAAATACCTCTCTCTGGGTACTAACTGTGTCCATTTTAAGACATACAGTGATATTTATATGGAATTCAGTGGTTAGGGACAAAGAAGCAGAGCAGAGCATGGAAGTGTGATTCCATTTAGGGAACCAGTTGGTCCTCAGGCAGGTGAGTAGCGCTGAGATCAGCGTGGATACTCATCCACGTGAAGGCTAAGTAAGTGACAGAAAAATTCAGCACAGATTCCTCTGATCTGTATGTATTTGTTAATGTCAGATCATATGCCCAGTCCTACCAGTTGGGCCGCCTACCTGCTCTCTCTTTTCCTCTCACCACCCAACGTAAAAACAATTATGCCAAGCTGGAAGAGTTGAAGATAACCTTGCCCCCAGGGAATGGAAAGCTGTGATATAGGGCTTTAGAAATTGGCTAATATATCTTGGGGATCTCTTTAACAACACCTGGTTCTGTGGATGACTTTGCTTCTAAAAAGCTGTAGATGATTCCAGAATGCCCAGTTTTTCTGCCCCCTGAACACTCCCCTGTATCTCTTCTGGGATGTTTTATCTTGTAGGGAATGACTGCCCATAACCTACCCCTCTGCATTCGTTTACCTTCCTTTATTGTCACTGGGCGAGGTGACACAGGAAAATGCTCAGGAAGGACATTCACCCTTTTCATTTTTCCTTTCAAGCTGTTTTTGAACAACAATGTGAAAGCACTTAGGCTGCTGTGAATTGTTAACAAGCACGTTTGCATGTCACATCTATTATGCTACTTGCACGAAGTTATGTGAAAAAACAGCTCGAAGTATTTATAAGATATAGCCTTTTATCTCTGGAAACACCAGAAAGTATTTGCAGATCGGTTTCGAGAATCAAATTAGCTTGGCACATTGGCGAGTTCCTGGAGGCGTGGACATTTCTGTAAGTGGTTTCTGGCCCCTTAATCCTTTTGATCATTTGCACTGTGTGTTTTTAAACAGTCTCTTCTACTTTGGAGAAATAAAATAAAGAAACTTAAAGGTGAATTTGACGAAAGCTTCTCCACACTCTTTGTTAATGCAGATGGATCTTGAATCTTAATGGTAATAGTTTCTTTTAAACAACCAAGCTTTTTAAGATCATTCCGCAAATAATGTCAGTGCTCAGACTATGTCTAAAAGTGTTTGCTGATGAGTGGAAATCTTTCCTGACCCCTTATTGCTGCCACAGAAGAAGAACCTAATCTTGGAAAACAGTCTTGACAGCCTGGATGTCTGTTACCCCACAACTGTGATTTCTCATCTGAGCCACTGCCTATGTTATATTTTCTGTCACTTGGTGACTTCAGGCGTCTACATTCAGGAGCCTGGCTCAGGGTCATAGACTGAGCCCAAGCTTTACCCCCTGTTCAAACCTAGTTGACTCTTCATTGGATCCTTTCACCTACTGGCTGTGATATATTGTGTGAGGAAACCTGTGGAGAGGTCTTAGTTTCCTCACATGGAAAATGGGGACTGTTTCTCTCTCGTAAAGCTGTTGTTAGCAATATTTGTGTGCCCACATTCATAGCAGCCTTATTTACAGTAACCGAAAGGTGGAAGCAAACCAAGTGTCTGCTGATGGGTGGTGAATGCATACGATGGAATATTATTTAGCCTTTATAAAGGAAGGAAATTCTAACACATGCTTCAACATGGACGAACCTTGAGGACATTATGCCAAGTCAGTGATTTTCAACCAGTGTGCTGCAAGAATTTTTGAAACATGCAATACCTGACTATTTAGTCAGGAGCACTGATCTCTTTTCTCTCGGATTGTCGAATAAAAAAATGACAACAGCCAACACAACAATAGCCATCTGATGTGAATGAGTGAGAATTATACCCACTTTTTTGTAGATTAGCAAAAAATATGATGTATTTTTTGGTGTGCTCTAGGATTTCAGTAATTAGTTTATGTGTGCCCTGAGATGAAAAAGATTGAAAATCACTGTGCTAAGTGAAATAAACCGGTCACTGCCTCCCCAAAATACTACATGATTCCATTTCAATGAAGTACCGAGGGTAGAATGGTTGTTGCCTGGGGCTGGGGGATGGGGAGGGAAATTGGGAGTTAGTGTTTAATGGGTACATTTTCAGTTTTGCAACATGAAAAATGTTCTTGGGGTGGATGGTGGTGATATTGCAGAACAGTGTGAATGCACTTAATGCCAGTGAGTTATACACTTAAAGATGGTTAAATGGTAAATTTTATGTTATCTGCAAATTTGTTGTAAGCATTAAAAAACATCAAGTTGGTAAAGTGCCTACCATTTTATCAGCATTCAGTAAGTAGTAACAGCATTTACTAGGGTTAGGACATTGTATTTTAATACTTACATGATATTTCATCCTATGGCTTTGCCATAGTTTGTTTCTTTTTGTTGGTTTGACTTTGGGATTTATTATAATACCCTACCACTGTAATGATGATGGAGTGAATTTTCTGTGTGTGCATGTGTCTTTTCCATTGTTTGGAGTTATATCTTTGAGATATATTTCCTGGATCACTTAGGGTGAAGTAATCTTAAGCTTTGTGGCTTTTTCTACATATGCCAATGGGATTTCAATAGGGTATAGTAGCCATTTACACACCCCCGGCCAAGTTAGGGGTGCTGGTTTTACAGACACTTTGTCAGCGCTTAAAATTGTACTTTTAAGAAGTTTTATAAAGTGTAATTAAGCAAGAGATGGGGTTTCAATATGCATTTATTCCTTTTATCACTAAAAATGTCAGCATTTTTAGTCTTGATTTACATTTATATCT
The DNA here is from genome assembly GCA_004026545.1 of Mormoops blainvillei. Lineage (NCBI taxonomy): Eukaryota > Metazoa > Chordata > Mammalia > Chiroptera > Mormoopidae > Mormoops > Mormoops blainvillei. Next base: position 97,287 of record PVJD01000361.1, on the reverse strand, counting down.
TCCTATGTGTATTGAATATATACATCTTTTGCCTACTTCTGGTGTGGTTTCTGTGCCTTTCTTACTAAATATATTTGTCATGTTGGTAACATATAGTTGCTGTTTTTAATATTCAAAGGGTTTTAATTCTTATAAAGTTAAATCATTTCTTTAAATATTTCAAAACACAAAATAGTAATGTTTTAAAGGAAATTAAAAGTGCTTTTATAATAACAGGATTATTATACTTAATGTATCATCTTCCTATAATTTCCTAATTATTCTTTTCATATCTGTTAGCATTAAATCTGCTTAGATGTTTAACTGACATGACTATGGTATTTGAGTTAAAATTATGTAGACTTACCAATTAATAATAAAATATTAATAACCCAACATAAAAAGGACATTACAAAAATTAGAGCAAATATGAAATAAAATTATTAATAAGCATGACTTTCTAAACACACTAATATTTAAATTCATTGAAAATAAAATGATAGGATACTATATTCTAGCTTTAAATTGGTAATGATCAAAAACATTGTAGTAGTGATGGAGCCTGGCTCTCAAATATGCTACCAGTGGGCTGAGAGAATTGCCACTTTGACATTAGGTGTCAAGAAACTTAAAAACATTTATATACATTGATTTAAAAATTCCACTTATGTAACTATGGCAGCAGCCTCAGAAATGTGAAAAAATATTTACATTCATAGATAAATATAAGATTCAGTCTAAATGCCCAATGACAAGGAAGGATTGAATAAGTAATAACTGTATAGTCCTCTTTGGAGTATTATATAGTCATTATAAATGGTATTTTTTAAAAATTTCAGTGATATGGAGAAATACAGTATACTGGTATGTCAGTAAAGCATGATGCAGTGGTTACACTAAACAAACCGTGGTTGCTGTTGTGTGTGCATGTGTGTACCTGGCGCATGTCCCGAAGGAGATGAGTGAAAAGTATTGGTAGTACTTATATGGTAGGAGTATAGGTGATTTTTATTTTCTTTTTTATACTACCACACATTTTCCAGGCTTCATATTGTTTGCAAATTATTGTTTCTACAATCAAAAATAAATTTAAGTATTAAAAAAATTAAAGATAATGAATGGATTTCTTTCCTTTTCTGGATTCATGTCCCTTTTGCTCTTTTTACTTTGATGTATTAGACAGAATTCTGGACAAGAGGTCAAAAGGTATTCTTTTCAGGTTATAGTCCAGAAATTTGCTAGCTATATGACCTTGGGCAAATCTAACTTATCATATTTCAGCTTTTCATTTGTGAAATGGGAATTTCTGCCTTCCCAGCTTACGCCATAAGGTGGTTGTGAGAATTATGGTGAGACCACCAACACATATGAAAACGCTTTTGCAGACTGAGGTGCAAGTTCAAGGGATCCCTGAAACCAGTGAGGTATGGTCATTTGTTAGGACTTACAGAACTCACTGAGAGCCGCCATTCTCATAGTTACAGTTTATTACGGGCAAAGGATACGGATGAAAGTCAACCAAAGCAAAAGTCGTATAGGGCAGAGACTGAAAGGGTTCGAGCACAAAGCTGCTCTGTCCTGTCCTGCGCAGTCAGTGTGCCATTTCCTGGCAACTGCATGTGACAGTGTGCAGAGTATCGCCAAACAGGAAGCTCATGCAAGCCTCGGTGTCTAGAGTTTTTTGGGGGGTTTCGTTACATAGGCATGATTGACTGATTGATTGATTTTCCATGGAGTTGAACTCAGCCTCCAGGGAAACTTATACTGTGTTACCTGAAGCCCCCACCCTCAGTCACATGGCTGGCTTTTCTGGCATAACCAACCCTGACCTTACACACTGTTGTGTGTAGCCAACCCTACCCTAAGATGCAGTGTGGCCAATCCCATCTTCAGACCATTGGTGTGGTCGGCCCCATCCTGAAGAAGGACACTCTTATCAGGTAAAGAAGGACACTCTTACCAGGTACCTTCCAGATGCCGGGCAAAGGCCAGGTATCTCTTTGGGCAAGAATACATTGTTTACTACACGTAAGGTGATCAGCGAGAAATAGGAAACACACTTAAATATAGAGGTAATGTTTGTATGGAGGGGTCTGTTATCTAGCATGTTCTGTAAAATAAGGAAGGGGAAGTGGTACTGCAAATACCCTCCTCACTGATCCACAGAACCTCAGAGCCCACCTTTGAGAATGGGTGCGGGTGCTGGACAGAGACGTTTGCCACAGTAGTTGTTTACCACAGAGACAAATTTGGCTGAGAAAGCACTTATCGCCCCACTGGGTGCATCAGCCTGACCCTTGCCTCAGTGTTAACAGCACAGCAAATTGCCCCTCCGTTAATGAATTTATTTAACGTGAGCAAGTTATAAGTCTGCATTTTACAGGTTTCTCTGTCTGGCACCGTCTCACTCTGTATTACAGCCGAGCTCACTGCGTGTAGCGTGGGGTGATGGTAAAAATAAATTGGCTCATTCCCCACTGCAGTTTCAATTCTCGAGCACTATGTCAGAGTGGATCCATAAGGCTTCATAAGGGTGAAATTGGAAAAATGAAAACCAGAGTTTGTTTTCTTGTGAAATTACAAAAAAAAAAAAAGAGTACAATGAAGTCATCATCCTCAGGAAGCCTGCAACTTGACAACTGTATGCTTTTAGGGAAAAAGAACCAGGGACAGAGACTTAGAACAAAACGATCAGCTAAAGTACAGTTATGCTCCCACCCTTCCTTCAGAGGGAAGAATTTTAGCCACGGTCTAGTGGGGGTTTTTTTTTGAAACAAATAACTTGTAATAAATTGATGTTGTCAGTGAATTTTGGTTGTACATTCTGTTTCTTTCAAGGAAAAACTGGCCATGCAGAAGTAGTTCGAGTGGTGTACCAGCCAGAATGCATCAGCTTCGAGGAACTGCTCAAGGTCTTCTGGGAGAATCATGACCCGACCCAAGGTAGATGAGCGAGCCAGTATTTAATTATCTTACTAATTACAGCTGGGATAATTAGTGTTTGAGCTGCATGGAAGAGATGAACCTTGAAATCACACAGGAGCTCAAGAATATGATTGCAGACATTTATTGACGGAGACGAGGAGGGGCTGGGGAGAAAAAGGGTGAGAGAATAAAGGCACAGCCACAGTCAGTGCCCCTCCCCCCTTTACAGCTGTCAGGGGTGGGAAAATTCCCACAGAGAAAGACGCCAGACAAAAGAGATTCGTTCACCTTTATTATTGCATTATTCCTCCTTAATGCAGTCTTTTGTCTACAAAATTAAAGTGTCTTTCTAGCAGCTCCAAAGTTTTCCTGATTTATGGTTCCTTTATTTCCCTGAATTTAGCCTTTCTCATCTTTTGACGTTATCAGGTTTTGTTTTTTTTTAAATGTCTGTGGATGATTTAAAAAAAGAAGAAGAAGAATGTAAAGGTAAAATGCAGTATTCAGTGGATCCACAATGCTCACACTATTTAAATATTTCATTTGTCTTCTGTGAAATTTTTCACATGGAGGTATTAATATATTTGGGCTATAAACAGTGGTGGCCAGAAATTTTATTTGAATGTACACATAAGCAAAAATGCCATGTTGGCAAATATCATTGTAATATTCAATAATGGAGCAATTTCCAGATTTTGTACTAACAGCCTGCAAGCACTGCCTTGCCAGTCTGATGTTGTGATATTATGAGGCTTATGAACTAAAAAGTCCTATATAATAGATGTGATTTTCACAAACCGTGTTCATTTAGCAATCAGTCTACTTAACAAAAATATTTCCATTTGGTTCAGGTTTTGGTGGGCCGGGTGTGCCATCTTGACTGTTTGCTGATGAATGGATGTGTTTTTCCAAATGCACGTTGTGCTTTGTGGTGGAGCTTTAATATGATTCAGCGGCACAGGTTGGTGGGTTGGTTCTGAGTTACGGTTCTGAGAACCTCCCAATGTCAGTGATTTGCCAAAGGGCAAAGGTCAGAGCTAAGAGTAACAGAAGGATAAATGAGCCAGGGTAAGGCGAGCCCAGGATCTGGGCAGATCCCCCAGGGTGGGCGAAGGCCTAGGAAGGGGACCAGGAACAGGTTTTCCATTCTAGTGGAGTTTGGTTTGACATGGGGGAGTGAGTCCCCGATAGGGGGCCAGTGAGGTGTGGGACAAGGGCAGTAGAGGACAGGTAGGGCAAGAATACTATGAGGCGCTCCTCCAGGTAGGACCCCGACTACGGTCATATCACATGAGAATGGCAGGCCCGATGCCTTAGGCAGGCTTGGCTCCTCGGGAAACTCTGACTAGTGAGCACCATAAAGGCGATGGCTAGGAGCTCAGGCTGTAGCCTTTGGCCCAGATGGAGCAACCGTCCAGCCATGTACCTCTCAACCAAGGGCCAGGGCAGGATCCTGAGAGCTCCCAAGTTCTCAAGGGAGACACAATTCAGGAGCCAAGGCAGACCTGAAGCCGTGTAAGAGGCAGGCTCCCCACAGGCCCACGAGGTTGGGCATCAGCCCTTTGGCCATGCCAACCATAATGCCATGTTCTGATAGAATCACCTTATGCCAGTCCCTAGTAAAATTTTGAAAAAGGTGAAGTCTGTCTGTCACCCACTTTTCTCTCCTTCCTTCTCTTAACGTTTTACCCATCTTACCGTATTTTTACCAGTACACCTCAGTTTACTGGGCCACTAGTACTAACCCCTGAATCTCAAGGGGGACTTCTGCCTTAAAAAAGAACAATGAAAGAACTGCTTGGTCTTTCATTCCACATAATTAAACCTTTCTCAACTGTGCCGTAGTCCTTTTGGAAATTCGTGATTTACTATCTGTATTAATTTGCTAGGACTGCAATAACAGAATACCTGAGACTGGGCGGTTTAAACAACAGACACATTTTCTCACAGTTCTGGAGGCTGGAAGTCAGAGATGAAGGTGTTGGCAGGATTAGTTTTACCTTGGCTTGTAGATGACTGTCTTTTCTCCTTGTCATCACATGGTCTTCTCTGTGTGCATGCCTGTGTTCTAACCTTCTCTTGTAACAGCACCGCTCAGATTGAATTAGGGCCCACCCAAATGATCTCATTTAGTCTTAATCTTTAAAGATAAAGACTCTGTCTCTTAATGAGGTTACATTCTGAGGTACTGGGTGTTAGGGCTTCAAATGATAAATTTGGGTAGTAGGGAGATACAGTTTAGCTCATAATACTGTCCAATTGTATTAGGTTGGTGTGTTCTTATTCCAGAGGTATTTTTTTCTAACCGGGGGTTCAAAGACTGGAAGAGTCTTTAGAGGCCACCAGGTTAAACTTTAGCTGCAACTCTGTAAGCCAGAAGATGAAATTGTTAATGATGGGATTTTAGGGACAATGGAATTTCATTGTTGAGGGACATTTCTGACATTGATATTTGGATAAATTATACGTGTAGGAGGGAAGTGTCTCTGTCCTTGAGTATATTTGTTCCTGCTTAGTATAGTGCTTGATGCAATATGTACGGTTACACATATTAAATCACATATTTCGCCTTCCCACATTATTATTAGGACCACTTTTTGAATACATTCCATATAATGGGCCATGGTAACAATCCTTATCTGCCAGGCAAGGGTTCCCATGATGCTTCTGGAAAAAAGGCCAACTGAGTGATCACATGACCCAGGCCTGGCCAATCACAGTATCTTGTCCTGTTGCCAGCAGTGTTTGATCCAAAGAACAGGCGTGTGACCTAAGCAGGACCAGTTAGAATCCTTCCCTAGGACTCTTGTATGAGAGAAAAAAATATTCTCACTTTGCTGGAGATTCTAAGGTGAAGGTGCACAGGATGGGCACAGAGTCTGTCCAAAGGAGAAGCAAGGGAGGAAGATGAGCAGAGATGCTGAGAAATTTCAGGAGACTCTGGGACCCTGAGACTTCATGTTCCTACAGCTCTTCCCTCAATCCTGGGGCCTGTTCTTATAGTGCTCCAAACAATGGGAGCTACTCGCTACCCTCCTCCTTTTTTTTTTTTTTTAACTTAAGCTAGTTTGTTGGGTTTCTGTTACTTTCAGTAACAAAAATCCTGAATAATCCCCTTATTAGCTTAATCATTGTCCTCATCATATTGAGTAACTGTTAGTTTACCCTGTTCATTCAGCTCTGCAAATCAGGCCTAAAGCCATTTGGTTAGCAGTTCCACCATTGGCTCAGACACGGAATGGAGGACACTAAAAATTGTTTCTTCAGGACCAGTTAGGGGTTTGATTAAGGGGTCTTGGTAATTCAGAATTGAGAATTGGGTTTAAGATTTGGGAGTAATGGCCTAAGAACATATCACATTCCATATCCCCTCTCAGTATTTCTAAATTACTGTGAAAGACATTCATAATGACATTTATCTTGTTTCTACTCTGTTAGCCAGGTACTCTGCTAAGTGGTGCAAAATCACTAAGACGTCTGGAATAAGCAGCAGTATCCAGCCTCTTGGTTAATGGACAGGGGAACTATATTCCTATAGGGAGAAAATGGTTTAATTCCAACACACTGAGATCAAACGAGCATTCAGATAAATGTATATAACTCCATAGACCAAAATATTAACCTGAAATCATTAAAACAAGTATATATTAAAACTGGAATATTAAAAGTAAGAAACATAAGCTCAGAAGAGCCCTGGTATCCATGGATTCATCACTCCCAGAGAGCCCTGAAGTTCTAAAACACGTCATCACCTGTATTGTTGCTTCTAAAGCAAGAATTTGAAGCTCACTCCCTGAATGATGGGACATGCAGCAGGAGATAGTTGGACTGCACATGAACTTGGCCATCTGACCATAGCTTCTCAACATGCTATTTGAAGGCACATGGTAGCTCTTGTCATGTTTCCCGTGAAAAGTGGCCCAGAAAAGAAGAGCACTCAGTTGAACAGAAGAGGTACATAGAGGCGTGTAAACCAGATTGCTGTTACTCAGAAAACGTACATTTCAGAAGACAGCAAGCCCCTTGTTGGATTTGGTAGAGACTCTGGTCTGTGAAGCAATAGCTCGTTCTATGTTCTTTTTCAGAAACAAGAGTGGTTCCTAAAACTACTTGAGGAATGCTCTTGCCTGTATGAGAATTGCTTGTCATCAGAAAGACAAAACTTGAGTAAGAGCTGAGAAGGTATTGACCTTTGATGTGAAGATATGCCCAGGAAGCACATGATTCTCCACAGAAATATGACTCAAGAGAAATGTATTTTAATGAGCATGTTGAAAGACGTTAGTACCTTGTTTATAAAGTCATTAGGGATTTGAAGGGGCCACTTAAATTTTTTAGTTATAATTTACTTCCTATTTTGGGGAAACACAGTCTCCTAGAATGATATTTGCAGATATGGGATTCTTGCTAATGTCAAGTGTCTACTGTAGAAGAAACAGCAAGAATTTAAACTTAATTAAAGTCTGCTTTATTAAATCCCGCCTTCATGGCATAGACTAGATAGAGAATATCCTGCATGTTTTCACTGCTTCAAGGTACCAAAAGTAGCTCTCGCAGCGTCTGTCCTGGTGGGAAGCAGGAAGTCTCCATCGTCTGCCCTTCTGAAGGGAGCAAAGCTGGTAGGAGAGCTATTAGAAAGTGGAGGCTTTTAGAGATAGAGGGTGGGGCCAGAGACATCTTACTTCACAGCCAGTATGCAGTGAGTCCTGAGGGATGCCACTCAGAGGATTGGTGCCATGTAAAGTAAAAGACCTAATAGCATCATTATACATTTGGCCAGTAAATGGGATAGTCTCTTCTCTTAATTTACCAATTACCACAAAACCTGTACTTTTGCTGAAGTGTTCAGATAGCACTGCTTAAGCTAATGTGTCCTATTCTGCCTCACTTCCCTATTCATGGGAGAAATAAAGTTCCCCCAGGCTTCTAAGGGTAGACTGCAGCATGCCCATTTCTGACCTGGTGGCCCCCAAACTCCCCTGCTCTCCAGGCAACACAGCAGAGCCTGAGATTCATTTTTGGGTTCTGGCTCCAGCTGGACCTCTTCCCAACCTTACGGCCTTGGCCAAGACACTTACTCATTATCTCAGTTTCAGTCCTATTCACCCTGAGGATACAGGGCACAGACTGTGTACCTTGGGCCAAGCCACAGGCACACAAGTGCACAGTGTAGTGACCTGAGCTTTGTCTCATGTGATCCCATAAACCTGACTTCTCAGTTCCAACCTGTTTCACCCTCTTCCATCCTTGGGGAAAGGATCACAACATTTATTAAGCACCTCTTACGGACCAGTGTTAGTATCTATCCTTTTTATCTGTGCCTCCATTTCATCCTTACCATAACCCTTTGAAGTGGGGTTCATTGTCTTTATTTAACAGAAGAGAAGAAATGAGGTTACAAAAGACCAAAAGAGGTTCCAAAAAGGTTCCAGACGACTTGCTTGATGTTGATGCCAACATCTGGACCCAGCCCCGTGGTGGGCCAAGCCTCCTGACTGCAGGACCTCTTCTAAGGAAAAATGTTTTCATGGATCTCCCTGTGATGTACTTGGGCCCTTAGTATCTTTTTTAAAGCACATGTATTAAAATGTTACTCTGAATTTAATCACATTTTAAACGAATGCCTTTTTTATAAACCAACACAATGCCACTTACCTCTGGAAAATGGAAATGGAAATTCTTACCCACATAAAGTGTTCTACAGCTTCTGGACCACCCCTGCTGTATAGTTGGATTTTGGACCTATTGTAGTAGCTCTAGGCCTTCCCAGGGGACTGTGGCCACACGTGGGGGACTGCTCCAGTGCACTCCTGAAGGAGCAGTGGACTTTCTGCAGAGGCCTGCTGGCTGAGACTACTCACTGAACCCGTATCAGTCTCCCTACTTCTGTAGCGTTGGAAAATTTTAGCTGGATCAGCATCTGCCAATAACAACTAAATTTCCCAGAATCCTTATGGCTAGGTATTGGCCATGTGTCAAAATTTTGGGTCCGTGGGCAAGAATACAGGTGATGACGTGCAACTTCTGGGTTGTGTGCAGTGAGGGGAAGGGATGTTCTCTTCCCCCTCCTCCTTTCCCACAAGCCGCATGTGTTTGTAGTGGTGAACTGTCTGGACCACAGAGAACCGGATGGACCTTACCCTTACAACTGAGGAGCCAAAAGATAGAAGGCTCCAGAGTTACCATCCCAGGCTGGACTCTTTATATGAAAACTGTCTTCTTTAAGCTACTGTTATTTTGGTTTATTTTAGGCCTTTTTTTCTTTTCTGTAACAGAGGAACCTACGTCCTTTGTAAGATAGCCTTCAACTCTAAGCTGATGATGAACTCCCAGTCACTCCTCTGAAGATCTTAATTAAAATGGTCCCCTAATTAAAACATCTTTAATGATATCTGTTAAGAGTGTGCACTCTGCGGTTAGAGGAGATATGGCTTTCATCAGGGCTGCCACGCACTAGCTGTGTGGCCTGGGAGAGTTATACGACCTTGCCAAGTCTCGTTTCTCTATATTTCCACTTGACCACCCGGGTCCCAGCTGGCATTGTTTCTCATCCGATGGCTACGGCAGCCTCCTGCCTGGCCTGTCTTGCCCTTTCTCAGTCCATTCTCCATAATGACCTGTTGAAAACGCAAAACGAATTCCCCTTATTATTTTCCCCCAGCAAATGTTCTCAATACTTCTGATCATCCTATATGTGGTTTATACCCTTTATCCTAAGGCGACTCCTCAGCATCTCTTTCCCTCTCATACCCCTCCATCTCCTCCCACAGTGGTCTCCTAGTCGTCCTCTAAAAGCTTTGTTTGCCTTGCCCAGTGGGCCGCACTGTCTGTGCTGTTAGGTCTCATGGGGCCCCAGGATGACACACCTGGCCTGCAGCCTTTGCCCTTAGATCAATGAGTAGTGGGTTAATGCGGCTCCTCGGCCCCCGGTTGGAACTGGAGATCCCCAAGGGCTCGTCTCCATTCAGTGCCCTTTGATCCCACATCCCTGCCTCCCCACTCTCTGTGAAGCATCACTTTAGGTGGATTGTTCTCATGAGACCCCCAGAGAATCGGGTGGATTGGTCCATTCCATCTTCAGCAGGTTTTTTCATAACCTCTTTCCAGGTGCACAGTGGAGGAGCAGACCTCCCCCCCGCCCCACCCCGCTGTCTACTGGGAAACATTCATTGGAGAGAGAAAAATCCTGTTTTCCTTCTGTTTCTCATCAAGTTGGCAATTAAGAGTGGTGTTCATATATTTGAGCTTGCCAAATTAATATCTGAACTTTGTTGTGCTGACCCCTTTAAGTTAGTTTTTTAAATAAGTCACCAGTTTTGAAGGACCGTCTTTTTTTTTAGACCATGTACCAGGAATCTATCATCTGCAAATAATTAGACAGTAGAAATTATATTGTATTGCTAATGAGCAGATGTGCACAGTTATAGTGGAGGAACAGCTGCACACACACAAAATGCAGAAGCGACCCAAACCCAGCATTATGGATTCAGAAAGGGACTTCATTCTTCTAAGAATTTCAGAAACAGAAAAAAATGAAACAAAGAATTTAACTGATATTTTCCTTTATTAATTGTTCTTTCAGTTGCACTTTTCCTTGTATAACATTAACATACATGTACATAGTATCTTTGCTATTTGCAAATGTGCTATTTGCACTTTCAAATCCCTCTTTCATATAATACTATAGAGCTTATATTAACATTTTTCCTTTGCCTTTCTAGTGCTGTAAGGGTTTAAGGGTTTGGTGCCTCCAAACTGAATGAAAAACCCTTCCCTAGAGGGTGCTTCTTTGGGCTGCGCATGGTTCCAGGTGCTTACATTCATGTAGTCCCATTTGATTTTTAAAGTAACCTGTGAGCAGGTGGTCTTAGACCCATTTCACAGATGAACAAACAGGCCTGGGGTGAAATGATTTGCCGTGGACCAGTTAGTACCTTATGGGACAGTGCTGGGGTTTTGACCTGAGGGCACAATTCCAAACCTTGTGTTCTTTCCATATAGTTCATGATCCCAGGTTGTTATATGATGCCAGTAGCCAACAGAAAACACAGTGCCCCATGACTGGAAAGAGTAGCACATTACCCAGCAAAGGGTTTTTGTCCTCATAAATTCCTTATAATATCCATTAAGATTTTATAATGCTGTTAAGGAGTTTTGAAGATGAAGTTCAAATAGGCTTTTGAAAACTTCAGCCAGGAAGAATTCTACGTATTTTAGATAGGAAAGGTTAGGTTGTTTAAAATTTGCATGAATTGCTGAAATGATGTAAAATCAATAAAAAGACATGAAATCAGAAGAATTACATTATTTCACATGAAACAGTACTAAATTAGAATGAAATCAGAGCTGATAACATCAGCAGGAACTAGAGCTTCCAGGTGCCAGACAAGGCAAGCTAGGTTATTTAGATCAACTTTCTCATCAAAAGCAACTGAAAATGTTACATTAGATATAAAAACATATTAAACATGTCACATCAAATTGCTGACAAAATGATTAGAAATTAGCAAGTGAAATTTGCCGGACAGATAAGCAGAGGACTAAAATACCGTCGTTCTAGGGAATTGCCAATCCCAGAAAAGATGAATTGGGGGGGTCTTATTAACGGTGTAGAGGGTGTGACCAACACAGTAACAGCACTTGACCCCTGTACATATCTTAAACACTGTACCCTACACCTTCTTAATCACACATGGAACATATACTAGGCCATAATGTCTCAGTACATTGCAAAGAAACTAAAATCATTGAGCTTATGTTTCTCTTGCCAGAATGCAATTATGCTAATATTGCATATAGTTTCTTTGCTATTTGCAAATGTGCCATTTGCACTTTCAAATCCCCCTCTCATATAATATTATAGAATTTGTATTTAACATTTTCCTTTGCTTTTCTGGTGCTATAAGGATTTAAGGGTGTGGCGCCATACACATCTCCAATTATATGTGATAGTGCAGTTATACTAGGAAAAAGATAAGCAGAAAATCCTCTTATGTTAGAAAATGAGAAAGTTTCTAAATATCTTATGGATCAAAGATAAGTCAGTATGGAAATTAGAAAATATCTCCAACTGACTGGTAATGAAAATATGATATATCAAAACTTATAGGGCATAGCTAAAGTAGTCCTTAGAGGGAAATATAGAGCCTTAAATTTATATATAAGAAAAGAAAGACCCAGCTAAGCATCTATCCCAAGAACTTAGAAAATCAACAACAAAATAAACCAAACAATGCAGAAGAAAAAATAATAAAGAGCAGAAATAAATGAAATGGAATGTAAATGTGTAGTAGAGAGGATCAATGAAACCAAAAGTCGGGATTTCAAAATGGCTGGTAAGATTGATAAAACCTTGGTACATTGACCAAGGGGAAAAATGAGAAGTCACAAATATCCAATATCAGGAATTGAAAAATGGGATAGCACTACAGATAGGCAACTTTATATCAATAAATTTGAAAAGTTAGATCAAAGAAATTCCTTTGCAAGACGACCTTAAAAAACTAGATAGGCCTATAATCGATTGAAATTGAATCAATATTTAAAAAGCTTCTTATGAAAACCACACTAAGCACAGATGGCTTCATCAGTGAGTTCTACCAATATTGAAGAAAGGAATAACTACAGTCTTCCACAAACCCTTCCAGAGACTAAAGAAAGATGCAATTCATCTTATCGTTCTTACGTAATCTTCTTACTAAACCTAAGGATGTAAGAAAATAAAATTATAGTTCAGCTTCACTCATGAACATATATGCAGAAATGTTAAACAAAACATCATTAGCAAATTGAATTTAATGGTTATAGTAAGTATAATACATCATGACCAATTTAGGTTCCTGCAAGAAATGCAACTTGGTTTAGCATTTTATTTATGTATTTATTTTTAAGTATATTTTATTGATTATGCTGTTATAGTTGTCCCATTTTTTTCCCTTTGCCATCCTCCACCCGGTACTCCCTTCCCTCTAGCAATGCCCCCCACTCAGTTCATGTGCATGGGTCATGCATGTAAGTTCTTTGGCTTCCCCCTTTCCTGTACTGTTCTTAACATCCTCCTGTCTATTTTGTTCCTCCCAATTATACTTCTCAGCATTTTAATATCAACCATTGTAATTCACCACATTAGCAGATTAAAAGGAAACAACCAATATGATTATCAAAATAGGTACAGAAAAGGTATTTAATACAGTTATATATTCATAAATGATTAAAAATATAAATATAAAAGGTGACTTTCTAATTCAGATAACAGCATATACAAAATCCTACAGCAATCATCATACTTAACAGTGAAACATTGAGAAGCTCCAGTGATGCCACTACATCTTCTAACCGGCTTTGTACTGTGGTCCCTGGCTCAGGCAGTGAGTCAAAGAAAGAAACAAAATATAATGACTGAAAAATATGGTGTATACCTGTTTACCTTTTGCACCCAGGCAACATTTCCCATCCTGTCTTGTAGCAACCACATGACTGAGTGTTGGTGGATGGAATGTGAGCAGATATGACATACGACACTTACAGATCTGGCCAATAAATACTTCCTGCATAGTCTCTGAACTTCTTTCTTCATCTGCCTGCCAACTAAATGTGGGTGCTGGGGCCAACCTTTGAAGTAGCATCTTGAAGATAGTACAGCTTCTATCGACCAAGGCTTTTGAAGACTTCATGAAACAGAACCATTTCCACCTCCTTTTTGACAAATTGGATTTTGCATCATCAAGAAATAAACTAACCCCTTAAGCCATTGGAATTTCAGAGTTTATTTATTTACTAGGAATTGGTACCTTGAAGTAGAGTGCTACCAAAGACTAAAAATAGACAGCACTAGCTTAGTGGTTGGGCACCTGGAAGATCCAATATTCAGTCTTGCTTATGGCTCGTAAAGATGTAAGTTCTCTCCAGATTGTTTTACAAATTCAGTGCAAACACAAATGAATGGATAAACACTTCATTCATGAATCCCAATAGGTTTTGTTGTTGCTATTTATTTTGTGGATCTTCAAAGCTGATTCTTATGTTTATATGGAAATGCAAGAGTTCAAGAAAGGCAGATATTCTTGCATAAGAACAAGAGAATGGAAGAGCTTATTCTTTTAGATATCAAGATTTATTATAAAGCAACGATTATTAAAAGTGTGAATTTGATGTAGACACAGATGAGTAGACCAATGCCATAGAGTAGAGAACCCAGGAAAGACCCACACATATACAGATATGGCAGTATTACAGTGACCTGGGGAAGGAGTGAGGTTTTAATAAATGGTGATAAGATGATTTGGATTTTTACCTGCAGAAACATTCCATTGGATTTCTACGTTACACCGTGCATAAAATCCAATTCCAAGTACATTAAAGACCTAAGTGTGAAAGCAAAACTTCAAAACTGCAAGTCGATGATATCAGTATGACTTTGGGTTTGAGATGCATTTCTTAAGCAAGACAAAAAATCATTATCCATAAGGAGAGAATAGAGTTGGTAAACTATATTAAACTATATTAAAATCATACCTTGGTTGATCAAAAAAACCCCCCAAAAACCCAAAATGTAAGAACAGAGAGGTTATATTTGACAAGAGATTGGTATATGGAACATACAAAAATAGATTTAAAAATGGCCTCCAAAAGATTTTTTTTAATTTTCTAAATTTTTAAAAGATTTTTTAAAATTTATTTTCAGAGAGGGAAAAGGATGGAGAAAGAAAGGGAGAGAAACATCAGTGTGTGGTTACCTCTCACGCACCCCCTACTGGGTACCAGGCCTGCAACCCAGGCATGTGCCCTGACTGGGAATCAAACCTGTGACCTTTTGGTTCGCAGACTGGTACTCAGTCAACTGAGCCACACCAGCCAGGGTCCGGTAGATTTTTTTTTAAAAGACAGATGAGTGAAGAGAAAAATGGGCAATGGACTTGAACAGTGGTGAGAAAACATGTGAAAACATAGTCAATGTCATTATTAATCAGGGAAATGCAAATTAAGTTCAAGTGAGATTCTGTTACATAGCAAGCATACTGACAAAAAGTGAAGTCTGACATTAACAGACTTTAATGAATTAGCAGGCATTCAGAGCTCTGAGATGTCTCATGTATTGATGCAGGTTTTGTAAATTGGTACAACTACTCTGGAAAATGGTTCAGTATTCAGTTAAGTTGAAGGCATGCAAACTCCATAAGCCAGCAAGTCAACCCCTAGGTATAACAGAATACATGTCAAAAATGTTCGTAGCCACCCCAAGCTGGTAATATTCATCAAGTAGAATTCATAAATCAGTTGCCATCTATTTATACAAAGGGGTATTATGAAACAATGAAAATGAAAAGAATAAAAGAATCTCACAACCATAATTGTCTGTGAACTATTAAAACTACAGTACAATTTTATTGATATAAATTTCAAAAACAGGCAAAACTAAACTGTTTTTTTTTTTTCTGGGTATGCCTATGCAACAAAGAAATTATTGTCACAAAAATCAGGGGTGGCTATAACTGTGGAGAAGCAGGTACTGTCATGAGCAGGGACACATGGAGGGCTCCAAGGCACTGACAGTGCTCTTTCTTGGCATGGGTGGTGGTTATATGTTCACTTTATGGTAAATAAATGATACATGAAGCAACATATATAATATACTAATATGGATATGAACACTTCAAGAAATTGTGGTTCGTTTTATGTACTTTTGCACATTTATGTGCCTTGTTGTAATGAGATCTAGAAATTACCAGCGTTAACATGCCGATTGCTGTCCCCGCTAATGATGTGAGCAACGTCCAGGACGAAGGACTAGCCTTGCAACCGTCTGTGCACTTGTGTGCTCGGCACTGGTTCAGTGTAAACACCTTATAAACGTCATTTACATGCCTTGCGGTCCACGGTGCAGCACTTTGGCTGGCTCACTGCCACAGAACTTTAAGATTTTGATGAGAAATAGTGATGTAGAAATTTTACTATTTTGAAAGTTTTTTTATACACTTTCTGAGAATTTGAACATTTCAAGACTCATTATTTGGTCAAACTTGTAAGTTTATAGCATAAACAGGTGTGGAGTCTCAGATGTCATAAGAAAGATATAATAATAAAACATTTCCCTTGGCCAACCATAAATAGAATTTCTCTTTTATAGAAGCAAAATCTATACTCAGATAACTTTTTAGCTTTTAGGACTAAATCACCATATCTTTTCAAAACTATTTATGATTTTAGAAGTAATATATTCTCATTACTGAAAAATCAGACCTTCCTATTAGGTATGGAGTGAATATTGGCACTTCTGTTATATAGCAACATTCATTTATCTTTCTTGAGATGCATTGCATTAAAAAATAGGAAGAACATTGTGAAAATGATAGGGAAGATGGAGTGTTTCCTTTTAGAAGACAGCCACATAATATCTTTCCTATTTCACTACATTCTACTTCATTCTTTCCCTTGAATAATATATTGTGTACAAACCAGGATAATTGTGGTTAAGAGGGTGGACTTTGGAGTTAGCTAGCTCCAGATCCAGCACTGGCTTTGGGCAGATATTCAGCTTTTCTCTGGGTATCAGTCAGTCTTATCTTCAGAAAAATGCCTTTGATAATAATACTCCATGTCATTGGAGAACTGGATGAATAACATAATAAAATACAGTGGCACATAATAAGGGCTTTAGAATCATTGGCTATTTTGTTGCTCACTTGAATCAAACAGTAATTCCATTTGTAGGTAAGGCGTGCTTAGTTTGATAGGCACGTGTATGTGTGTAATTGTAACTAACTGGGAACACTAAGTATTATGTGTAATGCTGAGACATGAAAAGTAGAAAGGATCAATTTTTCTTAACTGGCATGGCTTATATTCCTCCTGGGCAGAGGTTGACATGGGCCATTGGTGTTCTGTTAAATCTGGGCTGGCCAGTTTCATAGTGGACCATTCATTCTGGTGCCTCCAGCCTAGTTTTTCTCCCCTGAGTGTTATTTTCATACTCCATAGGAAGAAAAGAGGTAGTTGAAGAAACAAATAACATGTATCTGTTCATTTCTTTCCTTCCTTCCTTTTTCTTACTTTCTTATGATGAAACAAGGGCTATCCATCTGTTTGCTCAGTGTTTTAAATTTAAAATGAGATGTCAGTTAAAACTGACAGAATTAATTTTTCAGTCAGGTAAAGTGAGATTGTTCCATATTAATAAGGTTTCTGTCAGACACCTGATTTAAAGGCCAGGTGTGCCAGGAAGGGTCACATGGGTAATGATAGGAAGTGCCGTCTCTCACTGTGAGGGATGTAGGCTCGTCTGCCTATTGGAGGACCTCAGTGCCCAGTGATGTTTTTTCGCATGGAGACCAGTCATCTGAGGTGGCTCCAGTGCCACTACAACACATGGGTGGCCTTTTGGTGCCATCTCTGTGGAGGCAGGGTCAGTTTAAGAAGCAAGGGGTAGAGGGACTAACTCTATTTATGGGCTTAGAATGTTTGTTATTCTGAGCCATTCTGTGGTTATTTCATTTTCATTAAGATAATTTGTGGAGAAGCAAGTGGGAGTGTTTAAAATCTAGTAGAGTTATAGCTGCTAAGCCTCTCTTTATGCTTATCTCACAAAGAGAATCAAGTGATGTAACAGATACACCGTCTTGAGTGAGACCCGAACAGTGTGTAGGCCAGTGGTCTTCCTCTGAGAATGATGTTACTCAGGTGTTTGTAAGCTGTATGCTGACCACAGAAAATTTGATCTCTTAATTTATAGCAGCTTAACAGACTTGTCTAATGACCCTTTAATAAACATATCTGACAATAGTTTACCCAGAAATCTAAACAACAAAAACGATAGAATGTAAGAAACAAATAGCGGAAGAGGTGGGCAACAGGCAGCTGAATGAGAGCAAAACTAGTTGAATCGCTTAAAGTGTTAGGTTAGTTTCCGTAGACACAGAGCCTGAGGCAGGGATTCGATACACGTGACTTACTGAAGAGAGGGAAAGAACCCCTGAGTGAGGGGGGGAAACAGGATAGGAAAGGGGAAGAAGCCGAGCCACCCTGTGGCCTCAGGCGGCCTGGCCTTGGCCTGCCCTGCAGTGGGGACAGGGAGGCTCTGGCAGCGTGGCCATCTGACTGTCCTGGCCAATGAGATATGCGTGAACTTCTGGGAAGGCTCTTTAAAGACAGAGGAAGTGGGAAGAAGTGCTCTTCTCTTTTTCCTTCTTCTAGCCTACAATTGGATGTGTTGGTTCTAGGACCAGGAGACATCTCAGGCCCTTGGGAATGAGAGCCATGTGCTAAGGATACTTGAGTAGAAAGAAGAAACCCGAGTCCCTGTGAGCATGAAGCCACCCTGCCACCCCCCTAGACCATCCACCTCAACAGCTTTCACTTAAAATGAAAAGAGAAAGAATTCTTTCTTGTTGAAGTCACTTTTAGTTTTGCTCTGTTAAACTGGTGGCAAATTCCTGATTGGTAGAGTGAGATAGGACTGTACCAATTTTTAAGAGATATGAGACTTTCTGAAAAAGATGCTAAGATGTTATAGTCACCAGGAATCACATTATGATGATAACTTTAATGCTTCTTCTTGTTTTCCTGCCCAAACTGTTAAGTAAGAAGGGGCAAAGAAGACTTTTTGCTTGCTTCCTCTGTACAGCTGAGAACCTTAGCTCTTTCAAACTGTATACATGATTTTAATTTGTGCTTATTTACCTAAAGTCCTTAATATTTTCTTCCCTTCTTTTTAGACTTTCAACCTGTAATTTAAAGTGCTCTTTTACCAAACAAGGGGAAAAAAAAGGTCTTGTGTTCTGTATTGCAAATCTCCATTTTCTTGAATGTGGGGATTAAAAAAAAAAAAAAGAAGAGGAGGAGAAACCACACTGATAACCACCGAAACTAGTGGGTTCATAGGAAAATATGAACGCCAAAGACATCTGATACTCTTTTATAACTATTGGTCTCCACCCATCCTAGAGCTTTCACTTCTTACATGTTCTTTCCTTTAGCTGCCTGAGTATGTAGGCTTTATAAGCAATGATATCAGAAGATGTGACTCATTAATGCATAGCAGTGGGCCTCAACTGGGGACAATTTTGTCACAGTGGGGCGTAGACATGTTTCCTGGGCTCCCGGGTAAGATCCCTAACACCCTGCGAGGTCCATGTCATTATCTCCGTTTTTCCAAGTGCGGAACCTGAAGCTCAGGTGGGCCCAGTGCCTGGGCTGAGATTGCAGTTAGTGAACGGCAGAGCTGGGATTGGAACCCGGAGCCGTCTCATGACCAAACGCATGCCCGTTTCTCGGCTTCGCTCGGCAGCCTGCGGGCCAGGATCCATTTCTCCCTAACGACAGTCTAGAGAAGAGAAGAATATGGATTCATCCTGGTGGGAGTCACCCTGCCTACACAACCAACATGGGTAGTCCTCTAATGAGATTCCTCCTTTGAAGCTCCCTGACACGGGGTTAGTAACTTCAGGCCCTTAGGAATATGTCTGTCGCTGCCTGCCGTTCACTCTGAGCTGGTGGCCCAGGAGTTTCTTAAAGTAATCACCTCTCATCAACCACTCATCGTGGGAACGTCCCTTTAAAATTCCCCCGTGCAGGCGTACTTCTTATCTCTCCAGACAGAATGTATAAAACAGGGCGAGCACCCAGAGGCGAGCTGAAGTTAAGAAGCCCGTTGAGCGGATGAGAGCGCCTCCATCTTTTGGCTTCATTATATTGTAGATGAAGCGTCTCTCCATTTTTCACTGCTCCCTCCGGCTCTGCTGAGAGAGGAAGAAACCCGGGAGGGACCGCAGCCCGGTTTGTCCCTTTCAGGTCCTATTTGGGGAAGGCGGGTGGAGAAATCTCAGGCAGTCGGCGCGTGCCAAGAGGTCAGTTCTTTCCGAGGATACCCCAAAGCCCAGTCCTCGTTAATCAGTTTAGAGAATGTTATGGAAGAATTTTAAAGATAAGATACTGTTTCTGAGCCAGTTATTCTCTTTTCGCCAACTGCAGTAAGCCCATTGCTTGCTTTCCTGGGATGTGGAGACAGCCAGACAATGTCAGTAATTTATTCTCTTAGATTTCCCAAAGCCAAATGGAAGGCACAGGAAACTTTGCAATACTTGTTAAATCTGTGGGAAGGAGAGTTCTGGAATTTTGCTGCTCACCCAGGGTTCCACGGAATCCTGTGGCTCCCTCAAAGCTGACTTTTCTGTACATCTCTGGTCCCTGGTATGCCCTGTCAAGATACCCGTGTGTGGCCTAATGCTCAGCTGACCAGCCTCGTTTCCTCCCGGGCCCTTCTTAGGCAGAAACCAGTCTTGTCCCTGCACAATCCTCAGCATAGACCAAACCTGTTCTTAATTCTGGGCCTGTGTCTGTGATGCTCCTCTCCCCACCAGACACGCCACCTGAGGACATTGCCCCATTGTCTTTGATTGTTTTGATGTACCTTCTTATATATCAACCTTGAAAGGAGAAAGAACTCTGTTGTCAGGCAGATCTAGGCTTACATCATCAGATGACCGTTTACCTGCTGTGCAACCTCAGTAGGCTCACTGGAAGCCTCTGATCCGTAGCTTTCTTTGTGCCAAAGAAGGTTAAGAATACCTGCTCCATAGGGCTTATGTGGGAATTAAATGAGACCCAGTACAGGTAAGTGCAGGGTCAAGCTCATACTTGTTCTTCTCGCTCCCTCCCTTTTTCAGGCTATTTCTTGAGATCAAAGCTTATGGCCTAATTCTTCTGTAGCCTCCATAGTGCTGAGCACACAGTCGGCACCATATGAATACTTTATGCTGGAGAGAAGATGTTTGTTTGCAGAAATCGGAAAGACAAATAGGGATTCTCTGCCTTTCAATGACATTATTTTGTCCCTTCTCAAAAATGTGATTTTGGTTAAGTCTCTCCTTTCGATAACAGCAACACAAAGGCTGTTTAGATCAATTTATAACAGTCAGATATCTCATTTATTTTGCAGTTCATTGGGGGTTAGCAGGACCACTTCTTGTATGTTCAGCTGCTCCTAGGTGTTAGTTTTCTCATCTGGGCTTCAAACTTGCTAGAGAAGATAAGCCCAGGGGCTTTGATAAAGATACCAACTATGCTGCTGCTGCCTTTGCAAACAGTCCAGGTTCCTATCATGTCCCTGAAGGCACCATGCTGCTCTGTATCCTGATCTTCGGCCTCCTGGAAAATGCCTTTCTCATGCCCATCAATTTCTCTTTTGAGGCAAGAGTCACTACCTCTATACAGCCTTGCAGGACTACACCCCTTTCCATGCTGATCAGGTGAACTTGCCCACTCTTTCCTCTGAATCCCTGTATTTTTCTACTCACTGATTTTTTTCCATAACATCTTATTAAGGAACTCAATGTTTGTGTCTCCCCAAAATTCCTGTGTTGAAATCTAATTCCCAGTAGGATAGCATTTGGAAATGGGGCCTTGGGGAGGTAATTAGGTCATGAAGCCTCCACCCTCATGAATGGAATTAGCGCTCTTACAAGAAGAGGTCCAAGAGCCAGTGTACTCTCCTGCCATGTGAGGACACAGCAAGACAGCTGTCTGCAGCCAGGAAGAAGGTTCTCACCATACACCAAATTGGCTGGTATCTTGACTTCCAGCCTCCAGAACTGTGAGAAATAAGCATCTGTTGTTGACAAGCCACTGGTTTATGAGTTATGCTATTTTGTTATAGCAGCCTGAGCTGACTAAGACCCACCTTCAAAACTTGATTACGCATATTGGTTTTCATCCCTTTCCCCTTACTGACTAGGAAGATGATCTAGTTAAAAAATGGGACTGTCTTATTTCTGAGTCCCCAGTACCTGGCACCTTGCCTGAGACAGAGAAGGATGGATGAATGGGTGGAAGGAAGAAGAAAAGGCGTGCAGGCACCAGGAAAAGTGGGGGTATTGACAACTATTTTTTTTTCAATTATTTAAATTGTTTTTGTTTCTTCCTACCATTCTGCACATCTTTCTGTCCCGCTTTCTGGCACCCCGGTGGGTATGAGCTCAGGAGATACAAGATAATGCCAACAGGTCTGATTTTCACAAACTTCAGATCAGAGACCAGTAGTGATAAGTGTTAGAAAGCTTATGGTGGGTAAGAGCTGTGAAAACTTTTCAAGGGTAAGGGCTGGGGTAGGAGAATTCACTCAAGGATTTTTTTTCCCTTTTGTAGGTTTGTTTTCCATTGAAATGAAGAACTGGGCTACAGATTAGCAGAGTTAAAATTTAAAAGGAAGGTGATCCTGATAAAAAGATGTAATAATCAGTTAAAAATAAAAAAGGACTTCTCTACACACATAGAATGAGTTTTGATCCTCTCTTTGGGTTTATCCGTGTGGGCTCTGCTTTGTGAATTCTAAGGGATTAATATAAGTAATGCTTTCCAGGGGGAAAATGGCTACTTCTAGAATATCTTGTGTGATGTCACTTGTTATTTTTATTTCAAAAGTAGTTCTGAAATTTTCTAAGATTATTAAAAGTTGTACAAATAATAGTATTTAACATCCACATAATTTTTTAGTCAACAAAGTGCTTTTCAGGTTTCATCTTATTTATTCCTCACAACAAACTCATAGGTTAGGCCTTTATAATTCCTGTTTGACAAAGGAGGTTTGAGGCTTAGAAAGATTAGGCAATTTGCATTAAGCAAGTCAGTGGCAGAACCAGACTTAAAAACAAGATCTTATAGCTTTAAGTCCTAGGCTTCTTACAAAAGATTTAGTAAACAGGTTTTCCTCACACGTGAATTACTGTTTTGCGTTCATAACATAAACCAATGGAGGTTGAAAGAAACGGTGAAAAGTTTAACGATACTAAACATCTGTAAATGCAATGTATTAAAAAATAACAAGAACAGAAAATCCATAGTTCTATGGGTTTTTCAGTCTGTTGAGCATCAAATCATATTTCCCAATGAACCATCTGCTTCCAAATTTCAGGCTCCTATCCATTTAATAAGCCCCTTCATCAGTGAAATGAAAGGTACATGCATTGGAATTAGCAAGTATGTGAATGTGTGTGTATGGTTTTGTTTTAAGATATTATACGTTCTCCTCAAGATGAACATTGATTGGGAAAAAAATCCATCAAATTAACATTCTTATTCATGTGTAGACCAGAGGGAGGTAATGTCTTGTTCAGTATCACCAGTCTCAAGGAAGTCTGAATAAAGGCTTTGCTGTTTTCTCTCCATCCCCTGGTGTATGTGTATCTTTAGCACTTTCTTGTCTCTTTTCCTGGCCAGGTAGGAGTTTAACCAAAGTGACCAGGAAGAGATTGTGTATTTTTTTCTGACACGGGGAACTTTCAGTTTCATTAGGACATCCGCAAAAGGTCAGAAGGTCGGGGCTGTACATTCAAATCTGTAAGACTTCTGCCTGCAGAGGTGACTGTAACTGTGAATAACTCTGATCTTTCCAATGAATGAGTAGCCAGTTTGGGTTTCTGCAAAAGGAGAGGTTCAGGGAGTCTGGAGCAGACCTGCGGATAATGCCCGTGATGTTGCTCGTCTTTAAAGCTGCCAAGAGTGAATGGGGGACACCCCAAATCTGCACAGAGAAGACAAGGGCAACAGTGACGGGAACTGTAGCAGTACTGCGGTATTACAATCGACAGATAATCAAGTTACAATTTAAGTAAAGGAATCATGACTTCAGGGAAGGGTTGGTTCATAAATCCCTATCCTGGATTGCAGCAGTAGCATAACCCCTAATTACATAAATAATACATGGATTAATACATGCATAGAAATGCATTGCCTTGAAAATGCCATTGATATTTTGATAGGAATTGCATCTGTTGATTGCTTTGGGCAGTATGGGCATTTTAACAATCTTAATATTTCCAATCCATGAGTGTGGTATATTCTTCCATTTATTTGTATCTTCTTCAGTTTCTTCTGTATCTTATAGTTTTTTGAGTACAGGTCTTTCACCTCCTTGGTTAAATTTATTCTTAGGTATTTTATTCAGTGAATAAAGAGGATATGTTACATAAATACAATGGAATATTACTCAGCCATAAAAAGAATGAAATCATGACATTTGCAACAATATGGATAGTAGAGAGTATTATTCTAAATGAAATAAGTCAGATGGAGAAAGACAAATACTGTATGATTTCACTTATATGTGAAATCTAAAAACAAAATGAACTAACAAAACAGAAACAAACTCATAGATACAGAGAACAAACTGATAGTCCCAGATGTGAGGGGTGTTGGGGCATGGGCAAAAAGGGTGAAAAGAGTAAGAATTACAAACTACCAGTTTTAAAAATAGTCAGGGGGATGTAAAGTATAGTGTGATAAATATGGTCAATGATATTGTAATAACTAGGTATGGTGCCAGATGAGGTGATCACTTCGTAAGGTATATAAATGTCTAATCATTGTGTTGTATCCCCGAAACTAATACAATATTGTATGTCAACTATAACTGAAAAATAATTTTTTAAAAAAATCTAAAAAAACACAAAATAAATGCATTGTCTCACATACTTATCTAGAATGACAGTCGTGTACATCTTTTCTTCCCAACCACACACTTTTATAAAATCTTCCAGATGTTTCTACCCCTAGGTTGTCATGTCACTACAAGGGAAGCTCTGAATAAGGATGTAAGCTTAAGGGTTTCATTATGCACTCTATCAGATTATTTTTGAAAATATGATTAGTGGAAGAGCCCATTATTGTGCCATATACTTGAACTATTTCTTCATTATTCCCATTTTGTTTGATAAAAAGCTGGTTTTTATCCATAAGCAATAATTTCTCACAAGCCTATTATAATGCAAAGATCTTCAACCAAACATACAGATATTTATTTTCTTTAGTGTACAAGGCGTATGGAATCTTTAGCAAAACTTGTTGAAAATAGAAATGTCACACCTGCAGATTCTCTTTTACTCACATCCTAATTTCCCTTTTAAAAGAGAAAAACTTAAATAGATTTAAACAACTCTGCAGAGACACTGCTTTTCTGTATCTTGTGCTAAGTGAGGAGGGGTCAGATTTTACCAAAAATCAGCCACCCAGCAGTCTTTTTTCTTTGTGGAGAATACTACCACTCCCATCATGTCTGTATGCACAAAAGGATGAGAAGTAGTTAGGTAAGAAAAGCGCTACTTGTAAGCGAAGGGGGGAAATTGAAAAAGGCAAAGTGAAAATATTGCCAAAGCGCCGTTCTGGAAGGTGTGTGCATCCGAGCTGTTGGATTGCACTGCAGCATGAGCTCTGTGAAGGGGCCGTTTGCTTTTCTTGTTGCTGTGAACTCAGCATCTGGAAAAGTGCTTGGTACCTGTTAGGTGCTTAATTAATAATACTTACCCTCTAATAATATTTATATAGTATATACTGTAATGTACACTGTAATAGCACTTATATATTGTATACTGTAATAATCATAATCATAATAGAGTGCTTATGAAAATGTATAACTTACACAGAAATGAAATAGATATTTTAGTTTGACATTTATTTATTGGAGGAATGAGACAGTTTATTTTCATTATATATTATTAAATTAATATTTTTGTGTCGTTATTGGCTCTTTTAGCAACTAATTAGTTCCCGGTCCCTGTGTGGCCTTTGCGTGCCGAGGAGAGGATGGACTCTGAAGAGGGGAGGACGGGATTTCCGAGAAGTCAGCTAAGCCAGGGTGTGAACAAACAGGCATTAGAAATAACCCCCTCCCACACGTGCACACACGTACATGCATGTACACCATAGATACCCTGTGGACAGCTTGACCCTAAATCCTACTCTTTTGTCACTAGCAACCCTCTGATTTGGGCGCGGTTCGGACCGTGACCTCTAGCCCATCCACAGCAGCCATAGCGAGCCTTCGGTGTCCTCAGCTACGGCGCTTGCCTTTGACGTCAAATGTAGCTTTTCTATGGCAACTGAGAAAGATGATTTTATTTACATTTGAACTTACATTTACAAAGTAAATGTGACAGAGCACTCCAGTATTGACTGTGGGGCCTTGGGCCACAAGGTATGGACGCATATAGTCTTCATGCAAGAAGTATTTGTGGGACCATGTCCATCTGGCTGACGTTATACTGGGTATGACAGCTGTAAAGCTCTGCCCTCTGAAAGGCTCACAGAGGAGAAGGAGGGGCAACCACACAGTAACAGTGCAGTGCAAGGCCTGATGGACCCAAAGGAGTCAGTGACTATCACAGCTGTGAGGTGTGATCAAGGTTTTCCAGAAAGAAGGTGCCTGAACTAAATCTTAAAGGTTGAAAACGAGTGTTGTGAGAAGTGTGCACGTGACAGGGTGGGGTGGAGGGAACCTTGTTAGGAGCATACCTGAGAAAGGGTAGTATGGGAGACCCAGTTTTCCTTGCCACATTACTGGACTTTCATACTTTGCTGACAGACTATAGAGGAATCTTGAAAATACCTGGGCAAACACTAAAGCCTTGCTGTGCAAAGTTTGGTCTGTTGACCCCACACTACCCATGAGCAATTTAGAAATGCAGAATGTCAGGCTCACCCCGGACCTATGGAATCAGAACCTGCATTTTAACAACATTCCCAGGTGATACGCATGTGCATTCAAGTTTGAAATACGAAACTATTTCTTTGGAAGGTTGAATCTCCTGTTGGAGTTTTGAGACACTTGTTAAAACTGAAACTGATTCTTGAAAGTTGCGGTAAATCTATGACGATCAATAGGGGTCTATATTAAGCCTGTGGCTGTTTGGCTTCAGGGACTAAATTAGTCAGTTAGAGATTGACGGCCATCTACATCCTAGCCGCTGTGACAGGGCGGAAAATGCACTGGGCTAACGTGAAGTCCCAGGGCTTTTTTTGATGAGGTGTGTGATCTTAGGCAAACCCTTTAAACTCACCGAACATCAGTGACTGTGTCATTTACAGGCACCTCCCACGTGCCACACAGTACTCCAGGCACTGACAGGAACGTCATCACATTTCCTTATTTGCTGGCTGAGGGACAACAACACCTGCCATAGAGGATGTCTCATTAGGACCCAAAGAAATAATGTGTATCACAGCGCTTTGCAAGGGATAAATGCACTACGTTATGCTTTAAATATCTGCATAGAAAAATGCATATTTATAGAGCTTCTATTATGATCCAAGACCTGTGATAAATTTACCTAAGCTCAAAGATCTTTGTGATAATTGAAATAGGCAAAGCAAAACAGATGGATTTCATGCTTATTTAAGAAGAGAGGTATCAAGATAAAATTAAGAGCCGCACTTAGACCACATGAATCGTGGAGAATGTGTGGCGCTGGCCTTGTTGTCCAGTCCACCCCAGTAACCCTGTCTGCTTCCTCCTCCCCCAGGCATGCGCCAAGGCAATGACCACGGCTCCCAGTACCGCTCAGCCATCTACCCGGCCTCCAGCGTGCACATGGAGGCGGCCCTGAGGTCCAAGGAGGACTACCAGAAGGTAGGGTCTCCTGCTGCCCCCTGCGCTCCCCCGGCTGCCCCCGCCATCTGCCCTTGCCACCAGGTTGGGCCCCACCTGTTGAGGGAGAGTCTGGTTCTTTTTACCTGGCACTGTGTTCCATTAGCACATTTTTTGGAAATTTCTATCAGCCTCTTGGAATAGAGCCACCCCGCTCCATAAATGTGCCGAATGAGACTTTAGTAATAGGCCATTATGCGTCTCTCTTTAAAAACAACATGTAGTCTTTCTCCCTCTTTCTTTGTCCTTCTCTGCCCCTCTCTCTGAGTTTCTCTTTTTCTTCCTGTATTTGTCTGCATGGACTGCCATAACAGAGCACCACCGATGGGGTGGTTTGAGCACCAGAAGTTTATTGTCCCATGGCTCTGGAGGCTGGAAGTCCAAGATCAGGGTGTCAGCAAAGTTGGCTCCTTCTGGGCCTGGGAGGGAAGCACCCGCTCCAGGCCTCCCTCCTTGGCTTGTAGAAGGCCCTTTCTCCTGTGTCTCTGCACACAATTCAACCTGGAATACCCTCTGTCTTGCTCATGATAGTAGATTGAATTATAATAAAAAATACTTATCAGAAATAAAGACATTCTAGCATAAAACAATTATCTTCACTATTAACTTGTGTGGTATTTTTAAAATCTCCTCCAATGGAGATTTAGTTCTTGTAAAAATAAGTTGAGTTGCTTTAATTTTTAGAACTTCATGATAATGTTTAAATTTGAGTTATTGTTCTGTTTTCTTTTTTATAGTTATATCTACTTTATTTTTTAAATTAAATTAAATTAAAAAAATTTTAAATTACAGTTTACATTTAGTAGTATTCTCTATTAGCCTCAGATGCACAGCATAGTGGGAAGACAGTCAAGTACTTTGCAGAGCGGTCCCCCTGGTATTTCCAGTCCCCACCTGGCCCCATACAGCGTTATTACAATGTTATTGACTGTATTCCCTATGCTGCAGTCTGTATCTCTGTGACTGTTCTGTAACTACCGATCTGTACATCTCAATCCCTTCACTTTCTTCACCCGGCTCCCCAACCCCCCTGATTTGGATTCACATTTAACCGCAGAGCCAGTAGCTACTGTAACGCTGACCCACTTTACAGTTGTGTAAGCAGTCTGGGCAGCAATTCCCAAGAGTGTGTGGCTTCTCCACCTACCCCCCATGGTGGCACCGGTGGCAGTGAGACAGAGGCAGGGACAAGAGTGCACCTACTGATGAAAAATTAGGAAAACATGCCAGTCATGGTCAGTGTAGCTCTGAAAGCAGAGGGGGCCGAAGGAGAAGCTGTCAGGGCCCCACTTCTTCTTCAGCACACCCACCCCACCTAGGAAGCTGTGCCATCTCTGTGGGGATGCTAACAGGCAGCCCCTAGGGTGGCCCTCAGTGGTCTCCGGCTGGGTGTAGCCCCCGCTCCTTGAGTGTAGGCTGGATTTACTAACGCCCTCCTACTGAGTGACAGAAGGGGTGGGATGTAACTTCTGAGATGAGTTTATTGAAGACTGTGACCTCTGCCCTGGGGCACCCTCTCTGTCCCTTGGATCACTTGCCCAGGGGCAAACCGGCAGCCATGTTGCCGGACAGCCATGTGTAAAGGCTCTGTGTACGTGGCAAAGGGCGAAGGCCTCCAAGAACCACTTGGAAGGGCTTGGGAAGCCCCTCAACCCCAGTCAGGCCTTCAGAGGGGATCGTAGCCCCAGTCGACAGTTTGGCTGCAACCTGATAGAAGACCTCAAGCCAGAGGCACCTGACTAAGCTGTGCTGCAGAAACCATGAGATAATAAATGCTTATTGTTTTAAGCTGCTAAATTCTGGAGTAATTTGAGTATGTTTATATTTCTGTCCTAAAACAGTTTTAATTATAAATTATTCTTTCTTATATCCCTTTTCATCATGACTTTTCTGATAAAGGTGGGCTTGCCTGGACATACGTGCTGACAGCTAAGCATGTAGCCTTTAGCATCACATTGCCCTAATTTGTATATCAGCTGAGTAGCTTTTTATCAAGTGCTTGACACTAAGAAGCCACAAATGTTATCTACTCAAGTAAACCTATAAGGATGAGAGACCTCATTATGACCCCCATATTTTAGATGCTCAGCGTCTTAAGGTTAAGTCAGTGGAGTCACTGGAATTAGAAAAATAAGACAATGCAGAGAGATGAGGAGGGCAGCTATTGTAAGACTCCAGTCGAGAAACGATGGGATCTTTGTCCAGGATGGTCAAAGTCTGAATGCAA
Organism: Mormoops blainvillei; assembly: GCA_004026545.1. Classification (NCBI taxonomy): domain Eukaryota; kingdom Metazoa; phylum Chordata; class Mammalia; order Chiroptera; family Mormoopidae; genus Mormoops; species Mormoops blainvillei. The sequence continues at coordinate 67,747 of PVJD01000361.1, read as the reverse complement.
TGAAGGGATCATTCGGAAGTAGAACTCCTGGAACTTGGAACTGAGTGGAAATGGAGGACAGATGGGAGGGAGGAGTCCAGGGTGACTCACCTGTTTCTGGGTAGTGACGATTTGTGTGATGGTGTGGAGGAGCAGAGGCAGCTTCGTGACGAAGGGAGGTTAAGTTTGGAAATGTGGAGTCTGAGGTACCCATGATATGGGCATCCGAGTGGTCGCTAGGAGAAGATGTGGGCTGTTTTACCTGGCAGGGAGGGTGGTTAATGACTGTTAATTGGGTTAATGCTCGGAAAGTACGGGGCCCAGCACATAGTGCTCAACAAATGGTAGCCCTTATTATATTTGGGAGTTTACTTACACTTGGCAAATGAAGCCCAAGTTGTTGATAGAATCACTTAGGGGCAAGAGCTGGGCGGGGAGGCCTAGGCCTGAGTAGCACCGACGTTTGCGCAATGGAGGGGGCACTGCCTACGCCAGGCAGGACGCTGGTCTGGGCTCGACAGAGAGTCAGCCCCACGAAAGAATTTAAAAATTAGTTCTGTATGGTTTAATCTCACAGTATTTAATTATTAAGGCAATCTTAGTAGTTAATACTTAGTTACCTGTGAGTAGTGCTGTATATAAATTGGCTATTGTAATGCTTCACAGTCCTGTAATATAGTAACACTGAGACAGTCTGGAAGGATATTAATTTCCCTCCAGAATATCTCAAAATGAGATGGTATGTTGGTTTCCACAATGAAAATTTTAAGTTCAGAAGGTCAGTGCCTTCCATGTGATGATGAAGGGGCTGCCTTATACCTAATTCTCTGATTTCTACCCCAATATAGTTTCTTACCCTTAGCTTTGAATGGAACCCACATTGATTTTAGACAACTGATATACATATGAAATAAAAATTAGCTATTAAATATTAATTAACTGTTTTAATAATTTCCCCATTATTTTTGTATATTTGGTGAGTGTCAATCTTATATTCTAACCCAAAGCCTTTTGGGTGTTCTGTATCTAAGCATATGGGACTTAAACGCATACATTCACAGACACGTACAATTTTTGCTTGGTTTTTAAAAGTAGAGTCTTGTTTGCATAAATATCATGGTTGCCTGTGTCCCCAGCATCCAGATATTCATTGCTGTTAATTAACATGATCACATATAACTGCTTTATCACCGACTCTGAACAAATACTGTCACATCTCTTTTACTTTATCACATAAGGAAAACGGGCCTCAGATCGCACCGAAGGCGGGGGCATAGCAGTTTGGCTCCCTGGCGGGGACGCTCAAGACTGCAAGCCTCGTGCCCTTGTGCTGGCTTGTTGCCAGGATGCGGGGCTGCCACGGAGCCCAGGTCCTCGTGGCCATCACAGCTGCTGCACTGGGAACCCGCCCTCCCCCTCCTTTCTGAAACTGCGCAGCACGGGGCTCAGGACCCCCTGGCAGGAGCTGAGTACTGACGGCCGGAGCCCTAGGGACCCCTGGCCGAGCTCAGCCAGGTACAGAAAGCTCTTTTCAGTCCTGACACAGCCATGGCCCAAGGGCCCCCACCCAGGAGCCCTGGCTCAGCACTTTCCCTCCGTCCTCTCTTGAGTACCAGGAGCTACCACTCCCCTTTTCACACCTGTTAAATATGCCACGAGGGACCAAATCATTTTCCCTTTCAGGAAGAGAAGAACAAAGTGACTGACTGTGTCACCACCCCCGGGAGCAGGAGGGCTAACTGTGCACTGAGATGTGGGTGACCACTGTGATTTTTTATCTTAGTCTGGCTATCATGGAAAACAGAGCCCAGGACAAAGGCTTGTGTGTGAAGACTTACTGGGGCATGGGGTGCCATGGAGCAGGAGCAAAGGGAAGGGGGTGGAAAAGGAAAGGAGGGAGAACCAATTCAAGGTGGGCCCCGCTACTGCTCTTGGTGACTGCTTCTTTGGTCCTTATGAAATGCCCACTCACTCTGGAGGAAGAAGGGAAATGTATGGCCATTGGATGCTGTCTGCCCCGGGTTTCAGGTGCTGCACTTCTGGGTTGCTCGTGTGTGGGTTCAGGACCCTGTGTGCCTGGGGCAGGAAGCAGGAGGCAAGAGGCACACGGCATGGACGTGCAGTGGGGTGCCGTAGAGTTACCCCTCATGAAGCTGACCAGAGTGCGCGCAGAGCTGGGCTCTGGGCGGGGGGGAAGAGAGAGGTGAGGCCAGGAGGGTCTGGGCCGCTGCACGAGAGGCGGCTGATAAGGCCATCTACGAGGGCGCCTTTTCCCAACCCAGGCCAGGCAGCCGACCACAGTGTCTCAAGGATGTTTTACCACAATTCAGTGACTTTCTGGCACCGCTGTTAGAGCAGAGAAAGAGAAACACAAGCTTAATTTTCAGTGGGAATCCTGCTACAATTATATAGCTTCAAATCATGCAGTTATATATGTAGTTTATGTGATGTATTTATATGGTATGTATGTAACTCAATGATGCTCATAATAATAGAATAGCAACAACAATACCGGATACTCACAGCCTGATAATTACTGTTCAAAGCACTTTATATAAGTGAAGTCATTTATCTATCTCTGACTATATTTATCTATATACATGCATAAATAAAGTGGATATGTTTAGATCGAGGTATTTATGTATCTCTCTTTATGCAAAATTGTATTCATTCATGTATCTCTTTCTAGTTTTGAAACTTGTATAGATTTCTAACTGTCCATTCGACTGAAATAATTAATAATATACACACCAAAAAAGGAGAAATCAATAATTTGCCATGTTTATGAGAGGTGAAATAATTAGCTTCTACGCCATAAAGAAGTTGATCTATGATTTTACATTTACCTTAAAAAGCAATGTGGTTTCTGATGGTCGCACGGGGGCCGAGGCGGGGGGAAGGCGGGAGCCTCAGACAGCACCGTTGCCGCAACAGGTGGGCGAGCAGAGGACAGGAGGAAGCTGAAGAGGTGAGCTGGCTTTCCTGTGCTTTCTGCCGAGGGTGACCTTGAACACATTCCTGAAACGGCAGAGGTCTTCAGTAGGACGGGCCATTTCTTAACGCAACTATATCAGGGTGTAGGACTCTGTAATCTCATCATAAACATTTAGGTTTATTTCCAAGCGTGGGGAGACCCCGCAGATGACCCCTCCCGTGTGCTTTACATCTACATACTGTTTTCCCCTATAAGAGCTGGTATTTCTGGTCCTGTCACTACATTCTGGGAATTCATCTATTTGAGCCCTGGTGGGACCCCTATGTCCTAACTATAACATTGACTTAGGTTACTAATTTAATAGTCTTCACTAGTTTGCCCCCCAGTGACCTCCTAGTAACCAGCTTCTTCAGCAACTTCTATATATGTGAAGTTTAGAGTGACAGTATTGCTTACCACGGAGCAGCCATTTGAACATAAAATTGGCTGATTTTATCACAGGGACCAATTGTTGAGCTAATTAGATGTGCAGTACTGCTGATGAGCCAGAAAGCCGAAGTGATTTTCCATCTTAACTGTGGTTCTGTGTGAAGTTGGCTGGGCTGTAGACATGAGGCTCACCAACAACCCTCGGAAAGGAGGAATGGCTGAACCAGTCTGCTCACGTCCGTTTCGATTAGAGCACTGGGGTGTCTTGCAGAAGAGGGTCAGAGTGAAAGGTAAACTTCCCACCGCGTTCACTGACCTTGCAAGTGGTGGATTCTACTCCCAGAATTTGACAGCTGCTTCCTGCCTTTGATGAGCTAAAGACTTTATGCAAACTCTTGGGGTGCTCTTGCCTTTGGACAAAGACTTCGTAATCTTTTCTTGATTGTGTTTTGTCATTTTTTTCAGAGTTTCATGGTGGAATTATATGCTGATGCTATTAACTGGAGGAGATAATCTGATGTATTATTAATTGTTTTTAGATTATCGAATGTAGACAGGTTACCTCCTAAGAGAACCTGTCATGACAAACATTTTCTAACATTCTACACTGACTCGTGGATTTGGGTGGTGGGGTGGGGGAGGTATTCACATGTGATTCTTACATCCTGAAAATGTGACTCTTTCTCATTTAGGAGTTAAATATTTTAATCACTGATACATTCTGTTTCTTGAAATTTGATAGAGAATTAGTAAATCTAAAGCCTATTCTCCTAGCCGCGTGGCCTGCCTCCCTCCCGACTCCTCACGGTGTCACGAACAGTAAGCACAGCTTTTCCTCTGCATAAACTTTTGGGTGAATGTTAAATAACCCACTGTGGGTCAAATATAAAACTGTTTAAAATCTGTTTCCCTCAGTCTTTCGGTCTGTTTGTTCATTCATCCTTCTGTCTACCCAGCCACCCATCCATCCAGTCATCCGTCCATATCTTCAACATAGCTACAGTCTTTAAGTATTCACCATGTTTTACCTTAAATTTCACTAATCTGGCAGTCTGACATCTATAATCTATACAGTGTCATCTTAAAGAAAAGCACCCAATGGGAAAGATAAAAGCAGTACGCAACGATTGGGTTACCACAAGCGTTTTTTAGAATTTCTTCAGCTTTGATTATTTAATTGTCTTCCCTAAATTTTGAATGTGCTTTATAATTTTGTTCAGCTATGATTATTTAATTTTCTTCCCAAAGCACTCAGATGGCAGCCAAATAGTGAGTGACTCCCCAAGCTCTCCAGTTAAGCCCTGACAAGTTATTGTATTTGGCTTCTGTGTGTGCATTGTGTGTGTTTATGTTGGGGCAGGGGTAGCGAGAGAGAGAAACAGCTTTCACTTTCAAATAGCCTACCTACCGATGCTACCGAGTTTTCGCTCCTTTTTTCCAAACATAGTTTAAATGCCACTTCTATGCCCGTGATGCTCAAAATTTATGGCTAGAACTACCCTCTTAGTTCCAGGTCCCCATACCCACTGCTTGTTATTTCTGCTTGTTAACATAGTATTTCCTAACCTGGAGGCTTGATTCCCGCCCCTGCACTCCCTAAAACTAGTCCCGTAGCTCCTCCCCCCGCCTTCCCTGCCATCATCTTTAACTTGCTTATGCGAGGTCCCACTTAGGAGTCATCCCCGAGTTGCCTTTTCCTCGCTCCTCACCTCCAAGTAATCAGATTAACCTAGATTCTGCCTCTAAATGTGTCTCCAGTGTGCCTTCTCTTTCATTTCCATGCCCAATCTCCTAATTCCTGGACCACTGAGCCGCTTACTTCTCTACACCCCGCCTACCTACAAGGGGCAGTCAGCGCACCTTCCTGAGTCTGATTCCAGTCATTTCCGTTTCCTGTGTCAACTTGTCCATGGCTTCCCTATTTAGAGTAAAACCCAAACTCCTTAGCCTACAAGGCCCCACTTTTGCTGTCTTCCCACAGGACGTGTGTAACTTCTGGCCAGTGCTGAACTACCATGTCATGTAATTCTTGTTCACACCTCAGAACTGTTGAAGCTGAAGAGACCTGGGACCTCAGGATGAGAACTGTAGTCACTCACAGAAAATTTTACAGCTGTGCAGCCCTCACAAAACACGGTTTTATAGTTCTTTGTATTCCAAAGTTAACTCCTGGGTGGACTCACTGTTGCCACCAAGAGACCAAATTCAGAGGTTCGAGGAATTGCCACTTTGGTTAGAATGTGTTCTAGACCAGCAGAAATCAATTACTGCATTAGCCAGAGTACTCCTTACCCCAAGGCCCATCTTGCAACCTCTCTCGACATAAGAAATTGCTGAATATCGCAATCATAAAACAATATTTGGTAAGGCGAAGTCAGTGGTTGGTACACGAAACCGTCCTCCTTTCTCTAATTTGCCAAATCTCTGACTTTTTGTCCCTGTCATAGTTACTTATAGCTATTGTAACAAACTTCCAAAAACTCTGTGGCTTAAAACAACAGAAATTCATTCTCTTACAGTTCTGGAGGCCAGAAGTCCAAATCAGTATCATGGGGCCAAAATTGGAGGTTTTAGCGGGCTGCGCGCCCCACCCCACCCCCAAGGCTCTTGCCTCTTCCAGCTTCTAGTGGCCGCTGACATTTCTCAGCTCGTGACCTTAGCACGCCAGCCTCTGCCTTGGTGGTCACACTGCCTCCTCCTCTTCTATGTCTAATCCCCCTCTGTCTCTCATAAGGGTACATGTGAGTCATTGAGGTCCCACCAGGCAATCCAAGATAATCTCCTCATCTCATGATCCTTAATTTAATCATATCCACCAAGGCTTTGCCATATAAAGTAAGAGTCACATGTTCCAGGGATTGGGACAAGGACATTTGGGGGTCACCATTATTCAATCTACCACGGTGCCCACACCTGGTTTCCAACATACCACTGTCACATGTCCTGCCTCAAATTGGGACTGAAACTGGGAGCCCTTCTCTCTTGGGTTGCCCAGAGAAGATTGGCTGTACTCACCAAGTGGGTGCCCACCTGACTTCCAGGGAGAGTGGAACTAAGTCTTCTCTCTCGGGGTCCATGTCTAATTTTGAAGGGAAGTGGACATTTACATAAGCTAATCCCCTTTCAAACATCTCTACCTATAGACAAGACCCAACCTCACCCCCATACTGCTTACCAAGAGGAAGTGGCATACCAAATACAACTGCAGAAAAGAATCCTAAGAGCTGGATTTGGGAGAAGATGGGGTGTGGAATTATGTGTGTGTGTAAGTCATCAGAATAATGCTTAAGTGGTTAACGTAAGTGGCAAGAATATTCTAGTACTCAGTCACTCTCCGTGAACCCCTGACTTTTCTGGTCTTCATTTTAAAATTATCCAAGTGTGGATAACAAAACGTCCGCATAGGTTTGTTATAAGAACTAAATGGTATTTTATATATGTAATATACCACTTGTTATATATACAAATATACATAAATACTAGCATACGCACACATACTACCACCATGTGGAAGTCACCCCACACTCATCATGAATTGAAGCTGAGCCCCATGCCCCTTCAGTTTTCCAATCCAGAAATTAGCTTTAATTTTGATAACTCAAGTAATAAAAATTAAATGTACTTACTAATTATCCAGTTATGCCATAATTATCATAATATAACTGGACTTGATAATTTCCTACCAAGAGGTACCGATCTTTTGTGCTTTCTTGTAAGCATCTATAGGCTGAAAATTTGAAAATACCCCTTCTTCCTTACCTTCCCCCGCCTTCCTCAGTAAACTAATATATTCATTATCCTATTGAATATTATATACTGATTAGTTACCAAAGTTGCATTACAGCTGTTTCAGACACACCTACCCGAAGATGAGCTCATGAAGTTTACCCTAATGAACTGTGCTATACACAGCCACAAGAGCCCGCATGTCACAGGTGCTCCTCCCTGTAGACCGTTTTCCTAGGAGCTATCCTGACCCTAAGTGAGCTCTTTTATTCACCCTTGTTTTCCCTGAGGCCTGGTGCTGTGCTTGGCACCGAGCAGACTGTCAGCAAATACTTGTTGACCTGAACTGAAAAGATGTAACTGGATAAAGAAGGCCACTGTTAAGCTTTGGATGGACTGAAAACTTTATTGCACACACCCCGCCCCCCACACACAAATGCTTATGTTGAAGCCCCAACCCCCAGTGGGATGGCATTTGAAGATGGGGCCTTTAAGAGGTAATTAGGGTCAGATAAGATCATGAGGGTGGAACCCCATGATGAGATCTGTGCCCATATAAGAAGGGACAGCAGAGAACTCTCTGCCCCAGGCACACAAAGAAAGGGTCATGTAAGCACACAGTGAATTGGTGGCCACTTGTAAGTCATGAGAACAGTCCTCACAATGAAACCTTCCCTGCTGGCACCTTCACCTTGGACTTCCCAGCCTCCCACACTGTCACAAATGAATGTCTTTCGTTTTAAACCACCCAGCCTGGGGAACTTTGTTATGGCAGCTCAAGCTGAGCAAGACATGTGGATGGGTGGGAAGAACCCACTGCTTACCCACTTGCTTGGATGAGAACCCCTGGCTGAGGTCCCGCTGTGCTGTTACTGACCATGACCTTGGACAAGTCTTTGAAGCTCTAGTTCCTTGTCATAAAATGGGGGAAAAAAGAAGAAAATCTTTTAGAATAAGTCTCCACAGTTTTCAGTGCTTCACCCCGTATTCTGTGAGTGACCCTCGCTTCCACCTGGGGAGGTAGGTAGCTCAGGATCCGTTCTCCCACCTGCCTTATGGGGAACTGAAGCTCCCAGGGCTTCATTCACATTCCCAAGACGATCCGCACAGGACATGTAGAGAGTCAGAGTTACCTGGCTCTGCATTCCATATGCTTTTCTCACACACTGTGTGGAGGTACCTAGTAACCTGTCAAGCAATTTTTATGGCTATCAGGGCTTCATGGGGTGACTCCAGAGACAAGGCTGCCTGCATCCTGCTTTTCCTGGGGCTCTTAGATGTCAAGCCATTGTGAAGATACAGGATCAGAGAATCTTCCTCTCTGTGATGGACTGAGAAAATAGCAGGGTTATTTCCGTTCCTTTGTTCACAGATGAATGGGTAGGTTGCATACTAGAGGTACCCCTCTCAATCTGTTGTATTCTCTGTGCTATGATGTTAGAACCAGTGGGAGCACTAAAAGACCCTGCTTTCACCAACACCAAAAATCATTTATTTGCATAGTAGGACCCTGAATAGTCATGGGTAAATGTCAGCAGATATTTTGTGGCTTGGGGATTAGCCAGTTCTTTTTAATTTTTTTATTTGTGCTATTGTTTAAAGCCTAGAGTTATGATCTTTAAATGCCCATGGAAAGGCCCTGAATAATTACATTCACTTACCTTAGTCTAAGAGAAAAGTCCCCCTTTGTATGTCCAGCAATAAAGGGGCAGTTCCTTTCACATCCCCTCTTGTAGCTTTGTGGTTACCATTACAGGTAGCTTCGTGAACTCTAAATAAGAACTTGTGAAATAAATGTTTTAAAAGTGCCCATTTCTGGATTCAGGTGTCTCTGTTTCTAAGTATGCAGCCATTCAGGCGGCTGAATCTTTAGCCTTAATGGTTTAGTTGCATCTAGGTGATTATTTTCATTCCCACTCATTACTGTGTGTTAGACTCCCGTGTATGAGTACAGATTGCCCTTTCTTGCACTGTATTTAGAAATATCTGCATTACCCCTGGGCATTTGTTCATTAATAGGGAGTGGAGAGAGGAAAAGCTTGTAATAACAGGCTTTACATATTATTAAACTGAGCATCCACATTTGGGTCCAAATGGAAAATCTGGCTTGTGCCACTGCCCTCTGGTGGCTATAGCCTGTTGCTGCAGTGGCAGGGAACTGCGTCCCTGAGGTGGAGTCAGCCCTGCAGGGGCAGCTTCCAGGGACAATGCAGACAAGGACATTCCCAGTCATCAGTCCTTTATTCAGGTCTTTTGCTTTTCATTCATGTGCTTTGCAAGCACCTCAGGATTCCACTTACTGGCCAGAGTATTGATAGAAGAAAGCCTTCTTGTGAGGACCAAGGAGACATTTTCATTTTAGTGGGGGTATATGTATGAAATAACCCAGACCAACATGGAGTGACAGTTGAGTGAATTCAGATTGTCCATGGGCCAGGCTCCCACTCATCTTTCGAGGACAGTGTGGGAAAATGCAGTGGCTCCCAAAGTGTGACATACGTGCACCATGTGGTACACAAAACGACTTCAGGGTGTATCCAGATGAACCTTTTACATTTAAATAGTTACGTGTTTATCTCGACATGTATTAGGAACTATGCAGGGCGTGTTTGAAGGCCATGATTTCATTGATGTTATTGCTTAAGTGAAGACCAGGACGTGGTGCGTGCACACACAGCCACTTGGTTTATGGAGCAAAACTGCTGTGGACGTGTGGGGAGGGTTTGGGACAGCTGTGACACTGCTACTTGCTAACGATATGACCTTAACCCCACTAAGCCTGGGTCTCTTGATTTGTTAAATAGGATAATAACGGCTACTTCTTAGGGTGTCCTAAGCATTATTCACGATAATGGTGTGTAGGTCAAGTATGTGTCGCAGACGTGGCACCGTCGTCTCCCCACTCCCCAGGACACTTCTTAGAGCCCACCTTCATCCATATTCTCATCCTGCTTAGCTGGCCATGCTCATTTCATCCAACCTGCTTTGAGAGCTTCCATGTTTCTTTTCCCACTTGAGTACAAGTGGGACCTTCCCTTGCTTTGCATTCTTTGCATCCCTCGGCGTGGCACTTTGCACAAAGCAGGCACTCTGTGAATGTTTGTTGGGGGAATTAAGGACGAGTGCAAAATAACGCTAAGCAACATTTCCCATCCTCTGGCACATTTAGTGCATTTCATCCATCGGATTAGGACAGGAGCTATACGTTGTCCCTCCTGTCTCACTGATTCATGTGGTCTGATAACAGGGACAGGATTAGGTTCCTGCCCATTGGCTGCAAGCAGGGAGGAAAAAAAGGCCTGCAGCGCCTAGTGCCTGCCTGCTGCTAATGTCACTCTTATCTTACCAACTAATATATAGGTTTAGCGGTGCGCCTGCGTGCACAGGCTCTGCTTGTTAATTTCAGTGGAAGATAAATGGAAGGCAGTGGAAACATTTTAAACACGGTTTTTCAGCTAGGATAGGATCTATTTTAGAGACAACAAAAGAGCCTTTGTTGCTCAAGCAGGTAGATTTATAAGCCTTGCCCTGGTTTAGTCTATACAAAATGGCCTTAGGAGTGGTACGATCAGAGAACCTGCACCAGGGGGGAGGGAAGTAGGAGCCCTTCCATTTTAGTGGCAACACGAATGAAACGGGGTTTGTTGTTCGCCTACAGAGGCCGTGCATTTGCCGTTAAAATCCCCATGGATTTTGTCTCAGCTCTGTGTGGTTCTAAGTTTCTCCAGTTCACCACAACAGAGCCATCCAGCCCGTTCCTCGGTGCCTGCTTGCATTTCTGCAGTGGAGGATATGTTCATGAAAGGCTTCGAGAAATCAGAGCTTTCATGTTTGCCATGAAAGCCAGGGAGCCGCAGCACCTCAGTACCAGAAATGAAAGGACATTTGTGTGTGCGCATGTGGGTTTAGAACTTAAAGGACAGGCAGAAGAAAGAAAATAGATGTTACCGCTTGCACTTGCTTCAAAATGTACCTTACTCCCTCTGGTGCGACCATTTAACTCCAAATGTGTCCCTCATCCCCCTCTGTCCCCACCACATGCACCCCACCCCCACCACATTCATCTTTGCTCATGTGACATCTGTTCTGGGCACTGCAGAGCAGCCTTCTTGTTGCCATGGCAGCTGGTGGAGAGAGCCCGCCCATTGGCTGCTGGCGGAGAGGAGGAAAAAAAGGCCCACGGTGTCAGGGGTCATGTGCCTAGTGCCTGCCTGCCCCTGCTTTCAGTCAGCTGCTGGCTGGGCCACATTAACAGGGCATGCTGCAGTGGGCAGAGGCCCTCGGGGACCGCCCGCCACAGCTGTGTACATCACCGGGTGGAATGGGGGCCCCAAGGTCAATGTCATTAGTTTCTCCCTCAAGTGTGAAGTGTGTGAAGGACAAAAGCAGAGCACATAAAGAAAAGTGGGCTGCCTTTTCCTTCACCTTGAACCCCTCCTTTTCTTTTGTGGTGTTTGGATTTGAGATTCAGAGAATGACCCTCCCAGCCACCCCCATAGTGAGAGGGCCTGGGCCTCAGTTAAGCTGTCAGAATAAAAGCTTCTATCGAATTCCATTTACCTTGACCATTACCCTGTCACTCTAAAATGAAAAAGGGACAGCGTTCCGTTTCGAAATCTACACCTGAACCTGATTGTTTTTAAAATCATCTTCCCCTTGTTGGGGTCACCTCTGAATTTAACAACGGTGTTGGAATCACTGCTCTGGCCCCGTAGCTTGGGTTACCCGTGTCCTTATTCTGTGGCCAAGCGAATTGATGTCCCCAAGGCCTGACCTTGCACCTGGCAAATCAGACAAGCTTAGTCTCACTGGCCAGACCCCAGCTGCCTCTTTGGGTTCCCCTTTCCAGGCAGCGTTTGAGGTCCCCACCGATGAGTGACGGGGGCACATGAGCATCAGCCATGCCCAGGGCCTTCAGCCTCAGAGCGGGGTAGCTGCGGGCTTCGGCATCGCTCCCAGCAACTCTGACGGCACCAGCCAGCATAGCTGAGGGGGAAGGAACTTTCTCGGACACTCCCTCCTCTGCCCCCCCAGTGAGCATGAGGTGGTTCCCCCAGATCCCTGCTCCACAGGAGCCTGAAGCTGACAGTTTCCAAGGTCACACAACTTGTAAATGACTGAGCCCAGGACGCACACTCTGGTTCTTCGATTCCGTCCTCCATGCATACTTTTTCCATTCTGCCCCATGGCAGATTCTGGACAGATTAATGCATGGGGAAGGTGGGCCATGTTGAGGTCTTTCTTCCTGGTCCCACTCATGCTTTATCATGCCTGTTTTACATTTATCAATAATAAGAATGTTTCATTCGTGTTTAATTTGTCAAGATCAGGGGCTAATGGCTTGAGGAAATTTTGCTGTTGCTTCTGGGGGCTGCTTGTGGTGGGTTACAGTGCACCAGGAAGCTCCGTGTACAGCTCACTTCCACTGAGCAAAGGCCCCTGGCCAAGGGCAAGGAGATGTGAGCCAGAGCCCATGAGCTTATTAAGTCATTGTCCCCTTACTTCTCTCCCTCAAGCTTATTTTCGTCACTTATTAATTTTGGGCTGGTTTGGGCATTGTCAAAATGGAAGTGTACCACAAAATCATGAAGGAGAAGGTCTGTATGAAACCTACTTTGCCGAGTGAGGATTATATATAAATACAGTTTAATTCAGTTGAAAGTTATTTGCCAAGTTCCTGCATGTTGGGCAGGGGACCGGGAGGACACTGCCAAAACCCATAAGCAGAATCGAAATCTAGAAACGCATAAGTATGACCATTTGCGGGGGTGTCCAACCTGCGGCCCACAAGCAGCCTGCAGCCCAGGACGGCTGTGAAAGCGGCCCAACACAAAATCGTAAATTTGCTTAAAACATTATGAGATTTTTTTTGTGCATGTGATTACGTGTTGCCGTGTATTTAATGTGTGGCCCAAGACGACCCTTCTCCCAGCGTGGAGCAGAGATGCCTAAAGGTTGGACACCCCTGCTAGAGCTTGGGAAAGCGCCTGTGTCCGCTTCTCTATTGGCATAGCCTATGCTTCGCTTCGTGTGAAGAGCAATGCTCCAGATACAATAAAAATACATTTTTTTTTTAAAACAACAACAAAAAGATGGCCCTGAGAAAAAAAGCCAGCCAGTACTTCTGGTGTGGAAAAGGCTTTCAAATATGAAATGACTCATCCTACTAATCATATAGCTATTAAAAAACAAAGCTGAAAGTTGATTGTTTGTAAGGTTCTGTGAAGTTTGGAGCCCCACCCATATCAATTGAATTTGAATTTTTAGGAGTGGGGCCAGGAAATGTGAAATGTTTAAAACTCCCCAAGTGATTTTGACGCACAGCTAGGTTTGGGAACCTAGTGGAGTGGGTGAGTCCTCAGCCTTGGGCAGCCTTAGCACTTAGTCCTCAGTCTTGTGACATGGCCTTGGATGTTTGAGCCTGGATAGCTACCTTCATCACTCGGCTGCAATTTCCTAATCTCCAAAATGGATCTATTCCTAATGGAACTCAGAACTTACTGTGTAGAATAAAGAGAAAACATGCACCAACTCTTCTGTTCATGCTCTTACTGCCACCCTGGCACCATACCCAGTTTCACCGAAGTCCGCAGTTACATCAGCATTCGCACACAGAGGCCATGACTTGTTCAAGGGCAGCCCACCCTGAACACTCAGCTGTTGATGAGGAAGGCATGGGTCACGATGGTTGCTAACTACGGTATGCTTATGACTCAGTTTTCTACCAGTGCATTCCTTCCCTTGACATAAGCGACACCTACTCAGTGGCGGGCTCATAGTTGAGGATTTTAGGGAAGAATTAGCCCACCAGGTCCTCATCGAGCAGCCTTCTTTCCCACTCTCGTCCTCCCATGCTGTGTGAGTCAGCCGGATCTGCTCCGTTCAAGGAATTAAAATGGCCTGTTAGCAATTAGCTGTACAAAAGCACCAGCCTTTTTGTTCTTCAGTTCTGTTCTTCAGTGTTTGAGATTCTAGGCTATTTTGTTTCCATTGGTCTAATGGGCATGACCTCGAGTGGAGGTTCTCAGACATTTTGACCTCAGGACCTCTTTAAATGCTTAAAAATTATCAAGGACCCCAATGCCTTTTGTTTTTGAGGGTTATATCTATTGATATTTACCATGTTAAAAATTAAAACAGATTTTTAAAACACAAGCATACATTCCATTAGCCATCAGAGTGATGCCATCACACTTCATGTAGCTTCTGGAAAATTCCATCTATACTCATGGGAGAATAAGAGTAAAAAGAGGAAATATACCTTATTATTATTATAAAAACAGTTTTGACTTGTGGGCCCTGAAAAAAACCTTAGGGACCCTCACGTGTCCCCAAGCCACACTGAACTATTGATCTTGAGGACACAGCTTGTATGTCCTACCATGTTGTTGTATCTCATGGAGAAGCACAGAAATCAAAGCAGAGATCATTGACTCACTCACCAATGTCACTGGAAAAGGATCTTAGAGAAGGCTTCAGAGTCCAGCTGCCAAGCTGAGCTTATAACCTAGAGCTTTGGGCCATTGGGCTCCCTGTCTTCCATTTAGTGGCTTAGGGTGTGCCACCCAGCTGGGTTCCAATCCCAGCCAGGCCACTGTGTGACCTTGGACAAGTTTCTTAACTTCTCTGGCCTCGATGTCCTCATACATAAATGTAGATAATAAAAATATCTACCTCTTAGGCTTTCTGGGAAAATGAAGTGAGACAGTGTATGGAAAGGGACTGGCATCACATAAGCATTCAATAAGTATTAACCAAATTACACTCCGATAGACCCCCTAACTTGTTAATCATTTTTATTTTCTTCCTTTTGCTTCAAATCAACTAACTCTCAGAGGTGTACATCTGTAATATTACAGCAGTCACCACTCCTAGGATTTGCGACCAACTTTTCCCCATCTCGTGGTCTCAGTTGTTCTTTTTTCTGACAACCTTTAGGCTGTTGACAACTGAGCAAAGCATGGGCATTCCAGGCTGCATGTTGAACGCCATATCTATCTGCCTTCCCAATGGGCTGAAATGAAGGCAGAGCAAAAATCGGAGGTAATTAGTTTACATGTCAGACCCAACAATCCATGCTGTATGTCATGCAGGCGCGATCAGTGTTTTCAAGGTGGTATGAAACCTCATAATGAGCCAACAAATAGTATTATTACAGTTGAATAAACTGAAGCATGGTTTATGATGATTAAAATTTGTTTGTGGCATATGTTTTTCTTTCTCTTTTTTTCCCCCAAAGTGGAATGCGTGCTTCTGTAGCACTGTGCATTTGCAAATTGCATTCCCAAGTCATTTTTAATTGTCTACTAATCCGTTCATGGGAGAGCTTAGTGATAGTAGGTGACCCAGTTCTCCTTATTTGACTAATGTAAATCTAACATTTTCTTACTTGGGGGCGGGGTAGGGGAGGTGGCCCTGGTGGCCCGCACATACAAACCAACAGATTTTCTACTGCAAAATTTTAATATTGTTTTTAAGTGGTATGCATGAATTTGAAGACTTCACTAGCAAAAGAACAACAAAAGAGGTTTTAAAATAATGTCCTATAAATAACAATCTTTATGTGGCTGGTTTTGTATATTCAGTCAAAAGAGATAATCTACAATCCATGGCCCTGCTCTCACAGACCCTGTTCAGACATATGTGGGTATCAGTAATGAATTAATAAATTAATTCATCCTCAGTCTTGCTGAATGTCTTGCTGAGATACCTCTTGTGGCTCTGTTGGTCACCCCGAGGTCTTTGAGGGTAGAGTGCCCTGTGAGGGTAGAGTGCCCTTTGCGGGTAGACAGCCTTATGCCTAGAGCTGACATGCGATCATTATCGCTAAGCTGCGGGATTGGAGTGCTTCCCTCTTGCTAAGGAAGTAGCATGTATCACCTAAAAGATGCTGTCTTCGGAGTGAGAAAGCCCGGGCTCTTACCCTGTCCCTTGTTCTAGCTGCTATGTGTGTAATTGAGTCAAGTGTCTCTGTCTCTCTGCCATTTTTCACCCAACCTGTACAAAGATGTCTGAGCAGCCATCACTTCTAATGTTGCTCTTGGCGGTGGCAGCTGACTTCCTCTACCCACAAGCATGCAAAATCAGCCATAGCCAGTGTCTTTGAGGGAAGAAGTAGGCTGCATAAAATCAGAATCAAAAATCAGTAAGAAACTGGATGAGCTAACCACAGTGATTTTGAGTGAATCTAGGGATGTGGACTCTCAGGTTCCTGAGTCAGAGAAGTTTAGTTCACCAAAACATCCTCCACACCTGTGCGAGATAGTGGACTGCAAAGACTTCTGGTCTACTCTTGGATCCGTGAATGGCTACCATGGACAGATTTCTTTTTCCTTGGTATATTGGTTAGCCATCACTGTATAACAAGCCACCCCAAAACTTAGTGGTTTAAAACAAAAATAATTTTTTCTATTATCATTTGGTGGGTTGGCTGGATCATCCCGTTAATTTTACCTGGGTTTGTTCATGTGACTACGTTTATTGGTGGGTCACCTGGAGCATGGGCTCAGTTGAGGCAGCTGAGATGTCTTTCCCTCCTGAAGGAGGTGAGCCTAGGGTTTGGCTGCCTCACAGGATGGTGGCAGCGTGCTGAACCCCGATGAGCAAGTGCTTATCAAGCTTCTGCTTACTTTGCCAATGTTCCATTGGCCAAAAGCAAGCCACGTGCTCAAGGCCAAAGTTGATGTGGGAGGTGACGGCGCAAGAGTGTGGATACCAGCAGGCGTGATTCACTGAGGCTGCTCGTGTACCAGTCTGCCACCGCCCTTCCTGCCTCCATCTTCTTTCTGATCTGTAAGACGGGACTAGGTTACTGAGAATGTGTAGAGGGGTCAGCCTGAGAGGCAATAGATGTCATGTTTTGTTTTGTTTTGTTTTTAATGTCCAATTGAATTCTAAGTACGTGTGGGATCACAGGCTTCTTTTTCTTCAGGAGCAAAGGGAAAGTCTTGGAGCAAGTGACCCAAGGGCCCACTTCTCAACACACACACACTCCCTTTTTTAAAAAACGGTTTTATTTCTAGAGAGAGGGGAAGGCAGGGAGAAAGAGAGGGAGAGAAACATCGATGCGTGGTTGCCTCTAACGTGCCCCCCACTGGGGACCTGACTCGCAACCCAGGCATGTGCCCTGACTGCGAATCGAACTGGCGACCCTTTGGTTCTCAGGCCAGTGCTCAATCCACTGAGCCACACCAGCCAGGGCCCTTTTTCATCTCCCATACAAGGTGGAAATCAAGCATGCTTGGAAGATCTTGAAAGTGATAAATATGAAGAAATCCGATAAATATATTTTCAAAAACACATAGAGGTTATAAACATATCTATTAAAATACAGCATAATTAAAATAAGCATCTTATTCAGGATTCCATTTCTTTTCTGGTGTTTTAAGTTCACTCTAAAGAAGTTTGGCAAGTCAAGGTGTGTTTGCATGAAGTTAAGCAAGATAGGAGGGATTTAAAAGTCAAATACACTATCTGGTTGCAGCCTTTGTTCAAAATGGGCCCATTTTAGCCAATTCAAGTTTTTACTTCGTCTAACCATTTGACAGCCTACTCTGATACAGAGTCATAATTCAACCATTCGCTCCTGTCTCCTCGTTTTACTTTATTTGCTTGGTTTGTTATGTTTGTGTCTGTGTGTATCAGGGCAGCTCAAGCATCACCTCTTGTCCAGTGTTCCAAATTCACAAAGTCCCTTAAGGGTGCCAGGGCATACATGGACCTCTTCATATGCGGTGGGCAGAGAATGAGTGACTTTAGGTCCTTGACTCAGAAAATGCAGCCTTGTCCCCACCCATGCCTTTGTTCATTCTCTGAAAACTAGCCCTAACAAGATGGGACTCAAGACTGAGAATCAGCTCTCACCTCTGCATGGATGACCTTACATACAGCATGAGTTTCACACTCCTCCTCCTGGCTTAGGTCATGCCTGGTGTGGCTGTTGAGTCCCCATTCTCCTTAGCCCAGACCCCTTTCTCAGTCCCGCTAACTCCCAAGTATTGGAAAATAAGCGAAGTCCCCCTAATGTGAGCAAGCAATGGCTATTCATTCGGAACTGACTATAACGAGGGAGTCAGCCGCCATCACTTGCATTTGGCAGAGACCCAGAGGCAAGGAGTGGGAAAGATTTACAGTGAAAAAAGGGGAAGGCTTCAGGTGTGCCCCAATGGGAGGAGGTCAGCATGGGGAAGTTGCAGGTGGGCTAGCGAGGTGTGGGATGACCTATATGATGTGTTAGGAGGACCTAGTTGGCTTCCTTTGGTTGTTCCCAAGCTGGAAGCAAAAATTAGGGAATCTGTCAGTTACTCAACGAGTCCTGGCTCTTTCGGGCCAATGGCCACGGGGGCTCTTGTTTGGCTTTCTGGGCCAGTTGCTGCAGGTTGTGGTTCAGAATTCTCTTTTCATAGATAGTCCATCTGTATATTCAGTCACTCACCATTCCCCCAGCTAAAGGCACCGGTCTGTGGTTCCCTGTTCTTTCTCCTCACGCGCTCCCCTTCCTGGCTCCGTTATTCTGGCTTAAGTCCCCTTCAGTGTGTTTTTATAGCTCCTGCATTCTTATCAAAACACTTACCCTTTTTGTTGTAATTACTACTGGCTTGTTTCCTCTCTCACCCCAAAACTTCCTTTAAAGCAGGGGTTATGTTTTGTTCATCATTGTATCTTCAGCCCTTACCCAGTGTCTGGCACCCAGTCAGCTTATAGTAAGTATAAATGTTAATTAAACAAATGATTGATGAATATCCAACACAGTCCAATTTATCTCCCTCTTTCACCTTCTGGTCCACCTTTCCCACTGCTTTATGGATATTTTCAATGGGATACCCCATTTGAATCTCAAAATTAACATATCTAAACCCAAATTTTGTATCTTTCTTTCAAGCCAATTCCTCCCTGGCAAGCCCCTATTATTTTTTAAAGTCCCGCCATTCTCCCCAACACTCTCCTTTGTTCCCTCCAGCTAAGTCACCAGTGCGTTTCCTTCGTCTTTATCTCTTTCATTTCTGTCCATTTCTTTTCAGTCCCAGCTTAACCCTTGCTCTGGCCCCCCCAGCCTCCCACCTGGTCACTGGGTTCCAGTCTCACCCCCTCTAATTCATCTTCCACATTGTTCCAAAGTTCCACTTTGGTTATGCTTCTCTCTTGTGGAAAACCCTTCTGTGGTGTCATTCAGAGCTCTGTATAATTCGATCTTAAGTGATTAGTCCACCATAGTACTCACTGCTCCTTGACACCTATCTGATTTTCTGATCAATCAGTAAATTATATTCATGTATGTCCTATGTTGTAGTTATCAAAGCAAATATGTCCTCTCTCTAACTGGACTAAGCTCATTGAATCACCCACCCTAGCTGGTCTTTGCCCTGTATATAGAGGAAGCACAAAATATTTGTTGAATATTTATTAGTTTCATCATTGATTAGTTTCATGAATGATGAAACTAATCTGTGCATCTAGAATAAACTTCATATAAAATAGATTCATATTTAGATTGATTTATGGTTGATTAATTCAGCGCTGCAGTTAAGAATTTGCTTGTAAATCATGGGATCATATAGACAGAGTATCAGAATACTTACGTGTCTGAATTATCAGCGTTTGCTTCGTCCTTCCTGTGGCAGGGCTAGTAAGTCACTTTGTATCTGAGTAAGTGCTAGGGTCCTCTCCCCAAGAGATTTCTTTTCTTAAGGTCTATACCAGCATTCTAACCAGATGCCTGTTTCCCAACTTACATCCAGATAATTGGCTTCTCTTTCAAAGTTCGGTTCACACTAACGAGGCATCTGAAATATTGATTTCCTTACTCATTAACACTTTGCAGTCTTATGTCGTACTGGAAAGAGTCATAGGTTGGCAGAAGTTGGGTCTACAGGTAGCTGGGATCCGAGAGGTGTTGAGGGAGAGAAGGCTCACTAAAGAAGAGGGATGTGTAACAAGTCTCAGAGACCAGCATGAAGGAAAAGAAGGGATGACTCCTCTCAGGCTCGCTCTGTCTGAGAAAGCTTGCCAGCCTGGTATTTTGGGTTCTTGGATTTTTTTAATCTGATTAAGAGAATGCCAGCACCATGTGGAATGCCAGCCTAAGAAAATGGAGTAAAAACAATGCCTACAAAATCTGAATAATCATATGCAATACATCTATTAGTTTTAAAACATGATTACATAATGCAAATTATATGTGATAATCACAAATTAAAACAATTACAAATAAAACAGAACACATTTGTTGTGCAATTGCCGGCATTTATATCTAGAAATTGCTTTTGGTAGCGTCACGGGTTACAGTGGTGGCGGATCTCACCGTGGCCGTCCCGACCGAAGGCAGCATTGCCGAGGGCTTCAGCAGCGCGTGCAGGAAGTGCTGCCGTACCGTGAAGTGCCGTTGCGCTCTTCCCCACTCGCTGTGGTTTCATGACCGTACGCCATCTGCTTGGAATATCTTTACCCATTCTCCATTTTTTTTATTCTTTAAGATTTTATTAAAACCCCAACTCTTCATTGACACCAGGCCTCACTCCTGTTGGCACTGCTTCCTCCTTTGCAGCCATGTGGCGTCCTGCCCGTTTGCGAACATGCACCTGGAAATGCACCTTGAACACTGTCTCTTCCTCTAACCTCTCCTTAAAGATAAGGAGGCCTTACCTTAGTTGCTTTTGAAAATTCCCCCCACGCTATGCCTTGCACAGGGCCTGACGCTTACTGGAAATGAGTAAATATTTATTTAATGAGACTGGACAAATAATACAGGATTGGTACTGGATTTAGTTCGTGGAGAGCTGCTGTCCCCCCGTTGCCGCTCACTGGGTCCTCCCGCCTCAGTGCCCTTACTGCCTCTGGCAGGCGTGCTCCTGAGTTCTCTGCGTGAGGCCCATAGATGCTAGATTGTTAAGAGTCCAAGGGCGACAAGAGGCCTTCTCATCACCCCTTTGTCTTAGCCTCTCCAGGCAACTGTAACAAAATACCACAGGCTGGATGGCTTATCAACAACATTTATTCCTCACGGCGCTGGAGATCAGGCTGCCAACTTGGTCAGGCGATGGCCTTTCTCCAGGGGCGGACCTCTCGTCCTGTCTTCCCTGGGAGATGGGTTAGGGGCCTCTGTCTGCCCCTCTGCGAGGGCATGGATCCCGTTCATGAGGACCCCACCCTCCCAAAGTACCATCACTTTGGGGGATAGGTTTCCAACATGTGAATTTGATGGGGCGGGGGCATAAGCATTCAGACAACAGGAGCCCACATTTTATAGGTGCAAATCCCAGGCAAGTGAAGGGGCTACATGAAGTTCACAGACTCCCTTCGAGCCGCCCCTTAAGTTTCTGACTTTGTTAAACAAGCCTCCAGAGAAAAAAACTGTCGGACTCTGAGAGTCGGGAGAGACCTAGGTTTTCATTTTAGTCTTTACATTAAGTTAGCTGTGTAATTGGGGCTCTTCTCGCCCTTTAAAAAAAATCATTTGACACAAACCAGTGACTTGCGAGTGGCATTTGGCCTGTAGTCTTCTTTCTTTTCTTTTTTTAAGCTTGAATCATAGTGCCTTTCAAAAAGGCATGTACTTTGCAGTTAGGTATGGCTGCCATTCTTCCCCACAGTTCCAGACGAGCCCGTCCTGTAGAAATACAGGCGAATCACAACTCTGAGTCACATGTGCAATTTTAAATGCCCTAGTATCCACATTGAAAGCATAAAAAACAAATGGGTGAAATTAATTTTAATAATTTGTGTAACCCAATATATCCCAAATATTTTCAATATATAATTAATGTAAAACATTAATGAGCTGTTTTATATCTTTTTCCCCTTGTATTTTGTACTCATCGCACATCTCAATTTGAATGAGCCACACATTCAGTATTCAGGGCCCACCTGTGGCCAGCGGTTACCACACTGGACAGTGCAGTTGCGACCCTCTTGCCTACCTCCCTTCCTGCCCCTACCGGCTTCTGAAGGCATTTGAATTTGAAAACCCTGGATAAGAAGATCACAGCAAGCCCTTTCTGCCCTGACATCCCGTGAATCTATTGTCAAGGAGAATTTCTGAGTTAAATTGGTCCCGAACCACCATAGTTGTTTCATCAAATTAGAACTCACTCATCAGCAGCCACAGTGTTTGAACTGAAACCAGAAGGCGGCTCTCAAATTTGCAGGGTCAGATTTGCTGGCCCTCTGGCCGAGTGTGCTTGGAGCTGGTTCACCCTTTGTCCCTGCCCCGGGCACGTTGGCCTCTTACCGTGGCTGGCAGCCCCCACTGTGCTCAGCAGCGCCAAGGCCAACCCCCCAGCGACTCACTCCCAACGTAGCACCCACAGGGGCCTCTGCTTCCACCTCCACAGCAACAAGCTTTCCCCGACGCGTGGGCCTTCTCTGGACCTCTTCTGGTTCTAAGGATCATGTCAGACTTTCTCAGCCGCTTGCTGCAGTCGGCCCGGCAGGCAGAGGTTAAGCGGGGTCAGCCTGAGCAGCCAGAAGCCTCGCCACCCACTCCCGCCTTCAGCTTCCCTTAAGGCGACGAAGAGTGCGTTTTCCAAAACCACCACAGAAAACTATTATTGCCTGTTAATTATATGCAGCTGCTCCAGAATTGGCTGGAAAGAGAGCCGTATTTAAGCTGCAGAAGCAGGAGAAGGCTGTGAGTCAGAAGACATCTTGCCAAGGCAACTGGAGATGCTTCACTGGAAGCTTCTCTCTTAGTGCTGCCCTGTTTCCAAGTTTCTCCATTCACGTGAAAAACAGCATTCTTTGCCTCCTTGGCGCTAATCCGTACAAAGAACATTTTGTAGTGAACGATGATTTTTTTTCCTTCTAAACGGCAAGTAGAGTGATGTCTATTTGTAAAGATGATCACCATGAAAAAGTCAAAGGTTTCTGTTAAAACCTGCTACTAGTAAAATATCTTTATAGGGAAGAGTTCTAGATGATTAAACTACTCCCCCATTAAGACGGTATGACCTGTAAGAACACTGGTGATCTGGATTCAAGTGTTATACATAATTAGGGGTCTAGAAGGAGATGGTTCTCAAACTTTCAACCACCTGTGGGTTCCCTGGGGCTCTTCTTCAATGCAGGCTTGGATTCAGTAGGAAGGGGGTAAGGCCTGAGATCCATCCTGTCTAACGAGCTCCCAGATGAGACCCAGGTTGCAAGGGTATAAGGAACTTTGGACCCTACATCTCCCACAGTCACAGTTCATGAGAAAAGAATCGCTTGTGTGATTGTTGGCTTCGTTGGGAGTGAGATGAGAACTGAGCTGACCTGCGAAGCTATGGCTTTAATGTTTGCGAGCTGAATCGCTAAGATTTAGTAAAACAGCAGGAAATGCGGGAGTTTAAGGAAGGGAAAAAGTGAGCTGTAGGAAACAGGATTCATTATTGAGTCAACTCTTTTGTTTGCTGGTGCTGATGACCAGAAAATGTTCAGGTGAACAAAGTTCTGTCACAGCTGGACAGGATGGAGATCTGTTAGACTTAACCTAATGAGTGTTATTGGAATCCTAAAAGTATTGTTATGTATAAGAACACAGAGGTAAGAACACATTAAAAGAATATAAATGACTCCACGTGTGTATGTGTCCCCCCCCATGAAAAATAGTTTTGCTAGTTACATACATGAGAAAATCCAGTGCTTGGAATAGTTTCTATGTTGTGTTTCAAGACCACGAGTTCAGCTTGGGGCGAGGCAGAGGGGTGGGAGGAGAGGAAAGGGGGGAGGGCAGACAGGGCCATCATTCCTGCACAGCTCATAGCAGATTACTTTAATTTTGGTCACAGAATGACCCGAGGGACGGCCTAGCCATGTGCAGAAGATCGCAGTTGCAATTTGCTGGTTAGTCTCTGTTCTTTTAATGCTTTCCTGAAGTGCCATTTTGTCTCAGTAAAATGCTCCCTAAAAATACTCAAATATTTTTAGTTGTAGAGTACAAATCAGATTGAGCTGCACATTTCCCTGGTGAGCAAAAGTGATGAGTTTGTGTTCATTAACTCGAGGCCATCTGGTGTAGACACGCAGCAGTCTGTGAATCAAACGTGCATCAAACTCCAGGGATCAGAACCCGTGCCAGACCCAGTGTTTTGGAGAGTCAACAACAACCAGGGGGAGAAAAGGGCCTCGACTATCTTTCTTTTATTTTTAAAAATCAGCTCCGCCTTGCAGTATATCAGAGCATCCCGCGCTGCTCAGCCGGCGAGCCACATTGCTCTCTCTTCATCGCCCATCTGAGCTGTCTTTGGGGTGTGCTTCTGCAGATGGAGTCGTTTTCCTGTCACCATCTCTGTTTGGGTCGGCGGGGGGAGAGTGAGAACATTAGCGTCCTTTTCCCCACACTTTTCTGTAATTCTAGGCCGGGGCCGCCCACATGCGTGTGCGCTCACACACATCCCCACCGTGAGACAAAGCAAAGCAGATCCTCAGGGTAGCAGGCACACTGCAGCAGCACATCCTCAGGAGAACTGTCTTTTGCGAATAGCCCGTTTCTGGAGGAGAGAGTGAGTGCTCCTTGCAGCCTTGCTAATAAAAAGCCACACAGCAGTGGCTAGCTTTCTGCTGAAGTGTGCTCACCAAAATATAAAGAAAAAATAAGTTGCTTAGCTGATTTGTTTCTGCTAACCACCAGACCCCTCCATGGCGTGTGCAGAAGGCCCTAGGACAGACTGTGGGCCTTCTTGAGGCTTCCTCCCAACTCAGAGTCTGCGATTCCTGGTTTTGAAACCAGGGCCAGTGTATTTAAAACTAGCAGTCAGTGTCCACTGCCGAGCAGCGAGGCTGACTTTTCTGTGATTAGGGGCGATTTTCTGGGCAGCCTCTGTTCATTAATGCCTTCCTAAGTACCGTCTTTCTGTCTGTGCGGTTCTCTTTAAGGCACCGATGCATGTTTAATTGAAGAAGATTAACAGGCCAGGCTGCCCATCGAGGAAGATGTGACTAGTGACCGCCCCCTCTGTCTCTGCACCTGCTCAGTTCCCACCCTTCCACGTTCCAAGATGAAGACAGAGTTCTATGTGGAAAATTCTTTTGAATTCCCCACAACACAATAATAAATAGAAATAAATAGCTCTTTTCCCATGTCTTATAATGTGTCTTGGGAAACTTTGTATTTCGAAATTCATGAAGAGAAAAGATGAAGCAAAGGACTTTAAAGATGAATGCAAACAACTCTATTTTTAACAGAAAGCAGGATAACTGATATGCAAGAAAATTTGCTCAAGTGCTGTGAATAAAGCTAAAAGTAATTCTTTTTCTTTTTTCAGTGGGTTAACTTTTAAAAGTATGTTATTTAGTGTTCTTCATTACAATGCGTCTTTTTAAAACTTTACCAGCCCTAGGTGCTATCATTGTTTTTAGTGTTTGCTGATATGATAAATATAAAATAATACTCTATTTTGTCTTTCATTTTTTTATTAGCACTGGAGTTTAAATTTATTGGCTTTTTTAAAAGTCCCGAATAAAAATTTTCTTTTTTTTTTTAAAGAAAATAAAGATTTTCACTTTTCAATATGGAGGGAAACTAGCTTACCAAAGGCCTCATGAAGATGCTGATTTAATTATAATGCGTGTGCTTTGACCTTGTCTCTAAGTTGGTGGAATCCACATTGTTTGCAAGATCCAAATTTGAGAACACACTGTGAGAGTGAGTAAGTGAGAGAATCAGAAGAGTTTTAAGGAGTTTTCTGGAGGAAGAGAACTTTGTTTTAATTTTTATTATGCTGCAGATGTATATTTATTGTGGAAAACACAGAGAAGCAAAAGAAAGAGAATAAAAATTACCTTTCATCATATTTTTAAACATTTTGGTATGCAGACTTCTATCCATTCTCTGTGGGAATAAAATACTTTAAACAATAGAATTTTAGTGTACATCCTGTTTTGTAATATATATTTTCACTGATCAATATTTCATGAATATCTTTTCACACCATGACATGTTATTTTTCTCAATACATAGTGTCCACTGAATGGGTATACCAGAATTTATTTAACTGATACAGTAGCGTTTGACATCTGGGTTGTTTCCAACAATTCATGGTCGTAAACACCACTGTGATGAGCATACTTGTGGCAAAATCTTTTCGTGCATCCGTCATTGTTTCCCCGGAATAAGTTCTCAGAGAGGGGAATTGCAGCAAAGATGGGCATGCAGATGTTTATATCATTCGCACATGTGTGTCAGTAGCATCATGTCCTTTTTGTACTATGGCAATGTTATAGGAAAAAAGCATTCATGACACTCTTTAAAGATGGTAAGGCAGACTTTATTAAAGGAGGCCGTGGTGATAGGTGCTGTGAGGTCTTGTAGTGGGGAAGAGAGATTGGACTCAGCTCCAAATACAGCATGGGCAAGCAGGAATGCACAGCCAAGGAGACTGGTGGGGGTCAGTGAGTGAAAAATTACTAAGAGGAAACATCAGGGGTCAGGGGTCAGGGGTTCTGGCTAAAGCAACCAAACGGGATTTTTGCTGAAGACAGACCAGGGTGATCGGACATCACATGGGGGCTGGTGGGGGCTGAAGAAGCTGAACAGATATCAAGGTGATCAAATACTGGGGTGGAGGAAGTCTGGTTAAACTGACTTAGCAGGCTTCTTGCTAAAATTGGACAATGCAGAGACAAACGTGGCAGCTCAGAAGTCAGGTCTGCTTGAAAAAGAGCCCGAGTAGAGTTTGGTCAATAAGAAAATTTGTGTCATCATTTAGCACGCCCTTTGGTAACTTTTTAATTATGACCCTCTCCATGAATCTTTATGTGCGGTAGGGCAGGACTGTGTGTACCTTGTTCATCCACCTACAGCACCAAGATTCCCAAGCAGCCCTTCCCTAGCACCACCTCATTCCTGGAACAGAGCTAATGGCAACTCGCACGGAAGTGCTGAGTATGGATGCATATTTGAAGAGAGGCAGTGGCCAAGGATGGGTGGAGAGGAAAGAGGGAGCGTCATTGTCGCAGACTCCTGGGTTCTGGCACAAGGTTTATCACTAATAGACATGGCGTCTTTTCAAACCCACCATCACTTCTTTGATGCTCAATTTCCTAAGAAAACCAAATGAGCTCATTAAAAAAAAAAAAGATGACTGAGGGCATTTCCAGATCTGCAAATTTATGTCGTTTATTAAGGGATGGAAAAGCTGGCTTGGCTGGTGAGCTGTATCTAAGAGAAAGAAAGTGCAGTAAAGCTGGAGAAGCTTGCCTAATGGATAAATCCCTGGAGAATATAAATGACAGCAGGAGGGTCCGGGCTGCAGCAGAATGGTGACTCTGGGAAGTTAGGCCATCAGGGTGGCGCTTGGAATTAGGCAGCATCTGAAAGTCTTGAGTGGCCGGAGACCAGCTGCAGACTCCTGATGGGTGCCTTCAGACGGCAGATGGTTGATGGTGGTTCTGGGCGGGGGGTTCTAGAAGCAGATAATGGTCAGAGGTCTAGCCAGGCAGATGGCCCGCATCCGGGAGACCCAGCGGTCATGGGAGTAGGATTCGTAGTGGAAACCCAAGTTCTCAGAGCTCTGGAGATCACAGGGCCTAGCCCTGTTCCATGGGAACTGGGGTTTGGATTCTCAGCAGCAGGAAAGCTGGTACCCCGTGCTAGAGCTGGATTAGAGGGAAGGGCCTGTTCACGATGGTCGGGAGGGGGCCGGCCACCCAGACTTCTGAGCCGTTGACCCGACGCTCCTTAATTTACCTGGGGAGCTGGAATGAAGTGGTTGGAGTCAAGAAGTCTGGGCATTCACTACTCTTAACTCTAGTTGGCTTTTATACAGGTAGACGCTAGAGCACTCTGAACATCCTTAAGAACTAGTCCCCATTAGCTCAAGTACAAAAAGGAGTGTAGAAATTCCATTTGTTTCTTTTAAGGCCACCTCCCGTGAGAAGCAATGAAAATGTAATTTTTGATGTTTAAAGAAGTACCACACAACCTAATCTCTTTTGTATATTTTAAAATTCTGTTTTTGTCTTTCTATTGTAAAATGAAACAGATGCAGAAAGCAATACTAAACAAATCTATAGCTTAGTGAATTTTTATAAGGCAAGCACTCATGTTACCATGGTGTTGTACTTTGCTGGCCACCTTGAAAGCCCCTCCATTAATCCCATTGCAATCACAGCCCCCACCCTTCTCAACCTTTTGTAGCAGCCACTCGCTTCTTTGTAGATTCATCGCCGAAGTGTACATTCTTCACTGTTAATTTTTAGTCTTGCCCTTTTAAACACACACACATACACTTCAAGTCTCTTCCAACAGCTTCAGCAACCCTTCCTTCCCTTTCTCTCCCTTACGCTTTTTCCGGGGAAGGGCCTGGGCGTTTCTTGTCTGTAGATGCCCACAGGCTTGTATGCTCGTGGTGCCGTTCAGCGCGTTCCTCTGTCTTTTGTATTTTCTGCGTGTTGGCAGCTGCATCCAGAGGCTTGACCAGACTCAGGGTCCATCTTTTTGGCAAGGTAATGGTGTTTTTCACCAGGACGCACATAACGTGGTTTTTAAGGTTTTTCGTTGACACTCAGTGGTGCTCAATGTCTAGATCGACCACTTCACTGGGGGCTGCAAAACGTGTAATTCTAACTCTCTAATTTTGTTTTCATTTATTAGCCGGGACACTTTTTTTAAGGGGAGGCATCCGTCCATCTACCATTTGGTTTTCCAGTGATGCAGTTCTCACTGGAAAGACAGAGCAAATACTCACTGTATTTGTATACCCAGTTTTCAAGGTAATAAATTGGCCTCTTGTCATTCTTAAAATGTAATCAATTAGTTCTTTTTAAATAGCATTATGAACGCATAGATTTACACTTATCAGATGGCTTTCAGTCCGCTGCCTGTTGGAGCTGCTTTATCTGGCCCCTGGGTCCTTTTAGTGTGACTCAGGGAGGCTTCTGGGCCGCCTCGCTGTCTGGTACCTGAAGACACTACAGGCTCATATTGTGTGTTTCCTGCCCCAGACCTGGGTCAGCCATTTCTCCAAGAAGCCCGGTGTCCTTTAATGGGAAAATGCATTTCAAGACCACAGTCGGGGCACTACAGATGCTTATTCCTACTGGGTCAGTCGTTGTTTCTAGCTTTTCAGCAAACAGGATACGCTTGTGTAATATACGTGTGTGGAAGGGGAGGTGTGTGTGATTAAATACTTTGTGAGTTCAAACTGTTTTAGACCCAGATTCCAAACTATGGAGTTTTTACTTAACTACTGTTATATTGCATTTGTATCTTCTTTATTCCAAACCAAGAACCTTGGTTCTTAAAAACACCAAATTAGAATGAGAACATTTCCTAATTTTTCCAAAAGTCTCAGAATAGCAATAATAACAACACTACCACTATCAGTTATGGCTACTAAACAGTTTAAATGTTTTAGCTCTAGATTCTCTTCCTTCCCCTCAGTTTTTATGGTCATATTATTATTGTGTTATCAGGTCATATAGCCAATACATATAGTAATCTGTCCCTTTTAACTTTCATTTACTTTTAGTTCTATAGGTAGCTTTATATTTAATATTCATTATCCTTACGCTGACATCAGTTTTGTCATTTTCATTGCTGAAGCTGATTCTCTGGTAGACTCCTTAGTAAAGGTTCATCTCATGGAAACAGTATTCTCTGAATTCTTGCACGTAGGACCAGTTTGTGCTTTTTATACATGAAGTCAGTTTTGCTGGATATAAAATCCCAAGCTCACACTTTTTAAAAACATCAAAAATATAAGAAAATACTCCAGTTTCTTCTAGCATAAATATTGCTGCTAAAACACGTGACTCCTATTCTCCACTGTTTGGATTTTCTTTTCCATATTTGTCCTGTTCTTGAGACCTATCTGTTATCTTTTTCCTCATTTCTTTTTGATTTTAAAAAACTTTAAAGTTATTATCTTCCATTTCCCTTAAGGCATTATGTGTTTTATGTATTAGCTTTTGTGTTCCTTCTAGTTTAGTTTTCATTTCTAAAATAATTTGTTAATGTTATTGCAAATTTTCATCATTTTTAAGGCTTTTAGCTGATTTTGAAATAATGTAGTACAATTTGGTCGTTTTCTGAGCCCATTTTTCTAGCATGATCTGTAGGGATGCTCTCCTGCTCCTAATTTTTTTCTTTTTTTTTTGGTTTGTTTGTATAGCCCTGCATGAGATTCTACCTACATGCACACTACCACAGAAAGGCCCCTTCTCCCGATTCTCATACCAAACCTCCCCAAGAAGAAGGTGGTTTCAGAAGGAGGGCGGGGGTGTCTTGTGCAAAATGTGGATTTTTATGTGAATTTAATTGTTTTGAATTTTTTCAGAGGAGGATTGGTTTATTTTGCTTTTCTAACTGAACGGTGCTCCCTCCTGTGTCTGTTGGTGGTTTGCATCCATTGACTTGTATTTGGGGAGTTCATGGGGAAACTTTGTCACCTAGTTTCATCGTAAGCATTGTCTGTGTGTTTTTGATTTTGCATTCAGTTCCTCTCTTTTTTTTCTGTGAGGCACCAGGAAGCGTTCACTGCAGCTACCTTCTTCCTAGAATCTGCCGGCAGGATTTTAAGCTGATGGAAGACAGGGCTCATTGCTGAATCTCCAGCAGCATAACAGGGACGCGGTAGGGGTTTGTGGTGTGGGAGGAGTTCACCGTCTAGTGGGAGGAGAGTGTCTCTCCGCTGCCTGTTCTTTGGAGATAAGTTGCGAATGTTGAGTTGGCTTTTGGAGTTCACAGCCTGCCACTTTGAACCAAGACCAGGATGGAAAGTAGCTGGGCACGCTGTGACTCCCAGTGTCTTGGTCTATTAAAGCGCTTAATATAGCAATAACTTATCTGCTTCTTTGCTTAGGTCCCTAATTAAAGCTGTTTTCAACCCAATAAACAGCCTCACCCTGGCTAATAGAGTTGGAAAACTCCTTGGTGGCCTCTCCTTTGTCCTTTCAGGTTCAATGGCCCTAGGGTTAAGTTCCTGCTGCCTCCAGCAGGGCCACCCACTGAAACATTTAATAAGCAGAAGAGTATTGTTTCTTGGAGACATAATTACAAGAGCCACTTAGTGCAACCTTTTCTGAGATAACAGGCCTTTTGAAATGCAGTGTGTTGGGGGAAGATTTAGCCCAGATCAGTGACTGCCTTAGCTGTTATGAGTCATATTAATAGTGCTGGATTTCTGCCTTGGCCAAGAGGCTCGGGGGTTGTTTCTAACGTTATTAAACTTTTGTTTGAGAGACTTGTACTTGGAACTTGTGGTTCTAAGTTTCCCCTTTCAGCTTTTTAGGCTGTAACTCCAGTTTGGTGGCTGTGGCTGTGGGGGCACCTGTGAAACAGGTGACTTCCCCTTTGAATCTGCGATTACTTAGGAGCCCGTTATATCGTGGGTTAGGGCGCACATAAACCTATTTTTGTATCGTATTAGGATTTCTGAAGACTGGAGTCAAGCCCTGCATGCAGATAAAAAACTACTGCCATGAGACACACTGGGGACATCTGAGGGCTCAGGCTCTGTCCCGTCTCCTCAGGCACCTACCTGTCTTCCTCAAAAGTTACCTGCGAAAGATTTTTATTTGGCTTTGAGCTTAGATATACTTGGGAAGCCATCTGCTTAAAGTAACTCTTAAGAAAATCCCTCTGTTAAGTAAATACAACCTTTGTAGCCTGGAAGATGCCTCCCTAATTTATCTGTCTTAAAATCCCAACTTTTCAAGACCGCACTGTCAACCTTCAAGGCAAATTTGTTGTTTCCTTTTTTTTTTTTTTCTTCTCCCCATCTTCCCCTTCATTTCCTGGACAGGGAAATAGTTTCCTTCACATGAGATACACGGTTTCATTGTTTCACTTTATTTGAATCTTGTTTGTGAGGAAACAGGAAAAACCCTGAACTGGGAGGAAAGGCCTAGAGTTCCCATCTAGCTCTGTCCTACCTTGCTGGGTGCACTCAACAAGCTCGTTAACCTCCCTTCGCCTTAGTTTTCTTACCTGTAAAATGGGTATAAAAATCTGTGCATGACTTTGTTGCTGCTGGATTAATGTAATAATATACATAGAGCACTTGGTGCCTGGCACAGCGTGATGCCCCCAAAATAACTGCCCTGAATTGGGAGCCCCTGCTGAAGGGAAACACTTTGTGATATTTGTTCTCATTCCCCCTGCCCCTCAGAACTGAAACTTCATTCCTTTTTCCTCCTGCCCTCTTAAGAATGTGTCTCTCTATATAAATTTATTTATAACCACTAAAAACAAATCAGAAATACCCATTCATAGTGCTACCATAAGCAAAGAAACCCAAGCCAGGAAGGTGGCTGTGCATCTTTAACAATGTGGGTGGCGAGATGGGGAGCGATCACTGTGACATCTCTTGGCTGCATTCCCATGTCTGAGTTTTCCATGCCTCAACTGTTTTCCCTTCTTATATGTGACGGGCTCCTGGACATGACTCGTAGCCAAGCAGGCCCCTTAGAGCCCAGGACCCACAGAGAAGCCCCTTCTCTGTCTTCCCCGACATTTTCTCCCAGGGGGGTGAGTATCTCAGGTGGGGGCCTTGTTGCAAAATGTTGCTTGGGAGACTGGAAACTCAAGCTCATGCGTCCTCCTCCTGATTTTCTCCGGGCCTACTGTCCCTTCCTTTTTCCTCCTTGTCTATTTTTAAACCCAGTTTCCTCCACCAACCTGTGCTGTCCCTGATATACCCCGCCCCTCCTGGCCCCCAACTCTTTTGTTCTGTCCCTACCACTGACTCCCTCCCCCCCGGTACACTCAGCTTCCTTGCTACTTAAATGTCAGTTTTGAAACAACAGAAGGACATGCTGTTTTTGTGGCATCTTGGGGAAAAAAATTTTTTTGATCCATTTGGTGTTAAGAGCACTCACAAGAAATGTATTCAGGGACCCTCGCCAGCCTCTTTCACTGGTGTGGTTCACATTTGGTGGTTGGTGATATAACAGGCGCAGCACTTCCCCCGCCTCCCGAGAAGTGGCCACTCTTCTCATCTGTATCCTTCTTCTGTAGATTTCTTTGTCTTTCAGATTAGTCTGCATTTGCATCATAGCAGTTCCTGGTTTATTTTCAAGCGGAGGATCCATCTTGATCTAGCCCCTTCTCATGGTTTTGAACCTGGTTCTCAGGAAAACTGTGAGCAAACATGGCCAAGCCTGGCCTAGGTCTCTGGGCCGTAAAGTGGAGGGAAAGACTTGAGACACTTCGTTCCCCGCTTGACCCACAGGGCGTATAGAGCCTGAGAGGCGTCTGTCAGATGGCCCTTCCAAACAGAACTAGGAACTTGGGGTCCCTTTGTTCTCTGTCTCTTCCCTCCAGGCCCGTCCACATTCCATCTGTGGTTATATATATTCACGCATTACTATTCCCCTTGGACTGGAAAGTTCTTTAGGGCAGGATCCACGTCTGATTCATCGCTGAGTCCCCCAGTGCCTACGGCAGTACCTTGTAGAGGCTGCGCATTTGCAGAAAGCAAGAACATGTACCTAGTCCCTCTACAGTGTGTGTGGGGAGGAAGCGGAGAGAAGCCCTCGCTTCCTCCAGACCCCTTCCTGGCAACGCTCTGTTGGAGAAATGGTGTGTACAGGCCTGCGTCATTATTTTAAGACCCAGGGACTCTTCGCTCATTACAGAAGGTCCAGATGAGCAATTATGTTATGAAATAGAATTTTAATCAGCTTGCTCTGGTCAAATTAGTGACCGGGATTGCAGTATAGTGACTGGGATGATCCCCGCCCATCGGAGTTATTCAGAGTCTTTAGGACGGTGGTGCTCTGTATTTAGTTGGCTTGCCATCC
The DNA here is from genome assembly GCA_004026545.1 of Mormoops blainvillei. Taxonomy (NCBI): domain Eukaryota; kingdom Metazoa; phylum Chordata; class Mammalia; order Chiroptera; family Mormoopidae; genus Mormoops; species Mormoops blainvillei. The sequence continues at coordinate 33,960 of PVJD01000361.1, read as the reverse complement.
ATGGTCACCCAGAGCGGGAGTTTTGCTGTTTTCCAGAGTCATCAAAGCAAGCTCCCCAAGCCTTGAATGCACCCTGGGCCCTTAGTGCGAGAGCACCTTGAGAGAGGCTGCTAAGTCTCAAAATCTTACCTGGGAGACCTCCACTCCAGTTCCTTTGCCCGGCCTGCTGTTTGCTTTCGGCCACCCGGGAAGAAAATTGTGGGGCGCTTAACAGATACTGCTTCCCTGCTTGTCTTTTAGACAGCGTATGAACTCGGAGGAAATGAGAGAGAGCTCAATTTTCACACACACAAGTCAAGAGTTCTTGTTCTAATGACTTGTTTTGACATTCCACTTGATAGGATGCTGGCGACTTGAGGTGGGCAGCCTGAGTGACCTTCTTTAAAAGTATACTGTGTCTGTTGTGTCTTCACTGACTTTGACTGGACCTTCTCTGATGGGTGAATCTGGGCAGCGTTTAGTCCGTCTGCCAGTGGGACTCCAGCCATTATCTACACGACCTAGAATGTAACTGAAATGCCTAGTAGACGTTACCTCCCTCCAACTCTGTTTTGGGAAATCCCCTGGTTATGGAAGCACTGAAGGTGCCGATTTCGTGTGTGTAGGTCTTTCCTACACCATGAGTCCTTCCTTCCTGAAACATAATTCATTAATCCTGTCTTAAAAATCAGCTGCAGTCAGACTCATTACGTAACGTTGCTCCGAGTTCCTCTCCGTTGAGGAACAGGTTTGAGCCTTTCTTTCTTTATCTGCTTTTGCCTCACCTTTCAGTTCCTCGCTGAGCCTGAGCTTTGCCAAACAGACAGCTATGGAGCAAAATTAGAAGCTTTTCGCTGGGCTGACTTCTGAGGGCCTTCCTGATTTTCTAAGAAGCAACCAAAAATAAAAAAAGAAGAAAGAAAAAATAACAAGTAGAGACTGGAAGAAGCAAACTTTTAGCTAATTACCATCTTTTTTCCCCTCTGAGCTCAGAGTACTGTTCTTAATTTCCTGACCAGCTTGCGCCCCTCCCCCGCTCCCTCCGAGCATCTGTGGTGGTTTCAAATTGAACTGCATACCTGCTGCTCTGAATTTCCAACATACCATACCAGTTGGTTTGCCAAACAGCGAACTGCCAGCCATCTGCCATCCAAAGTCAGAATTTACATTGTTTCATCTTAAAATAACGCCTCCGGAATAGCAAGCCACTCTATGCATCAGGTTTTAAAATTGACAATCAGCCAGAACTAAAAACAAATACCAAATGGGCATAAAAAAAGAACTTGGGGAGGGGGCTGGCGTTTGACGGGGAGTTTATTTTTCAGCATTTTTACCTGATTTTTCCACCAAAATAGCCATGCCATTTAATTTTATCTGCCATAGCAGGGACTACTTATAGACTGAGAATATTAACTTTTACTTGCCTGGCTCTAGATAGAAGAGGAGCGGGGCAGTGGGGCTGGAGCAGTTGTCCTGGCCTCGGGGGGAGCGGATGTCTTCACAACCCCTGGCTACAGGGGCAGAAGACCTGTCTTAACCTCTTCTCATCAGGCTTCTTGGTTGCTCAGATGCAAAAGCTGAGATGCATGAAGGTGGAATGCCTGGTCCAAGGTCATACGCTAGTTAAGGGGAGAATGAAGCCATGAACCCAGAGCTCCTGGCTCCCAGGCATGGCCTGCTGTCGCCTTTTCCTCCCTGTCTTGACTCGGCATTCTGGATGACTAGCTTAGTTCTTATCTAACAGCAGCGGCCTTTCGGGCCCTATCTCCCTGCTGCTTCAGGACAGACAGGAGGGAGAGGGTTTCTGCAGGATTTGGGGAGCACCTGGGGGCCTGTGATGCTGGCCTCGTGGAAGACCAACCATGGAATCTGGATGGCTTTCCAGAGCAGATGGGCTCGAAGGAGGGTTTGTTTTTTTTCTTTTTCTTTTTGTTTTTTGTTTTTTGTTTTTTGGGTTTTTTTAGAGAAAGAGAGGAGAGGTTTTATGTTTCTTTTAGGAAAGCTGTTCTAGGCGAAGGCAGCTTGGGGAAAAGTGTGAAGTTATGAGTGGGCAGAGGAAGCAAAGGGCTCTAAATTTATACCAAAGCCACCTGCCTACAGTTTGGCACCCCGTGCCATGGGCATGCCAGCCTGGGCTGAGAAGACATAGGACTGCTTATATTTTACCTGTCTGGAGCTGGGTAGGACACTGGGTGACCCCTGAGTCCAGCCTCTTGCAGCCCCTTTGAAATTCTCCTTGAACCGATGGTGGGGAGAGTGGTAGGCATCACTCCCGTATGGACTCAGACACTGGGGGCCAGGTGAGCTGCCTGCTCAGCCTGGGCTGATGGGAGTGTCAGAAGTGGGGACCGTGGTTGCAGTGGGGTTGTTTGGCTTTGGGCCAGATGGTGGCATCCTTTTCTGGAAGCTTTCTCTCAACCCTAGCTCGACCCAGGGGCCCGTTTCCTGTGCTCCCTCAGGCCACTGGCTGTATGTGACTCTAACTCACCTGCCGCACTAGCCAGTCTTAATTGCTAGAACCCTCTGTCCTTCCTGTTAGACTCCTTGTGGTCAAGGCCGTCTTACTCATTGTTTGGGTCCTAAGCACCATTCACATGCACGCAACTCATGCTCACTTATGAGTGGGTCAGTGAGATAATACAGAGCTTAATCAGTTGTATTGATTAATAGACCCGGTTTTGCAGTATTTCACCTGTGAAAGCTGCTTTTGATTTACCTGAACTTCTCTGATTTTGTTGTATTCCAATTAACATTATTGTTACTAGCTTGTATATGTTCATATCTGATCCGATGCGATTACGTTTATTAATAACAATCCTGGGAAGGTACTGTGGCCGTTTTAGAGGTGAGCCAGCCACGGCGCAAAGGTGCTGGTACTCCCCCAGTCACGCCTGCAGCAGGCACCAGCGGCAGCCGGGAAGCGGAAGCCTGCTAGAGTTCCTTTCCCAGGAACCCCGCTTTTCCTCCCTGGCACTGGTGAGGCCTCTCTGTGCTCCTCCCCGTTGGAGCATTGTGTCCAGCCTGGGACAGCCTGAAGCGCCCTGACGCCCACAGCACACCTGGAAGCGGTTGACTAAGATGAGAGGGGTTTTGCGAGGAAGGGCTGAGAAAGAGATTCTGTTTAGCCTGAGAAGAAAACACTGAAGTGAGGTGTGAAGGTGACATTCAAGATTCTGCCGGGCTGGGCAGTCATTGGAAATGAGGGGACAAGAGAAGACCTGGGATGAAAGTGGCAATGAGGCAGAGGTTAGGCGGTCAGAAGGGATTTCTAAGTGAATGGAGCTGCCCATCAGTAGAACTCCCCACCCTATAAAGGAGTGTCCTGCCCAGAGAAATCGGAGTGACCGTGCGTCATGAGCCATAGAAAGGATGCCTCACCGATACAGAGCTCGGTACAAGTGTGCTGTAACGTGTCCATTCCAACTCCAAAGTCTGTATTCTTAGTTTAGTACCTAAAACAATGGTGATTATGAAGGAACATTTTTAAAGCCTAAAATAGTCTAAACTCATTTTCACAGAATGAGTCATGTTAAGGCCTCCTTCCTCCTCTTGCCTTGAAAATTTCACCAGAAGAATCTCAATTAAAAAAAAAAAAAAAACCCTGAAAATTTAAAACAAAGTTAAATGTAGTTCCATCATTTGATTTCCGAAAAGGTGTTTTCCTTTGCAAAATTGGACAATTAACTTGTGATCCCTCCCAGGGACTGTAGATGTTTACCTGCAGAACTCTGGCCGCAGTCTGCAGGCCCTGCTCACAGAGGGGCTGAAGAGGGTACCACTCAGGGCAAGGGCCACCAGGATTGCTTCTGCATTCGAGTTTCAAACTCTGCCTAGCTATCTGCACAAATGCTATTTGTGAGATGCACTGTTCTGTGATAAAAGATAAAAGCTCCTTTATAAAAAGCAGTTGTGAGACAGTTTGTATCTGACCCTGAGATAGCGTCGTTGCTAAGGGAACAGAAGAGAGAGATTATATTTAAATGAGCTGAAATCTTAAGATTCCGCTGGGCAGAAGGGATGTGTCTTTCCTAAGAAGGAGGGGAACATCACTTTCTTCCATGTGGTAAATAGATTCATGGTGTTTGCTGCCCACAGGTGTTTGTACCTATCTGTCACTGTTTTTCCCTTCTGCCTGAAAGATGGGACAGTCAGTTCTGAAGGGCCTTCTAGCTCCCCTAATAGTCAGAAAAGCAGACCAACTCTTCCTCTCTAGTTGTCTCTTTTAAGAGCTTAGTAAGAAAATGAAGTTCTTATGGTTATAGGGCACAGCTGTGCCAACAAGGTCACACACCCCACAGGTCTGTTGAAACAATGGACTTGAAGTTCAAAAGCTGAAAGAATGCCAGAATCCAGGTTCAGGGTTCTTAGTGAATTTGAAATGAACTCTGAATTCAGTTCTAGGGGCAAAACAATTATATTAAGTAGTGATCCAAAAATTGAGCATAAATAGTTAAGGCCATAACAGTTTAATGTTACTTTATATCAAGTATTAAAAACTAAGTCATTTTAAAAATGCTGTTGAAATGTGGCTTTTTTTCTTCCTTATTTTTTTAAATAAAGAAGAAAAATAGATTCTTCCTTGCTAAGAAATATATTGTAGACAGCTTATTTGAATAGAGCATGATGTGGCACTACTGCCACCTAATGGTAGAGTGCCTTAATTGCAGACAAAGTACCTAAAACAAGCAGACACTAAAAATTTCAAAACTAAATATAATGACAGCAAACCAAATGCCACCTACGAAGTCTGATCTTATGTACAATATATAAATTACCATCAGACACACAAGTAAGAGGGGGTCAACTTTTGATCTTTTCTTGCCTTTGACTTATGGTGGTTTATGCTTTAATAAAGTCCATCAGAAACAGGAAATGTAAAAGAATTAAAGACTTATTTTACAGAATTTACAGTATATCAACATTTAATTTTAGAATAAAAGCTATTGTTAAAAAGGGGTATAGGTTAAAAAATAGTTAATATGTGTTAGCCACCCTATTTGAGCATTATTGGTACTTCGATAATTTATTCAGCTTAATTAGGACCAATTAATCACAAAGTCCCTTTTTAAAACAGTCATAGGAAAAAATATATTCATGGGAATTACTGTATTTTGCTGTGTATAATGCACACTTTTTGCCCAAATTTTTGAAGGAAAAATAAGGATACACATTATATTTGGACAGTACCTAAAATACCTTGTATCTGTTCTTGTGTTTTATAATTATTTGTTACATTTAATTTCTTGTACCATAATATGTTTAAAAATAATGATAAAATTCCTTTATAATACAAAAAACAAGTACAAATAAATAAATAAATAAATAATTGGATTTTAAAATTAAAACGAAAGATTTTTTTTCCTGAAAGTTTGGACCAAAACCATGGGTGCACATTATATATGACAAAATACAGGTATTCATAAGTTTTACAGGCTTAAAATCATCCTTAATAACTTACAGCAGATAAAGGAGGAACAGCCATTCACTCGTTCTCCTACGTGGTTATGAAACCATGAGTTCATCACTGAACAGTCCACTCAGGTGGTTCCTTGGCATGTAGGTTCTGTTCTTGTTTAAGAAGAAACTTGATATTGAGCCCTCCATCAGGGTCGATGGGAACACTTACAGAAACTTTGTTTTTTGATTATTTTTGCTTTCTGGTTTAGTAACATCCAACATTTGTATTATGTTTTGCAGCTGCAAAATGCTTTCAGTGTTGTTTTTATTCTCCCCACTGCCAGATAGTTAGCACCTTTGTTTCACAGTTGAGGAAACCATTTCATGTAGAAATGAAATGACTTGCCCAAGATCACACAGCCAGCCAGTGGCAAAGGCAGGGGCGTAAATCTAGATTTTCTGGCTCAAAGTCTGTGCTCCTCCTGCTGTACGGCAGTCCTTTGCAAGAGAAGGGGAGCATCGTTCCTCAGGCCGGGAGATCCCGACTCTGGTACATGTGGCAGCATAGCATTCGTCTGGCCAGTCAAGAAACAGCAAGTCGGGCAGAGACTCATCCGATGTCTGAGGCTTCTTAGGAAAGAGGTTTCTTACTGGAACTGTTAGTCACACTCTTCTTTTAGTAAAATGTCAGTTCTCATTGATTTACTAATTCATTAATTCAACAACAGTTATAGTATTGCCTGTGCCATCAGCTCAGAGAATAGTGGCCCGAGGGCCCGCATTTTGATGGCCTGTAAAATGCCTCTCCCTTGTTCTGAACCCTTATTTCTCTTTTCATTGGTGCCACCTCCAGTCCACATTATGTGCCTAAAATGCCAGGGGAATTGCTTCTCAGGGTGAACTACAAGGAGGAAAACATACTTGGTAAACATGCCTTATGGTCTTCCCCCACGAGGCTGTGCTGGTCAGCCCGGGGACTGGTGTGTGGGTCTGTTCTCCTGCCAAGTGAGCCAGTCGATGTGGGAATATTTTTGAGCAAGTATGTGTCAGGGTTGCCATGGAGAAAAAAAAGGGGCTGGCTCATTGTTCTGGGACGTACTGTCACCCATCCACGTGCGCAAACCCATCAGTTCATCATTAGAAAATGGATCTTCCACGTGATCCACGTCTCCTCTCCATAATGCTAATCCTTTCTGACTCTGGCCCTTCCTAAAAATGCAGACCATTTGCCCACCATCTTGGGCTATGGCAGCTCTGCCCACCCGGACAGGTCATGGCCCCCTGGGGAAGTTTCTAGGCCACACTGTTGCACTGCACCCTCTGCTCAACTCCAGTTAAGAAGGAGAATTCCCTGTGTCATGATAGGCGATTAGCAAAAACTTAGGTCAGCAATACTTTTAGGGCATATTATTTTAAAACGAGATCAGGCAGGAGATAAATACCAGAAGGCACTCGAAAGCTAGAAAGGAAGTAATTGACCATCTCAGCCTTTAGAGGTGGTACGGATCTAACAGTGGGAGAGCCCATACGCAATACATTATGGGAGAAGTCCGCTTCCGCAGACTGCCCTTTGTGTTGGGCATGGGAAGCAAGTCCTCAGCCCCAAACCTTGGCCGGCCAGCCCCTCAGCCCTCCATTTCCCTGACCCCACACGTGGCAAATGCAAGATTGGCAAAGGCCTTTCCCAGATGGTCCCCACACTTTGAGAGTGACATAACTGTGTGTCTTATTCTCAGCATTTTGCTTGAGCAAAAGTAAATAGCAGAAAGGGAAATATTCTTACCAGTTGGGAAGGGAGAAGAGGAGATTGGTCCCCTGGCCAAGTCAGCATTTGGACTCCTGAGCATGGCATGCAAGGCTGTCCGCAAGGTGCCAGACTCCCTGTGCTCTGCCAGCCCCCTTGCCTTCTACCCGGAGCTTCTGTGTTTGCCTCACTACCTCCGTGCCTGTGCACACAGGGTTTCCTGTGCGTTGGAAGGAGCCCTGAGCTGTTCTCGCCCAGGCAGTGAGCCCCACCAGCTCCCACCTCAGGCACAGCTCAGGCCTCTCTCACTGGGTGTCCCTGGCCCTGCTGGGCAGCGGCTGCTGTATGAGCCAGAGGGGCCCAATTAGGAATTAAGAAATTGACTATTACAATCACAGGCCTCATTGAGCCGAAAGTGTTTAGAGTAATTTTCCAAGTGAACTCCATGGAGATTATTTTCACCATGCCTGCAAATAAGACACACAAATTCTTTATGCATGTATAGTGCTTTGCAGGGGTAATAAACTTGTATTAATCCATATACCACTGTATTTTTATTTCGCCCCCTACAACAACGTTACGAGGTAAGTAGGGCAAGGGCTGTTTTCCCTTTTTCGAGATACCTAAACTGAATCTCAGAGAGCCTGACTTACACAGCCACTGTGTTCCTAGTGACAGAAATGGTCCAGTTGACATGACTCGACCCCCCTACCCAACCCCGGATGGGAACAAAGGGAGTAAGCTTCCAATTAGACAAAGCAAAGATATGAAAAACCATAATGAATAACACTGAACGACTCGAGACAGACTACAGGCACTACAGGAATTTGCAACAGCAGAGTGGAATGGTCAAGAAACACTAATCAGAATAATAGCCGCCATTTTTGAGGGTTTAAAAGTTGAGGCAGACAACTAAAACTGCTAGAGAAACTCCAATAGAGTTAAAAATAGATTGCCTACAAAGATTTGACTGTGTGCCAGCCACTGTGCTGAGTGTTTACAAGTGTGATTTCAGTTAGTCCCCAATCCCGTCCATGAGGCACAGACTGTCGTCGTCATTTTCCAAAAAGCGAACCAAGCACTGGGAAGGTTAGGTAAATTGTTTGCAGTGATCCGGTGAGTTGGGAGCTGTGGCTCGAACCCTGGACCGCCTGAATGCACTTTGACACAACCCTGTGCTGCCACCTTGATGGGCTTCATGGAAGAAGCAGGGCAGGAACTTGACCCTGACTGGGGTCAAGACTGGCCCTTCTGGGGAAACGGCAGCGCGCCCCAGGAAGGAAGCCAGAGCATCTGGAGGCATGAGGGCAGGACATGTGCAATTTATGGAACTCAGGGGACACCAGGAGAGAAGGCAGATTTTGTGGGGAGCAGGGGCCATGCAGGTCAAGTGGGAAATGGTAAGAATGGGCCAGATTATGGTGGGACCTTAAAGCCAGATAGAGCAGCTTGGACCTGATAGGGTGGGCCATGGAACTTTTGGAGGGCTCTGAGCAGGTACAGGATATGAGACAGGGTGCATGTAGAGACCACTGGAGCGAAGCCACGGCTGTGGGGTCAGCATTGCAGCCACTGGCTTTCAGAATCCAGGAAAAGACCGCAAGCCAGACCCAAGGGCAGATGCATGACTCACTGCCATGTTAGCATCCTTCAGCGTGGCGTTGGCCCGCCCCCGTCCCCCGCACGCTACACACCCCGCTCCTGGCTTGTATGCAAGCACAGGGAACACCAGCGGAGACGGTTCCCCTGCTATTAGGCTGATTGATGGAGAAGTCAAGCCTCCTTCTGTTCAATGCGGTAAGCTGATGGGCTTTTGTTCCTTAGGCCAAATTCCTAGGATCCTTTTGGTCCCAGAACACTTCGCCTGTGGAGTCGATGATAAGAAAGTACAGAAGTGAACTCACAGAATATAACTTGGGGATTATGGACAGAGATAGTGTAGAGGAAAATAGTGATTCTCCTAAATCCGGGGCCTCGCGGCATGGGATCAGTGGGATGGGGAGCGCCCTGCCTCGCCACTGTGCTGTGTCAGGGATGAGATGAACAACCATTAGCTTAGCAAATCCTGGACCCCAGGTGCCAGGCTCAGTGCTTTGCATGTTTGTCTTACAGAACTCTATTAAGAAGGTGTTAGGAGTCTGATTTACAGGTGAGTAAAGTCTCAGAAATATTAAATAACTTGCCTGAGGGCTTACCTAGTAAATGATAAGTGAAATCATCACGCAGATCTCTCTGTGGCCTTCCCACTATACATTGGCAGAAACTAATCGTGCAGATGTAGCTGATGGGGTCCAGGGTCTTTGCTCTGAAACATTTAGAGAGATTAACATTTTGCATTTTCCCCTTAATTTTGCCTTTGAAATCTCTCGTGTGTTTAAATTGAGAAACTTTTGGAATTGGCTTGTACAAACACCTATCTGCCGCTCCTCTGCATTTTCCCTTCTCTTCATCCCAAATAAATTTAGAAGAAGATAAGGCTAGCATCAGCTCTGCAGCAGTCTGACTTCTTGTTAGTGGTCACCCGATCAGGGGTCACTGGCATCGCCCACCACCTCTGGCCCACGGGGCTGGATCTTTAGCCCTGGAGGTGGATGCAAAGCTTCATGCCTGGGGCCCTATCACAAATGTCCTTGTCGATCTGAATTCCTTGTTGCTTGTGTTTCTCTCTTAAGGCCCCAGCACGTGATGTCTTGTGGAGCTCGTGACTCTGTGGGTGTCTCCAAAGGAATGGGCCGAGTTCGGGGGAGCTGAGCCCCAAGGCAGCCTGTCCATCCTGCACAGCCGAGCACCGGCGGGGGTGGAGGGTCGATGGGAGGCGCCCATTAGCTGGCAGCAGGTCCCCGCGCTTTGCGTTTTTCAGAACGGCAACCACTGATGGATAAGACCTGAAGATCGCTTCTATCCCCCTGCCTGCAGAGGGTCAGTCTGCTCATGGGAACAAGGGAACACACCCTGCAGCTGCCTGCCACCCCGCAAAGACCGACGCTGAGCTAGGGCACTAAAGCTAAGATATGAGGGCTTTGCACAAATGCCGGGTCGCAGTCTTTCCTGCTCGTGTCACTGTGGCTGCCCTGACGTGGCCACTCCAGGAGGGAGGTTCCCCTCCCTCCTTTGCACTGGAATGGAATTGAGCATTAGGTCAAGAAAATCAGCTTTATATTGGAGGTTGCTGTGTGGATTTTCAGATGGGGTTGGTTATTAATATGAGTTCCTAAGTCATAATGGTGCCTGCATCCCACACAAAGATTAAGGACTTTCCTCAGAAGGGCCCTGGAAAGATTGCGTCTTCCCGGAACTTGACTCGATGTAGTCAGATTTCTATTAGTGACTTCCTTTTCTGGGTTGCAGACTTACAGTTACGACAGTCTAAGCAGCTCATCGTTGCTCAGCAGACAGATCATCTCTTCCTTCAGCGGAACCATTTGGCAAGCAATAGTGCAGCTCGTACACATGCGATGATGTATTCCTTAGGGCGTTGGTGTTTCCGGCATGTTCTCTGAGGATCCTCATAGCCTTTGGTCTTACAGTCCAAACAGGAATAGGAAAAACCACTTGGATTGCTTGACTGCAAGGCATCTTCAGTACTGCACCCACTTTTCTAGTCAAGTACAGGGGAAGAAAATGCCTAATTAGAGGCAAAACAGCACAGCGTTAAAGTCATGCATTCTGCTGCCTTATTGTCTGGGCTTGAATCTCTGCTCTGCAACTTGCTGTGTGCTGCTGGGCCAGGGGGCACGGTGCATGCCTTCTGGGCCCTTTCTCAGTGTCTCAGTCTGTACAATGAGGGTAATGAGAGTACCTGCCTCCTAGGGTTTGGGGCATAATAAAATAAGCTACTCCATGTAAATTACAGAATGGTACCTCATAGCTATTATTAAGCACTTGGAACCCGAAGGAAATCCTATTTTTACCTTTACTGGGCTTTTTAGGCTGATTTTAGTGTAGTTTAGTTTGAGTTTGAGTAGTCAACTCTTACAACTGCAAACATTCAGTGCGTATTTACAGTGACCAGCATACACTAGCAGCTGATGAATCCAAAAATGAGCTGAAGTCCTCTTCCTTAAAGCAGTCGTAGCCTGGTGGATGCAGGGATCCCTGGGGACAGCCACCACCAATCTGCAGGTGCTTTCTTCACTGTATCATTGCACTTAGGTTAAAAAGAAAAAAGGAAAAAACGAAAGAACTTGCCTGAAACTTTGAAAAAGTGGAGGGGTGTGGGGCTCAAGAGAACAGAGTCTTAGCCAGACTCATGCACCCAGTGACCTCGTGGAGCCGTTCAAGCTTTCTGGGCCTGACTCAGGTTCCTAATCTGTAAAACGGGCTGCAAAGTCACGCTCTGACCTCCAGTGCTGGTTCATGCTATGCGGCTGTATGGAAGGGCCGTGGTGATCCATCTTACTGAAAGTAATGATTGCAAGGTTTTTCGTTTGTTGGGGGTTTTTTGGAATAATTCACCTGTTATACAGGTGGACCCAGCCAGGAGGGTAAAAACCAGGCCAGTTTGCCTGCATGATTTTACATTAATTGCATTTGACATTTTTGGTTGGCAAAAATCCCAAACCTGAAGGTGGCCTAAATCCCCTTCAAGCAGATTTCTGCCAGCATTTATTTGGGGCCTGTGACGTGAAGCACAGTTGGACCTATTAAGATCCCGATCCTTTGATATTACTAATAGCAACCTTTTTCCCCTAGCAGATCTTGATTCTTTGTTCACTTCGGCAAATGCTTGTTATGAGAGCAGCACCTGACTCTACTGGAAGGCATAGCTTCTCTATAGCAGTATCCTTCAGGAGGGTGAGAAAGGGGCTTGGGGTGGATAAAATAAGAGGTGTAGATATTTTCTTTACCAACAGATACACTCTGCATGTCCAACCTTTTGCTTTGCATCTGCCCTGCTCACGGAGGCTGCTGGAAATCCGCTCACTCGGCCGGGGACAGCAGGTAGCACGTGCCCTTCAGAGCACTTGGCTGATGGATTTCAGGCTCTGAAATCAGATCCGAACCTCTGCTGGATCTCTCTGGGCTGCTGTAAGTGTGGCAGATTCACAGGGCGAATTCCTGTGGGGTCATAAATTCCAAAGTGCTGGCCATGGCGGTGTCCCTGAGTCTCCCAGGGACGGCCAGCTGGAAGCCACCCAGCACAACCCCCAGGCCTGCCAGGAAGAGGTTTCTTGGCAGTGCCGGTGCTCGTGGTCCAGGAGGGTCCTAGTTGGAGCTCAGGCAGTGGCAGCAGGCCTGTGCTCCCCCCCACCCCCACTGGGAGTGCTGGCCCCGGCACAGAAGCTTCGAATCAGAGACACCTGCTCAGGGTGATGGCCCTGGGTGGCCAGGCCAGCAGATGTCTTTATCAGTGACTGAAAGTTGGCAGAGGAGCTCTCCCTACTCTTGAGAGCTCAGGGCAGTGGCAGAGAAGGCACGGCGGCCTCGGAGCCCAGAGCCCTGGGTTCTGATTTCAACCTGCTTCCAGCCAGCCATGTGGCTCCTCCCCTCTGGGCCATGCTTTCTTCCTGCTGGAGAGCTGGCAGTCAGGTTGGATCAGCCACGGGCCCCTGTGGTTCTCAGGGACCCAGGCAAGAGCAGCCTGGGGAAGCAATCGCTCAGGGAGGGTGTCCTTGAGCGGGCAGCTGCCCCAAAGGAATGCCAACCAGGAAGCCCTGCAGTCAGGCCTCACGGCTCCTCAGAAACCAGGACGGCTGTGGCCCACCTGCTGGTCATGGTCCCTCAGTCTCTGAGCCGCGAGGAATGTTCCCATCCGGGCAGCAACCCCAGGGACTTTGCTGACCGTGAACAGGATAGAGGTGCCCAGGCCGACCGTGTCCCTCAGAATACAGATTGGCGTCGTGTCCTGCGCCAGCTAGAGACTCGCCACGTTGGCGCGGATTGACATCCTCCTCAACAGCTCACAGTTCACACTTGCGCAGAGACCAACAAGCAGCCCAGAGTCTCTCAAAGTATGGGTCTAGGGGCACCAGCAGCACCCGGGAACTTGTCAGAAATACAGACTCTGGGGCCCTGCCTCAGACCTGCTGACTCAGAAACCCTGGGGGTGGGCTGAGCGGTCATTTTAACACGCCCTTTGAGTGGTCCGGGGCGGGCCAGCGTTGGAGAGCTGCCGCACCAGCCTGACCCTGCGCTTCGATAGCCGTGGTCTGTGTGTCTCATTTAAAACCATATTTCATTATTAACGCAACACTACAACAATAAGGGTTCCTTGAAAAATTACCCATAGCCCCACTGCCCCATCACAGTGACTGGCTCCATCTTTCTGGGCTCTCTTCTAGGCTTTGTTGATTTGCCCGCTTTTTTTTTTTTTTTACCACAGATGACATTGTACAGAGACGTTTCTGTGTTGTACTTTTTTCACTTAACATTATTAGTGCTTTCCCCCCATTGCTTTATAACCGTCATACTTGTCACTTTCAATGACTGCAAAAACACTTCCTTCATGTGACCGGCTTTATGTGCTTGACCACCCTGCCCCTAGACATTTGGCGCCTTGCCGCTTTTCACCGTGGGAGAAGTCACCTGCCTGTCCAGGGTGAGGTCAGCTTCTGGGGCGTTCGGCGTGACTTCCTGTCAGCTCAACGTCTGACCTCCCTGAGGTCCTCAACACGAGGTTATCTGCAAAGATTACTTAGTGTCAAAGACAACAACAAAACAGCAGAACAGATACTAAATCTGCAGGGATGTATCATGACTGACGGATCCCTGCTCTGCTGAATCTTGTTAACCTGAGCATCTTCTCATTTTGCTCGCAGGTGGCATCGGCAGAGGGGGGCCCGGTGTGGGCTGGGAACGGGCACCTCCCCTGCCCTGATGGGCTGGAGGCCTGTGGCCTCACCCTGTGCCAGGCCGGCTGTCGGTCATTTCCTGAGCATCCTGGTCCCCAGCAGGAAGGTCCCTCCCTCTTTCTCCTGCCGCCTCCGCCTTCTCCCTCTCCCACGGCTGTGTGCCCTCTCGTCTCCTTTCTTCCCCAGCCTGGCACAGCCCTCTGAGAGTCTGAAACACACAGCTTGACCAGCATGGCCTCTAGTGTTAGCCCCTTTGTTTCGACAGAACCACTGATCATTCTTGGGCCACATAAATAACACTGTATCTTTTAAAATGATTTTGTCAGGATAAATCCTTAGGTCTGGGATTACTAGGTCTACAGGTAACCGTTAGGGCGGCTTTTATGCCATTGTCTTCCTCCCCTGTTGGGGGCAGTCTGCCCGTATCGGTGGCTCCATATTGCTCTTCATGCCATGGGATTCTCCTGCCCACTCCGCAGGTGAGAAAACTGAGGCCCAGTGGGGTTAAGTGGCACGCACTGGCCGTTGAACTGGGGCAAGGATTGTCACGCATTACTTGGTCGTGGGTTTTTACTTCCCGTCAGCAGATTGGGTCACCCCCTTGCCCTCCTCTGGCTGCTTCTCCAGGCGCACCACCAGCAGCTCAGGAGCCTTCGGACTTGAAGGAGGCTCTGCCCGAGGCACCCCCTTCTCCCCACTGCTCTGGTGCTTTCATGTCTTTAGGATGGGAGCCCAGGGCTCTGACCTCCCTAGTCTTCATCCGCCAGCCCACACTGGTTTTGAGGAGACGCCTGCCACCAGTCTCCCCGGAACTGCATTTAGTGCCCAGACCCGTCGGTAGCAGCTGGTGTAGAGGCTCAGCTTGACCTGGGAGGGAGGCGCACCTTGAGTGCGCCATTTGCAGAATGACCAGAGGCTGTCGTTCTACACCTGCCTCTCATTTGGAGACCTGATCTAGAGTCGTCAGGGTGGTGCCAGGAGGGGGCTTTGCCAAAGCATCTCATAAAAATCTGGCTAACGGGCCTTTGGGGTCCACTAGCTGTAGCTTCACATGGCAAAGATCTCAGCTCTCTTTTCATATTTTGCAGGTGACAAAGGTCTTGAGGGGGCTGAAGGTCATTTAAAGCCAGAATGGCATTCCCTGACCCTTCTCTCCAAGGGGATGCCCCCTCCCACTGGTGGAAGGACAGTGGCGTACTTGGAAGAAGTCCAGCCCCGCCCCCAGCCAGCTGTTAGTGTGGACTGAAATCGCACGGTCCGCGCACGGACTGGTGATTTCCCCTTCCTGGCCTGCCTTAGATCCCACCCCTGCCTAGTCATCTCCCGTATAGACATTCAGCTTCCTAGATGTGTCTTTCTCTTGTAAAACTTCCATCTTTTCCTGGGGTGCTGGATGGGAGAACAGAATTCCCGGACCTTCAACTTTTTGAAGAGGGCAGGAGTGTGGTGCTTTCCGAGAGATATGGAAGCAGCCATGAGAGAAACCTAGTTCGGTCGCTTGACCTTTGAGACAGAACATTCGAGGCCTGGTGATATGGTCAGGTCGAGAGAGCCAGCTGGTACCAGAGTCAGGACGGCCCAGGGAACAGTGCCCGCCAATTCCGCTGCCATCCGGAAAGCAAGGAAGCTGCAGGCGGCGGGAGGGCCGCGGTAGGATCACCGGTGCGAGCCGTGTGGTGCAGGGGAGCTGGGGATGGAGTCCCAAGGTGAGAAAAGGCTCAGGTCATCTCGTGTAGGTTCAGTTTTTTAAACTGAGATATATTTGACGATTAAGAATTGTGCATATTTAAAGTGCACAATTTGATGATTTGATACACGTGTGCAGTGTGACACGGTCACCATCTTTAACCCAATCAATATATTTCTCACTTCAGAGCGTTACCACCGTGTGTGTGTGCGTGTGCGTGTGTATGTGTTCGTGCGTGGTGAAAACACTTAAGAACCGCCCTCTTAGGGAATTTGATTCCGTTTTAAAGTACGTGTGTGTGTATGTATCAGAAAGAGAGCTTCGTGTGGTCTTTTCTAACTCAAGCAGCTTCTGGGCTCTATTGAAGCAGTTTCAATTTGGTTCTTGTCGCTTAAAAGGTCCCCGAGACACTTCAGTGAAATTATAGCTCCTTAATTTAGCTGCCTGTCAGTTATTTTTTTTTCCAGGTGGTTTAGGATTGACAGGGAGTTTGACATTTATAAAAATGTTTTGGAAACCATATTAGACACCTTGGAATCAGAAGGAATATGAAGTGCATTATTCCAGGAAGCATGATTGGAATCGTTCTTCTGGCCACCCCAAGTGACATCCTCTTCTTTCAGACACAGCCCAGCGATGGGTTATAACATTGTAGGTTACTTCTGAGCCTCGCTGCCTTTGTGAATTTCCTTCCTGCTCTTTGTCACCCTCATTTTAGTGACTTCTGCTTCATTTGCGTACAGCGAAGGACAAAGCCTTTCTATTTTGTTTGCCAGAACATTGTAGGATGTTAGAGATGTAAGAGCTCTAGGGACCTTCTTCCGCGGTTCACACCTACGCCTCTCTCAGGGGTTTGCAGGGTCGGGGGTGGAACTGCCTTCACACTGCTGAGATTCACCCCCAAATCAAGGACCCTTTGCTCTGTGAAGCTGCACGTTAAAATACTAACAGTGACATTTACCTGCCAGTTTTAGGGGAGCTATGAGCCCGGAGCTTGTTCCTTAAATTAGAAACCCCTGAAAGGTAGGACCATGTTGCCCTGGAGAATTGTGGGACCACACCTGTGCCCATGGAGCTTAGAGGAAGGGTGGCGCGCATCTTGATGTGGGAGACTCTTCCTCTGCTCCAGCCCGCAGGCGCTGACTCCCTCAGAGCGGTTCCCACGCGCTGCCAGGCTCCCCACCGGTGCTGGGGACCCACAACACAGAAACCAGAATCCCTGCCCTCCACATCGCCGCAGCAGTACCGTGTGATAGATGCCCTACTGACTGTCACCAGGAAGCCTCTCGAGGCAGCCGGCAGAACTGCGTGCTTTCCTTAGGTGGTGCAGGGGAAAGGTGCCCAGGCCGCAGGTCCTCCATTCCAGCCGCCCAGTGGGGTCGCTCCTCCCCTGCTGCCTCTGCTGTTCAGCTGGTCTGAGGGGGTCCCAGGCCTAAGGATGGTTTTGTTTGTTTGTTTGTTAGGTTTTTTTCCAGACACTTACAGTTGTTTCTAGGATGCAACCAGGACTGAGAATTGCCGGGCTAGGTAGCTGTTTCCCATTTGTTTAAGAAAAAATAAAATTATTCATGATGCCTCTTAATGTGTAAAGAAGACTTTATTCCAGGGAGACTACTACAGGGAGGTCTTATAGCAGGAGAAATTGGGCTCAGCTCCCAGTACAATAAGGAAAAGTGGGAATTTATAGGCAAGGAGCAGGGGGCGACTGTGGATGGAAAATTACAAAGAGGAAACATCATGGGTAAACCAATATAACAGGATTCTTGCTGAAGGCAGGACAGGATGATGAGACATCAGCTGGCGATGGTGGGCGATGAGGAACCCAATCAGTTGTTGAGGGTGATCAGATATTGGGGTGGGGGTGGGGAGGTTCTGGTTAAAATAACTTAACAGAATTCTTGCTAAAGTTGGACCACGCAGGGAGAAGCATGGAAGCCTCAAAGTCAGGGCCTATTGAGAGGAGTTCAGAGCAGCCGAAGTAGAGTTTGATCAAAGAGAGACTTCGTCAGAATGGTGGGTGGCGCACTGTGGTGGGGGGTGTATCGCAGGTGTGGGCAGAAGGGAGGTGGGAGATGGGATGGGATGGGTTGGACCTTTGTGACTGGGGTGGGTGGAGGCCTGGGAGTGAGGTCAGGTCTGCAGTTTAAAGAGATTATTCTCTTGTGGGCGATGGAGTGGCGCTGGCTCCCAGGGAAGGGGACTGAGATGTGTAACTCGGGAAGGGGCCCCGATGCCTGCATTGGACCAACCCAGGGGAGATCTCCCTGAGGCAGCGGAAATGTCAATCTTAAAAAACAAGGATCGGTCCAAGACGCAAATCGTTTATTTGGGATCAAAGAATGGCAATTCAGGTTACACAGATTTAGGGAGAAACCCAAACAGTATCCTGATTGAAGGGGAGAGAATTGGATTTTAGTGGAAAAAAAGAAAGATTAGGTAAATTGTTTTTAAGAAAAGTTCACTGGTACTAACAAAGCTAGATTTGTACTTCGCTGGTCAGGTAAGTTCACTTTTATCAGTCCTTTGGACAGGAAATTTTCATCCTTGCTAATGCCTTGGATTGTTGGCATTTTGGCCTCGTCAAAAGTTCAGAAAACAGGACATGCAGCACAGGTCCTCTGGCATGGCTGGCCTAGCCCCATGTTAAAGTGGCTCCACTTACTTTAATTTTTACAAAATAAAAGCCTGAAGCCAGGGATGCAAGCAGAGATGCAAAGGGTAGGATTCATTAGCATTTAAAGAATGCGTAAATGGTTCTTTCGAACTGGAGGGTGCACCGTGAAGTTTATCACCCACCCAGGGGAGGTGTTCTCTAAAAGCAGGTGAAGGACAGAACATCGACAACTGAGGAGACAGGAAGAGAAGAGATCGCAAACGTGATGAAGAAAGTACAGAGCGACAGAGGACAGTGACATGCTGTGGAAACCAGGAGAGGGAAAAACAGGGCTTTTTGGAGACAGGAGAGGTGAAAGAATGTTCAAACCCTGCCCTCCTCCATTCATCAAGCTCCAGATGACACACGGCACAGCCCTCAATACCACATGCAACAGAAGTCGGGTTTCCAGCAGCAGTTGGCGTTCCGGGCACTTCTTTGTCAGGGAGGCGGCGCCTGCCCTGCGCTCTGCAGGGTGTTTAGCAGCTCCTCTGGCCTCTTACCCATTGGCTGTCACCCCCTACCACCACCCTGCCCCGTTGTGTCCATGAAAAATGCCCCTGGACGTTACCAAATGTCCCCTGGGGGGGACTTGTCTCCAGGTGAAAACCAGTGAACTAGAGTGGTAGTTCAGAAGGCAGGCAGTATTTTAAATTTTCCTGTATGCTTTAAAAATGACTAACCCCAGAGCCCAGACAGCCCAATCGGTATTTCTCTGAGGAAAAGGACCTTGGCATTTGTATTTTATATTTTAAGTTTCCGAGTGTGGCCAGGCTTCAGAATCAGTAGAGAGTTTTCTAAACTGAGGAGTGATAGACTTGTAATCAGAAATATGTTAGGTTATTTTTGAGGCATGGTAAGAGGAGAGAGAACAGTACAATTATAATGTGAGAGGTTAAAAAAACAAAAAGTATTTGGTTCCCTCTGCATTGTTTGTTTTTTTTTTAAGTAACTAGTATGCTCTTAAAAATAGTGAAATTAATTTATCATTGTTTTTCCATCCAATTGCAACTTTCTTGTTACTATTTCAATAATTAAGTTATTCTTTTAAAAAAAAGAAAAAAGAGTCGGAGATGGTTCTAAGAGCTCCTGAGGGGTTTCCCCCTGCATGTGTCTTTCCTCTCTTTCTGTACCACCTGGGTGGGTTGGCGCACACCCGCCCTCCCTGTCTGCCCACCCCTCCTCCCCAGCCCTCTGCCTCCGCTGCCCGTTAACCTTCCTCCACGTCCTGGTGCTTTCACTCTTTTTATCAGAAGACTTCAGTCGTTCCCATTGTCCACAACCAGACACTTGCCTGAAATTCAAGGTCATCCAAGGTCATACACAGTGTAGGCCCTGTGTGCAAATCTAAGCTGAAGCCAGGTGGGTCCAGTATTCTGACTCACTCGTGCTAAGCGTAGGGGAGGGAAATTGCACCTCTTTTCCCCATTAGCTCTTCTGACCAATGTAATAATAACATTAACATGGGGTAGATTAACAGGAGAAAAGAACCAGATTTAATTACACATGTACAAATGGGAGTTTCATCAGAATATGGGGCCAAGGGACAAATCGAGGCTTACAGGTTATTTTGAGCTAAGGAGAAGGTGGGGAAGGATTTCAGAGGGCAGAAAGGCAATTCACATGGAGATGGAAAAGCAAATATTTGGTTTTAAAAAAATGTTCGCTGGACCATCTTTAACAGTGAGGCACAGAGAGGTCTTTAAGTAAAATGGCCTTGCTAGGTTCCACCTGTCAGTCACACCCAGTTCACGTTAAATTACAGTTATCAGCGATGAGCGCTCCCTTCCTGCAGCAGCTAAATTCTTTTAGGCAGTTAGGGGGCAGGTCAAGGTTTTCCAGCTTAAAATAATCAATATTCCAAAAAAAGGCACATTGTGGGGTAGCAAACTCTGCTCGCTGTCTCTTTGCTCACACTGCCCTTCCTGCTGCAGACCCCGCTCAGTTGCCACCTCTGCTGTGCCCCCTGGTGAGATCGAGTCTCCCCCTCTCTGTAGTCCTGTGGTCCCTGGCCGGGCGCTTTCAGGATCTCTCACAGCCAGTCTGACCGAAGACTGCGCTGTGCCCACATGACCCGGGGTCATGCCCAGCACAGGGTCTTGCCATGAGGGAACGGAGGCATCCCCGTGGAGTGGGATGTCCAGGGTGAGTGGAAGGGTCCCTGTGCGGTCGTGTGTTGGCAGCCTTTTGTTCCCTAGTGTAAAACAGAGGGCAGCTAGCAATGACCTGGTTAAGGGGCCCACCAAGGATACGTGACCAGCAGGACTAGTGTGGTTAGCTGTCCGCTCTGATCAGGCTCATCCTCAGGGCTCCTTGCCCTTTGGGTCTCACAGCCCAGTTCCCCCGCCCCCCCCCGCAGGAAGCCCGCGGCATCCCTGGGGCCACCGATGACATAATAGAAAGCAGAACAAAATCTTCTAGTTAAAGCACATTATTACGTGTCTGACTGTTGTCACATGATGATTTGGGAAACTTTATAGATATTTATCAAGTCAAAGTAATTATTACGACAATAAAATGACACCTTACATTTGTTCAGTGAATTATGTCGTCATATTGTTTTTGTACATATTACCTTTACTTGAGCATCCTGTGAAGTACGGACATGCATTAAGTCCATTTTAAAGGTGCAGAAATGAAGGATATAAAATTACATTTTAAAAATAGCATGAGGTTATTGTGCTCTGAGATTTTAAAAGTCAATTCTGCCCATTCTCAAATGTGGCACGTGTTCTGGGGCTTCAAAAAGCAAAAACAGAGGGAAGTATTTCTTGAACTTGATCAATATTCTGACTCTATAGGAAGAATGCTTTTATGAAAATACTAAGCTAATTTTACCTTGACTTTTATTTCCCCCTTAAACCTTTAAGTCATTTGTAACACAACCCATCTTAACCCAGTTAGAAAAGAGGTTTATTCATCACTGTTGTGACAGCAGGAAACCTGGATTTCAGTCCTGCTCCAACACTTGGCATGCTTTCTGTGTTGGCAACTTCAGTTCCAGTTTCTTCATCTGAAAACGAGCATGATTATTTAGATTGGCCTGTCTGGGGGAGGGCACCATACTGCACACAAGGCATCTTACGCACTGCCTGGGGCCCAGCAGACAATTGTAGGTATCTGTAGCATTCTGGGTGATTAAACCAAATTATAATCTTTAATTCAACTCTATTAAAATATTTTTCATTACTCGTTAATAATCTTGTGAGCATTTTACTAATAGGAAGTCCAATGAATGAACCCGAGAGGGTTTGATAGAGGTCACGTAAAACCAACGGTGACATGACACAGATGAGGGTGCTGAGGCCAGAGAGGTGGTGTTTTCCCGGGGCCACACATCGGGCCATCTGACCCTTGGCGAGCCAGGCTTTCCTTCTCCATGACCACACTTAACACATCTGCCCTTGAGTCCAAGAAGAGTGATTTGTGGGCTCATTTGTGTGTGGCTTCATGTGGCCCATGCAGAAGGAAGTGATGGATTAGCAGGTGGGCAGATGGGGGGCATCCGCTTTGAAATACTGTACTCCACTCAGTAGGGACTTGGGTCACTGGCCTAGTTTGACCACAGTGTCTGAAACGTTTCTCTGCATTTCTAAAACTTGGTATTTTAGGCTTAGCTTTCAGACTTTTAGGGTTAAATGAACTCACTGCATGAACATAGAGTGCTCAGAAAACAAAGTAAGCAGGTTTGATGAATCACAACCTCCCCCGCTGGCTTTACAGCAGAAGGTTCTCCTCTGTGAAGGGAGGGAGACAGTGAAGATTGTATTCTTCCATGTGATCATGACAGCTAGCCAGAGACCCTCGCGGTGAGGGAGAGGGGAATGAGTATGCACCGTCTAGGCCAGCCATCGCTGAGTGGATGGACATCCGTTTCCTTCCCTCTTAAATGCCAGGGCTTCCTCATACGTTGACTGATGCTTACACTGCCAGCACCTGAATTATGAATGTTAAAAGGGATTGTGGAGGCTGGCTCCTTGCATGTACAGCTCAGGAGTGGTCAGCCACAGGGGGAAGATGGCTTTGCTGAGACCAAATGGCTGGTGAGTGTCAAAGCCGGATACAGCCCAGTGTCCCTCCATACCGGTCCCCACCTCCAGCCTCCCCTTGGTCCTGAGTGCCACATTCCACCCTCATCTCTCTCTCTCTCTCTCTGGATCTGGTCACCATGCTCTTTTTGTTATCAGTAAATGTGCTCAGTAGCCAAGTATATTCTGTATATCCTGTAATTAAAAATTAATCTGGTAGCTAAGTATGTCACTGTGAATACACTGCATCCTGTAACCAGCAGTGTGGCCCGTAGCCATCACTTTACCCCTGGGCCTTCCGTTTTTTCATCTATGATATTAGGAGGGTTGAATTAACTAACCTCAAAGGAACACCCCTGCACTAGAGAAACGTTCTGTAGTCCCTATGCCCTGAGTTATACAGTCAGAGCGGAACAGACCTCAGCCACCTGTAGCTGCTCCTGAGTCCCAGGAGGATGGGGTGGGAGACAGAAAGCGGAGCTGGCCCCACCCGACCCCGCCTCCAGCGCGTGAGGAGGCGTCAAGGCCTCTTCTGCCCCTAAAGCGGACACAGCAGCTGCTTGCTGTTTGTTTCTTTACTGTTGGTTGGACACATTTTTCTGTTTGTTTTTCCACTGAACTAGCCATAATGGAATTTTCAGACTTGAATCCAAAGTGATTACAGCAAATCCTGCTGTATAGCTGAGAGGTATTTCTTGGCTTTTAGTGAAAATGGGCCTGTGTTCTAAGCAAAAGGATGCCATCTTGAAGGGAATTGGCACAATAATTCCATGCCTGGCACACGATCACCGTGTGACATGATGCACTCCTGGGTGCTGTCGTGAACACAGTATAGTGACCAGCACCTCGGTGTTATAGATATGCCACTTGACCGTCATACATCAAATCAGTAGCTATATAAGCACAGAATGTATGTGGAAATACTGTGTCTTGGATGACAGCACGGGAATTGTAAATACTCAGGAGTGACTGGCATGTAGTTGTCCTATGTGGTTTATGACCTGCATGTGGGCAGCATGAATCTCTGATTGTGGAGTCAGCACGTGGGGAGCATGTATGTACGGTGACGTGGCAATAGGCAAGCATGTGCAGCTATTGAATGGAGACGGTTTTGTGACTGGTCCCTGGGCATCATGCATGCCCTTCTACATGGTCACTATGCAGGTTTCATGATTTTACATGAAGATGCTACGTGGGTGCCTATGTGGTCTGAAGACAGTGTGATGTATGCGTGGCCACAGGTCTTGTGTCATGTAAGCTTTCTGAGATGAGGGGCAAGGTAAACAGCAGATGGGAAAGACCTTAAGATGACACGTCCAGTGTTAGCATGGGGTTTCTAGGGTCTTGATGGAAACTATTAACTAAATGGCATCTGCATCTTATATATTTATAATCACATTTAAATATTTTACCAGTCTCTTCAACTTATTATGATGAGTTTTTTCTCATTGACCTTTCCAAAACCAAAAGAGGCCGTTCAATGTTTTTATTGTAGAGAAACCAAAGTTAACTCTGTGGCACTCTGTGTCTGTATTTTTGGCAACTAAAAGCCCTGTGGCCCTCAAAGATAATAGTTTTTATTTTCAAAGAAGCTATCCCAAAGTATCAGACCCTTTACCAGCACGTGAATAGAGCTCCCCACCCCTCTCATCCCATTCTTCCCTTACAGGTCCATAAAGGTTAATATTTTTGTAATATTAACTACAAAAATTTGCTTATCACAGTAAGATTTACATGAATAACTATGGAAGTTTTCTCATCTGAATAGCATATTTTTAGTTCTTACATTTCCTTCACGTGTATCGCCTCACCGATGCGCCGAACAGCCTTGTTAGGTTAGCAGACTTCTCACAGCCATTTTACAGATGAGGAAAGCAAGGCTCGAGAGGTTGCGTGACGTGCCTAACGTCACACAACAGCTGGAAGACAGAGTTGGTTCGAGCCTGCTCACGCTGCCCTCAGCAGCGAGCTGGGAGCTCCTTCTTTCCACAGCCTGCTCCAGTGAATGGCATCAGTCAGTTTCTAAATAATCTGTCCCAGGAGGTACAAATGTGGGCCGTCCAATTTCTGTCTAACATCACAGCAGGTTGTTTGTGTGAATTGGATCTAGATTTTTTTTTCAATACCATCTCTACTTATAGATGATAAGTCAATCGTCTGTTTTTATATATTCCATTCCGTCAACACATGGGCTGAGTATATGCCCTGTTTAAGTCACCGTCTTAGGCCCCGGGTGTCAGTGGCGGGGGCCACCGACAATAAATATGATTAGAGCTCAACCCCTGCCTCAAGTTGGCTCACAACAAAGCAGAAACAACCAACGCACACAGCCACCTGGGACAGTGTGGTAAATGTGACAGCTTAGGCTCTGGGAACACACAGAAGGGCGCACAGGGTTCTGACCCGGAGAATACAGGGGTGCCTCCCGGAGGCTGAGGGAATGCTCCTGTTCAGGAGTGTTATCTGGAAGATGAGTAGAATTTCCAACCAGAAGTGGAAGTGTGTGCACATGCACACGTTTGCCGAGAACTGTGGTGGGAAGGAGAGAGGGACTACATCTGAGGGAGAAGGAATAACCCGAACAACTGAATCTGGAAGACAGTGTGTTCATTGGGGCAGAAACACAGGGTGCTTTCAAAAAAGAGTAGGGAGGGGAAGAGCTGAGACTGCAAAGTTTGGCCGAGGTCAATCCTCCTTCTGGGCATCTCCCCGAAAAATTTGAAAACCTGTATTTGCAAAGATATATGTACCCCTTCATGTTCATTGTAGCATTATTCACAGTGGCCAAGATGTGGAAACAACCAAAGTGCCCTTCAGCAGGTGATTGGATAAAGGTGTACATGTATACAGTGGAAATCTATGCAGTCAATCAGAAAAGATGAAATACTTTTATTGCATTTTTTTCCGTTAGCATTTATCTCCCCCACCTGCCGCCCCGCAATCACCATACTGTTGTCCGTGTCCACTGGACAAGAATGTCTTGATGTCTGCTGACCCTGGGTTCACCTGGCTACAGAAATTATCTTTCTGCACAGGACAGTTTGAAACCCTCTCTGATCCAGTGGGAATGCATTTGGCTACTTCCGAGAGTGTTTTTCATCTTCTTTTTGCCTGCATCCCTGGAAGATACTGAAGTCCTTGTGGTTGTGGATGATGTAGCTTTTGTGAGTCTCAGAGGTAAATATCTTTAGTAAAAATATAAAGTGGTACCCCTAAGCGCACAGCCCCCTTCTCTGTAAAAGCTGAAATCTGAATCGGCATTTCACGAAGATCCCTTTCCCTGTCAGTCTTCACAAGGCCCTGCAAGCGTGGCCAATCTCAGGTGGGCCATGCCTTGCCTACACTTTGTGTTGTGCAATTTCTGTTGAAATAGCCTGTGTTGGATGCTGCTCCCTCCCCACTCCCTTTGCACAAGAACCCTTAGCCACAACCTTTCAGTTCTCAGGCCGGCTCCTCCCTGCGAGGCCCAATCCCCTCACCTTCTTTTCCTTCAGGGTGTCTTTTTCATTCACTAACCGGTACCAGCAGCCAGTTGAATCTCAGGGACCGGAAGGTGCAAGTGCTGCACCTCCAGGAAAGGGAATTAGTGCGCTTGGCCAGTGCTGCCCCCTACACCTTTGAGGCCCTCTCCTTCCCCAGCCCCTTTCCTTACACATGGAGTAGCAAAGCCTATGAAGGAAGCAGCGTTTCAATGGAAGATGTAGTAGCACTTTAGTAACTTCTCATGCTCCTATATTTGGAGCTTCAGAGTGATAAAAGGCTGTCTCATTGAAAGGGAAATGCTGTTGGGAGGAAAACCAGATTAAGTGTTCTAGTGAAAATGGGATTAGCATTTGAAGGTTAAGCACTGAGAACTCACATCATGATCCCTTGAAAGTGTCCTGGCTGTTAAACCTTTTGGGAATGATTACAGGTCATTTCAGAGTCCCTAGAAGTACAAAGATTTCAGGTGTGGATTGAAGGTAATTTTGAAATTAGAACTTTCTGGAAGGATGACATATTTTTGACTCCTGAATGATCTTGTGTCTTTACTCAACGGAACTGCCATTAGGAATGTTTCAAGAACAGTACCTCCATTTAGAACCTCAAGGTTGTGCAGTGAGTGGAATTGCCCAAGTCAAAGGAAGTTGAATATCATGGATGTGGCCCCCAAACCGAGGTTTTGGCCCCTGTGCCGTCAGCCTGCCCTGTTTAGCAGGGGGCCTCCATTCCTTGAGGAACTGGGTGGCATGTTTCATTATGGGGCCACTTTATTCTACTGTTAGTGGCAGCAGCGATTACCAGCTTGGCGACCTTTGGCAATCTCCCCATCAAAGTAGGCAAATTTAGATGAGAACTCTTGGGTGAAGTCTTCCCTTACCCTCCCAGCCAGAGTTATTCGGTTGATGTTCATGCTCCGAGGCATGAATATCCTGTGTGCTGGTGTCCCAGTGGGGTCCAAACTGTGAGCTAAACATAGAGCGTCCGCCGTGTGCCAGCTGTTGTGCTCCTGTGCTCCAGGAAGTAGGACGAGCGTTGCTGCCCATCCCCAGACAGCTTGGAGACTATGTCCTATTGATCCATGGAGTCAAATTTGCAGCTCTCTTTTAGCAACTATGTAACAGCTTGGTGAAGGAGAGAAGTGGGTAGAAGCCCTCTGTTCTCTTTTGTGTCAATGTGGAAAGCCTTGAACTCGAGTTATGACATCAACATTATAAAAGGTTATGTGGATTCAGCACAAAGTAAGAAGATTGGCAATTACTCCGTGGCTCTCTGACCTGCATGGGAGCATTCCACCGTTGTGTCCTGGCCCTTCCCTTAGAGTGCGGCCTTGTTTTATTTTTGCAAGCCATCTTTAATGCTTGGGGAATAAAGCAGAGGCATAAACAAGTAAATGGACACATATTTAGAAACTACTCTTCCAAGGCCCTGACCCTGACCCTGACACTTTGCGGGAATTCAACAAGCGTTTCTTGGAGTGAGCTCCTTTGAAATAAAAGCAGCCAGAGGACAAGCCTGTTGACCTGCAGAGAGTCCATAGGGGCCGGGGAGGCGGGGGAGGTGGGAGCAGCCCAGTGTGAGCAGAGCACCAGCGTGAGCTCCCGGAGCGTGTGTGCTT
Organism: Mormoops blainvillei; assembly: GCA_004026545.1. Lineage (NCBI taxonomy): Eukaryota > Metazoa > Chordata > Mammalia > Chiroptera > Mormoopidae > Mormoops > Mormoops blainvillei. The sequence continues at coordinate 6,583 of PVJD01000361.1, read as the reverse complement.
CTCCAGGGGCGCTGGCAGTGCCCGGCTTCAGTGTGCCAGCCAGAGGTCCCTGGAGGGCAGGGACCACATCTTCTGCATGTCATCCGTGATGGGAACTAAGGTAGCACCAGGCACATAACAGACCGTGCTCTCTGACTTTGAATTGGAAGGCTCTCCACAAGTGGAAGTTATTTTTTTCTTTTACCCGACTTCATGTTTTCTTGCTTTAGATTTCCAGAGAAAAATATTCCACATTGAACATGAAGATGATTTTGGAGTGCTGGGTATCTGAATTGAATATAAATGCAAATGCTCTCTTTGAAGAACATTCTGTTTTCTCATGGTCTTTAGGACTTTTTATTCTTGTTGTTCTAAATTTCTAAAAAAAGAAAAAAGCAGAAGTAAAGAAGTGAGCCTGTTGTAACAGCTTGGTGAAGGAGAGAAGTGGGTAGAGGCCCTCTGTTCTCTCTTGTGTCAATGTGGAAAGCCTTGAACTTGAGTTATAACATCAACATTATAAAAGGCTGTGTGGATTCAGCACAAAGTAAGAAGATTGGCGATTACTCCGTGGCTTTAATCAGAGCAAATCAACAAATTTGTAATTTGACCTAATAATCACCTTGGAGTCTGTTAACATTTTGGCATCCGCCACCCTGTTGTCACCTGCCCACAATGACAGCTTTCGTCCCCTCCTATCTGGTCTTTGCTGGCCTTCCCAACTTTAAGAAGCTAAGGTTTTTTTTTTTCACTCCATCCAGGGACCCTTCTTATAAAATCCCTGGCAAACAGCCAGCCAGCCAACCTGAATTTGAACAGTTCTGAAGCAGTCCGTACACCATCAGAGACCTCTGAGCAGAGGGGTTTCTCTGGGTGATGAAATGCTAAATTCTGCCCCTGGGGAATTCTACTCACTTGTCCTTGCCTCAGGTTTAGAGTAGGACAGGCCTTCTCCCTTTTTCCGGGCGTCCTTTGAGGGTAGCAGTGAGGGTCCCCCAGAGCATCCTGTTTGGTGGGGCGGAGCACCCTTCCTCCTGGAAGGGTCCCTCAGCAGGTCCTTTGACCACTGGGGTTGCCCTGGCCCTGAGACACTCAGACTTGTCACCGACAGTGTAAGAGGAGGGTGCCTCAGCCTGGACGGGGGTGCTCTGCCCAGATCGTGGCAGTCCCCTGCATGCTGTGTGGGGGAGACGCTGCCTGGTGCCAGCAACTCCTCCACCAGATGTTCAGCCAAAAATAAGTTCTCAGCTGCTGAGGGCTGATCTCTCTGCTCCCCTTCTTCTCGGAAGCTGAGAGGCCAGTGGTCTGCCAGCTGGAACTGGGAGATTGGGGAGGGTTGTGTTTTGGTTGTTTTTTTTTCCTTTCATTCCAGCTGAAAGGAAAAGCAGTTACGAGGCCTTCTTTTCTTTTTTAACCTTATTATGTCAAAGGAGTTATCTTGTTCTTAAGGGTGAAAAAGATCACCCTTGCTTCTGAGTTCACTTTTAAAATGGCATTAGAAATGGAAGGGTTGCATGGAACCTTTCCGGGCGTCCTGGCAGGAGCTCCTATCGAGAGCGTCAGGTGCGGCTTCCGCTTGAGCGGAGGGACGGCTCTGGGAGAAAGCCCGAGGACCGAGTTTTCAGCTCAGCAGATCTGCTGCCAGCCTTTGGGTTGATAAACTGCCTATTTGCACAGAGGACATGAGCAGCTGCCCAAGCTGTGGAATTTTCCAAGGGCTGCAAAACTTTCATAGGGACTTGAAGTCATTCCTCTATTTAGCTAATGTGTATTAACCCCTGCTGGGTGCCAGATCCATGCTGGGGCTGCAGAGATGAATTGAGGGCATACCTTGTCCTCACATCTCTCACTTTCTAGGGGAAGAAATGGACAAGGAGATGAATGGTATGGTAATACTGGGATAAGTGTTCTCGTGTCCCGTAGAGTGCTGGGATGTGGGGAGCCTGCAAGAAATAGTTGTGGACGTGGTGGTGGTGGTGGCGTGCGCGGGGGGCAGTAGCATTATACCATCATTGTTACTAATAAATTACAAAGGACGCACAATACGTCACATAGGAAGGAACAACCAGCTGAGCTTCAGATGGTCTTGGGGGATCACCCAGACTTGTCATAAAGGGGGTGACAAGTGAGCTGCTTTGGGACAGTAATATGGACCACAGGGAACATGGGTTTTCCTGACAAGGGGAAAGGAATGTGCAAGAGAATGATTACAGTGGCTTACTTCAGGACCAAAAGCAGCTTCAGTGTATTGAAGGTGTCGAGGGGAGTAGGGAAGATAGACTGTGTTCCTGGAAATGGGGAATCTTCGAGGAACTAAGCAATAGAGACGGATTCAGATGGGCACGTTACACAGTCGCTCTGGAGGAACTGGGGAGACTGGGCTGCAGCCGGGTGGACTTAGGGGCAGGAAATGGGTTAAGGATAAGAAATGACGAAAAAGACATTGGATTAAGGCAGTGGTGGAGAGAATAGAAGGGAGAAGCAGATTTAAGGAAAAAATAAGATATGGGGGACGTCATGACCTATATGCCCTATTCAGTCTCCATGTATGGGGGGCAGTGGTTACAAGCAGTGACCGAATGAGAGCTGGGGCTAAGAATAACACTAGGGTTTTTCCTCGTGCGGCTCGTGTTGGGACTGAGAGAAGGAAAGCAGGGGTGGGAGCTGGTGCGGGAGAACAGGGAGAGAGTTCTGTCAGCCTGTGCCGACCTTGAATAGTGAGCCCGCCGTTCGTGGCTGCTGCCTGGAGGCCACAGTGGCCTGGTGGGAGGGGGTGGGGGCTGGGCAGCCACCAGCCTTCTGGGGAAGCCGCAGCTGAGGCAGTGGCAGAAAGGGAAGGGTTGGGGTCGGTGTCAAAAAGGAAGGCTGGACCCTCGCATTTACTGTCAGTTGATTTTTGACAATAGTACCAAGACCCTTCCATGGGGGAAAAGACAGTCTTTCAACAAATGGCACTGGGAAGGCTGGGTATCCCGTGTTATGACTGAATATACGTGCGGAAGAATGAAGTTGGACCCTTACCTTATACCACATATAAAAATTAACTCAAAATGAATTGAAGACCTGAACTTCAATGCTAAACTATAGGACTCTTAGAAGAAAATGAAGAGGAAACTCTTCACTGGATTTGCAATGGAGTTAATGCAAATCTACACTGGACTTGGCAATGATTCTTTGGATGCAACACCAAAAGCATGGACAACAAAAGAAAAATAAATTAGACTCCATCAAAATGAAAAACTTTTGTGCATCAAAAGACACTGTTGAGAGAGTGAAAAGACAATCCACAGAATGGAAGAGAATATTTGAAATTATATATCTGATAAGGAATTTATATTCAGAATATATGAAGAACTTCTACAACTCAATGAGAGTAAAACAAGTCAATTTAAAAAATGGGCAAAGAACTTGTCTAGACATTTCTCCAGAGGCGATAGGCAATGGCCAATAAGCACATGAAAAGATGCTCAATATTGTTAGTCATTAGGGAAATCCAAATCGAAGCCATGACGAAATACTACTTTATACCCATTAGGATGGATATTTTCCCCGAAATGGAAAACAGCAGGTATTAGTGAGGATGAGGAGAAACTGGAGCCTTGTGCATTGCTGCACCATGGGAAACAGTTTCTCAAAAAGTTAAAGATAGAATTATCACACGCTCTAACAATTTCTAGCCTGGATCTATGCCCCCAAAGAACTGAAAATATTGGGAAGGAGCCTGGTCCCCCTGCTGTTCGGAGGAGTTTATTTCTTTGAGAAGTAAAGAAAGGACAGCGTGCCTGCCACGTCCTTGGCCACTGAACCCCTGGCCAAAGCACATCCCTCCCAAGTAAGAGAGTGTTTTCAACTATCTGAAAACTGGAAAGAAAAACAGCGTCTAAGCAACCAAAAGGTAGGTCACGAAGTCTCTACTCTAAAGCCAGGGCACTCCACCCCTGCATGGCTCTGGTTTCGGCACATGTACATATGAAGCTCGAGGTTCTTGTTTACCGACCCCTGCAAGTAGAAGCCACAGATTAAAATGTGTCAAGACTGGTTTCAGGAAGGCCTTCTGAAGGCACTGGTGAAGCTTCTGGAAGTTTGGCCAGTCTGAGAGGAAAGAAACACCAGCCAGCTGACAAGGAAAAGCAGACATGAGGATTCCAGAAGCAAGGTGTTTCACTGAGTGACATCCCAGGATGACAGTGACCCAGCCAACACACATAAAAAAAGGCCCCTAGTGCTCTGTGAGAAGGCAGGCATGGTGCCTCATGCAACTCAGCAAACTTGTGGCGCACCTGCTGGGAGTGGGGATGGTGGCACCTGCCTGCCCAGAGCCCCCCGGCCAGTGGAAGAGCTCCGTGGACACTGGGGTGGCTCAGCCCCAAGGTCGACTGGGCTGTGCTGGGATAATGGAGCTTGCAGGGGGGCTCTGTGAGCCTTGCAAGAAGGACTTCCGGGTGTGGCTCCGGAAGTGCTTGCTGGGAAAGGGGAGCTTTGAGTTGGCTTTGGCACTTACGAGAATGGCTCTCAGGTGGCTGCGAAGAAAAGCTTTCCAAAAGAGCCCACAGTGTGGGCCTCGTGTGGCCCACAGACGCCCAGGGTGTGTGTGCTTTGCACAATCGTGGGTGTTTATTAAGTCTTCACAAAGTTGAAATTGCTAGGGGGGCACAATTGGGAGGCAGTGGGAGCGTGGCCGACTGGTTCCACGTGCAGGGGCTGGAGCCCCAGCTTTATATCGCCAGCCGTGTGTCCCTGGTGAGTAAAGTTACATGCGTAAGCCCTAGCCCTCCGATGGGGCGCGCAGGGATAAAAACTGAACCTGCCATCTAGGGCTGCTGTCGGGATTTTAAAAACTAAGGTAGCAAAATACAACTAATGAGAATTTAATACATGACAAATACTTGAAAACAGCCTGGGCAGGGACGTACATAACTCACTTGGGAAAGTTTTTTCATTGAAAGTTGTTACAACATTCAAGGTTTTTATTTTATTACAATGAAGTAAACTTGTTTACCTAAAAGAAAATGCTTCAGAGGACCCAGCCCTGAGCCATGTCACCCTCTAATGTTTGTGTCAACCCCTCACCCCGCTCACGGACACGGATGGGGCGTCTTGTTCCCAACGGGGCCCAGAAAGCGGAGTGCTGCGGTTCTTCCTCCGCAGACGGCAAGGCTGGGGCTCCGCCTCGGGAGTGTCCGGGCTCACGCCTCCAGAGAAGAGTTGCCCTGGAATTTTTCTCTTCCCAACTGGGAATCCTTAGGGTGTTTTTCCTCAGCTCCTGTGACAAGCATGCCTGGTACCGGGTACTGGGTACCGGGAGGCGCTAGGAGTCAAGGACAGTGCCCGGTACCAGTACTGGGAGGCAAAGACAATGCCATTCTTCCCACCCTTCCCACGAAGAAGTAACCGAACAGCCGGAATTTCATCACACCCCCTCCTCGATGGGACAGGCTTCAAAGTGAGCAGTTGGCATTCCTGTGGGGACAGGCCCTGTGCTCCCTGCTATAGGCCATCCTGGGGCGGGGCTGCCTCCCCGTCCCTCACCTACGCTCTGACATCACCAGCTGTTGGCGACAGGTGCTTGGGCTCTCCACAGCAGATGGTGACCAAAATGGGCTTGTTGGCAGGTTGCACAGGCCGCCCTCCGTCACACACATTGATGTGCCTGCAGACACATGTCTAAGCGTGCGGCTTTGTTCTAAAGGTGCCTGCCTTGGGCTTCAGGTGACACCGGTGGTTCGTTCCAGGGGACACGCTTGGTCCCCAAGGCCATTCTCCTCAGTCCGAGACCCGTCAGTACGTGGCCACAAGACTGTGAATGGGGCACGTGCCTGCTCCTGGGCTCAGCTCTCTGCATCCTCGGCTCGGGACCGTGTATCTCCCCGGTGGTGTTTGCCCAGGAGCGTGGCTGTTCCCCCGAGTGCTTCATGGCAGCTGTGGGGGCGGCCTGGACGAAGGCCGTGAGGGCCCAGCTGCAGTGAGCCTAGGTCACAGGGCTCCAGATGCAGAGGCGGCACTGCGCTCTGCTCCCACCCTCTGTTTCCCTGAGTGTGGCCTTGTACACTTTGGATGCAGAGGCCATGGGGAGCAGGGGCTGCTTCACTGTGGGCTGGACCTCAAATGCACTGGGAGCCTTGTCTCCACAAAGCAGCCAGCCATGGCTGTGCCCCCATGTCAGGGGAGCTGGGTCTTGGGCTCGCTCCTGGGAGAGAGACAGGACTGAATAAGCAGGCGGGCCCTTGCAGAGGGCCCCTAGCCTCCCACCAACCCTGCTCCTGACCTGACCTATTCCCCCACCCCCAGAGGATCGGGTGTTGCCGGGCTGTCACCCAGCTTGGCGCCCGCAGCCATGCAGGAGCCCCGCCTGCACTGTGTTTGGGCTGCTCATTCCACACAACTCACCAGCCAAGGCAACCAGATGAGGGTGACATCTGGCTTGAGACTGTTGCCAAGTCGCTCCTGTTCTATCCCTGGCAGGAAGGAGGTGAGCTCTTTGTGCCAGATTCTTAAAGAGGGAGAAGGAATAAAAATGTGTGTTCCACGCCCCACGTTTTTTTCCTTGATTTTACCCTGACTCCTCAGCTGTCACTTTTCTTCCCCTGGAACTTGGACACCGTAAGGT